>CM031237.1:361290127-361890127 GCA_018340775.1 Taxus wallichiana var. yunnanensis
TGGTTAAAACCTTTTACCTTAGTAAGTACACGTGTGATTATAAACCTCCTCAAATTGATTAAAATGTTCCGAGTTAATCATGTTTATAACACTAATACTTATGTGTAGAAATCATGGAATCACCCTCTTTCTAACCTTAACTCATGGATTAGAAGAACAATTGATTGATTATATATATATAAATATATATATAATAATGTCTATCTCTCTCTCTCTCTCTCTCTCTCTCTCTCTCTCTCTCTCTCTCTCTCTCTCTGAAAAAATAAAATAAAATAAATTAGTGTCGATTACTCCCTTGGTTGGGCATTATGGTTTACCAACGTTAGTGTTGACCATGAAATTACAAGTAATATGGTCCAATAATGGTGAATGTAATGTTTCGTAATCCACAAATATATATATATATATATATATATAACACATTGTGTACATATACCTTATAAACAACAATAGAAACATGTAATTATATGTAATTTGGAAAAATCATCAAATATGTAATTAAATAACCTTGGTTGGACAACAATGTTATCATTGTTACCCCTTAAAAAGTTAAAATTGAGGTGATCATAAACTATTGCTTCAAATGGAATAAGTAATGTTTATTAATCTTAGTTATGTGATATTCATATAATATGGATTACATGCTAAATGGTTGGTCTTATGTAAGTAACTTAGGCATTGTGTTGTCTTTCCTAAGTTCTAGGTGAGAAAGTAATACAAATAATCGAATGATTGTGATGGTTTCACAAATTAGATATGCCTTTGGCTATTTGACTCTTAGGAACTCTTTTCATAAGATTTCTTTCACATTAGAAAACTCTTAGTAACTTATTATAAGATAAATGATGTAAACCCTTATTGTAAGGACTAAGAATAATGATTAACTATTTTTTCCACCTACCTTGGGTGAAGGCATCCTTTGTAATCAGTATAAACACTAGTTAAGAAATGTAAAAAATGTAAATTGGGAATTGTTTTGGGTACTCTTTAAAACATGGCCCCATTTTTGTTACCACTCAAAGGGTGGAAAAATTTAAAGTTCTTTGTGTAAAATGGATTCACCCTCTACTTAATATATATGTATATATATATATATATATATATATATATCTTGTGACCCAATGGGCCAATTATGACCAAATAATTGTTAAGTAAAAGTTAACATAAGTTCCATATCTTGAGAAGCATTAGACTATACCTTTCCTTAAAGGAAAATGTGTGTTGATCTCTTGTACTTTTGAGGAAGGTATGCATAGAAAAGTTGTATTCCATCCAAATTATAATTTCCTAGTATTTTGATAGGTTTGGGAAACATTCACTTTAAATGGATTTTTTTTTCCTAACTCATTCATGTTTTCTCTTGATTATAGTATTTAAGAAATGATAAAATTTAAGTAAAACTTTTCATATATCTTATTGAATTGAAAATTTTTGTTTGTTGTTTCATTAAGGAGTTATGGCTTTTTTGGGGTGTAGAAAGTTTGAAAGTTTCTTTTTCATGGTGAAAATTTTTTCAAAATTTTTAAACAATAATCCATTAAACTATCTCTTATGAGTTTTCTAAACCAAATTTTGAACCAAAAATGAGATGTTCTAGAAAAGGGTACATGTTATGGAACCTTGAAACCAAACTAGACAACCAACCCTAACTCGGTGACTGGATATATATATATATTTCAACCACAATGTATTGGTACTATCATTATGTGAACATAAAAATAATGGTCAAATTAAGTCAACACCTTTAATTATGCTTGGTATTATGTGAATCTTCATCCTTGACCTTAATGAATAATGTAGATGCTAGAATCATTATTGGAGAGACTCATGAACCATTTCTTTCAAAATTTAAAGTAATGATGAGCTAGGAGATGAAACCACATGGAACTTGGAAAAAATTTTTTTCTCTCTTATTGTGTGGTATTTGTGACACCTTAGATAGTTTCCTTGAGTGGGCTCATATGCAACTAGTATGCAAAACTTTGTTAACCCTTTTAAAAACAACATTTATGTTCTCTTGGCTCACCCATCATTATTTTCCTTTAAATATAGACCTTATGTTGTACATCCTCTTATTTGGACCCTTATAGGAAGGTTAGATGTTGAAGCAAATGAATTCAGGTTTGGAAGCTACAACTTTCCTTGATTAATATTCTCCTAATTGAAAAATACAATTGACCTTGAACCATGTTATATTTGATAAGACATGTTTGTAAAAAAAATACTAATAATAATATAGTTCCTTAAAGTGTCCTTGACATTGGACATACACTACGTGTGACCATTTAGAGGTTTTAGACAATGATGTTGATAACAATTTCCTTGGAAGATATAACTTCCTTTAATTAAATTAATCTAAGTAAGAGAAACACTTAGTACTTGACCAAGTTTGAATTTGTGGGACATGCTTGTTGTGACCAACAACCACATGATACGACACGATACCTCGTGAGGTCATATCCCTATCTCTTCCTAGTGACTTCTAGGAGGAAGTCTAATTTTAGGAGAGGGGGATGTAGTGCCCACATTTTCTAGCTTAGTTATCTGTTAACTTCTTAACCATAGTTATGATTTGACAGGGATTTTGACATATTTTGGACATTATGTTATGTTATTTGATCTTCATGGACATGTATGGTGATTTGGGCACATAGCGCCAATTTAGCTTTGATTAGTATGTTGGCACATTTTATTAGATGTTGTGGATACTAACATATTGTTATGTTATTTGGGCCTAATTGATATATGATGGATACTAGTTTAGTCACACACTTGATGATATAGATTATTTGATTATTGATGAGAACACATGATAACATGGATATATGTCATTTATATGAAATGTGATGGCTAACACATGGTGAATTGTGTGAAATTGTGCATGTTTTCTCATTTATGATTCCATGTTGATGTTGTGATATCATAGATTACATGTTTAGACTTGATCGTTTATTGAGTAGTTGATTTACACTTGTATTGGGAAGATGTGTTTAATGTGTGTATTGAGTGTGCAGGTTACAGGGCACATGAGAACATGGGTTTTAGGGTGGCTACACAAATTGTGCACAAGTGGCCCATGGGGCTAAGTCCTAACCATGTTAGTTGTATGAGGCCTTATTGTTTGATTTTATTATTTGGCACCATGAGTGACCCTTATTTGTAATGTTGTATGTCATGTAAAATTAATTATGATTAGGTTGTTTATTTTGTTAAGTAAACTAGGTTGGGGACTTAATGGTCCCCACTTGCATTTTATTAGTTTTGTATTTTTGTAAGTGTGTGTGTGTGTTAATTAAGAGGATTGGGTCACATGAACACCCTTGAGTGGGCCCCACATCCTCTACACTTGTGCCCAAATGTGCCAAACCCGAAATTGGGCTATTTATGGCATTTTAAGTGACCCCTTTTAGTTTTGGGAGTTCACTTAGCATGAAAATAAGCCCTTGGACCCTACCTATTAGGTAGGGGGCTTAATTTCAAGGCATAGAGGGAGTTTTCCCTCCCATTTAGCCTCTCTTTTGTCACCATCCATGTAAGATGGATTGGAATATGTGTGTTGTAAAAAGTTGCACAAACTTGTCTCATTTTCTTTTTGGGTAATTTGGGAGAAGGGTGTTTAAATGTGAGTTTATCTTTTCTTCATTTTATTTTGGGAATATTTGACTTGGAGGGAAGAGAGGGGTGACACATGTCACCCCCTCATTTGTGAGGAAATTTATTTTTTTTCTTCAAATACTCCCTCATGGGGAGAAAGAGGACTTTTTTTTGGATTTTTTTGGTGCTTGGAGGCTTTTGGAAGTTAGAGTTTTGCTTGGACAAGGAATTGGGAAAAGCTTAGAGTTTTGGAGAGCTTGTGGAGGTAGGCTCTTTGATCTCATTTTATGTTATTTGCATGTTAGATCTTAAATTTGCTTATGGTTGAAATTTTTTTTTTGCATTGCTTGTGTTGTATATTGTTTGGTATGTTATTTATTATTTTCTCCATCCATCATATGGCTTGATGGATTTTGGAGTTTTATTGGGGAAGAGGAGGGATTTTCCCTCTTAAACCTCATGGCTTGATGGGCAAGCCATGTTGGTTCTTTTATTCCCCTCATATGGTTTGAGGTGGGGAAGGTGGTTCATATGGTTTGAACCCCCCCTTCCCCATCCTTGGAGAGGAAACCCAATGGGTTTGAAAATCCTCCCAAGGAGGATTTTAGGTGAATGGGTGGAGCAATAAGGAGGGATTGTTGTCTTGGAGGGATAAGGAGGTTTTGTGAAGAATCTTGTAGTGTGCATCCTATGGTTGGACCACACTCTTTGGAATTTTGGATGTCTCATCTACTCTTCCCCATTTTGAGGATGAATATGGTTTTCTCCTCTTTTCTTTTGGTTGGTAAATGTTGTGTTTCTTTAATGTATGGATTTGTCTTGTATGTGAATGTGTTTTTTGTTTATGTCTCCCTAAATATTGTGCACATTTGTGGAAGCTAGCTCTCTCTCCCATGGGCTTGGGGAGGATAACATGTCTTCAAACCTTTGGAAAGACATGTAATGATGCCTATAGGTTGGGTGGTAAAACAAGCCTTTCTCTATGTGTTGGATTCTTTGGAAAGAACTCAAAGTTGGAGCTCAAGTTTGGAAGATGGTTGGAGTTTCTTGATATCATGGCTTCTCATTGTTTTCTCAAATTTTTTGAACACTACTCTCATTGTAATCTTATGGATATGGCTATGTGGGAAGTTTCTTTGTCTTGTAAATTTCCCATTTTGTGATTGGGATTACTTGTAAACTAGTGTCACATTTGTATGTGTAACCTTCCTTCAATCTTGGAAAGAAGTCTTGTAATGTTTCTCCTTATGTATCTTAAGTATTTTTTAGAAATATGTTGTATTTGTGAGCTTGAGCTACATGGGAATGTAAACTATTTTGAATGGTAAATGTTGTAAAATATTTAAACTTTGTAAGGATAATACAAGAATTGGTTAAGAGTTATTCCTTGTTAAGATCTTGTTTTAAAAATTGAAGTTTTCCTTTGCAAATAAAAGTTGATTTCTATTATATGTTGTTGTTAAGAAAATAATTTTACTCTTGCATTTCTTGGTAGAATGGCAAGGGATTAAGGAGAAAATGATTAAATACAATCTGGATTCAAGTTTACTTATTTATTTATAACTTTAGAAATCTAGTTATTGTTCTTAAGAAAAATTATTTTAAGTTGTGGATAGGCAAGTGAATAATGCCTTGTTGTCTTCTATTAAAATGAAATAAATACATTTGTAAAATTATTGGAAGATATTCCATTTATTTGTACAAATCAAGTCTCTTTTTCTCTTTTTACCTACAAAAACATTTTGAAATTTATATTAGTAACCACATACAAATAGATTTATAAATCAAAGATAAGGCTAAATATTGAAGATTGTATATTCTACAAATACAAAAAAAAAAAAAATGGATCATTTTGTGATGTTGTTTTATAATCAAATAAACCCGGTATATATTTGTATACTTACAAATAAAATCTATTATTTACAACTTGGTATTTTTTAATATAGTGTATATATAAATATATTAAAATATATTTAATATAGTTATATTATATAATATAACTATAATATATTCACACATAGTAATATATTACTTAATATATTATTATAGTTATATATTATAATATAATATTTTAAATTATATTATATTATATATATATATATATATATATATATATTAATAAATATAAATTAAAAAGGGGGTTATAATAAAAATGCATGAAGTTTTTTGTTTAAAAAAACAAAATAATAAAATGGGAGGCGAGCCCCCCAGCCCTCCCCAAACACCGTCCCACCCCACCGCTTCCCCCCCTTCACCGCTCCTCATCCCCACACCCAACCTCCTTCCACACAGATTTGCATTCACTCCCCCCACGCGGACCCCGAACTACCTCCCCTACCACCATATCCCCCACCGTCCAATTCCTACCAAACACTCCCTCTTATTACACATTTCAATGAACCTCTCTTAATGCTTTAGGAATCTCTACTGATTCCTTTTATTTTATACTTATAATTAAAATGGATTTCACATATTTTTTTTTTTATAATATATATACCTGTGTATATACAGTAAAAGAAGATTTTCCTCCTTTTCAAAAAAAGGGTATAAAATATACCCAAAACCAGAGATTAAATCTAAGTAAAATGAAATAAAAATAGTAATAATGATGATATTATCCCTTAAATTCCCCAAGAATCCATATATTCCATAGCTCCTCCTCCTCAACCTGCACAAACAAGAAAGAAAATGAAACAAATGGAAGAGAAAAGAAAGGAAAAATGAAATCATAAAGACATTTTAGGTTAACTTTAGGGTTTTTAGATCTAAGGGCTAAAAGTAAAAGCATCCAAGGGTTGAGCTTTAATCCCTACACTTTTTAAGTCATGGGATTTTGTGGGATTAGAAATAAATAAAAGAAGGGTGTGTGGGGGCCAATTAATTAAAGGGGAAGTTAATTAAATTTAAGAGGGGTGTTAGACCTTTCCATTATTAACTCAAACAAATATTTAGTAGGAATAAATAATTAAGTTGGAAATTAGACAAGTAGTTAATTAATTGGGTAAATCAAATTGGTATAAAATAATTAATGAAATAGGAATCGGATAAGTATAGGATTACTGTTTACTTAAAAAAAATTACCCAATGTTTAACTACCTTTTGGTGTGGTTTCGTGTGGTTCCAATAAAATGGAAGTCACAACTGCTGCACCCAAATCTTGTGCCCCATCACTACAACACGCCAAATTTTAGCTAGCAAACATAAAAAACTTATATTTATCATTGGTTGTTAACTTCCATGATGTTTAGCATACTAATAAGGAGCAACATCAATACAAAACACAATAATAAAAGAAAAATAGTTTCCAACTTTCCACAATAATCCGCTATGGGACAATTGGCTATTGACTTCTTTAGAGTTACCAAATTCTTGTAGAAAGTTATAACTCTCCTTTGAAATAACATCTCTTGAAACAAGTGAATGCCTATGAGATGTGGGAAGGAAATTAGGGTGGCCACCAAGGCATCTCATTAACATACTTTTGTGATGTTTATATTTGAGAGACATGAACTACAAAACAAAGCTCATCTATATCAAGGGATATGGTATCCAGAATACATGTAAATGAGATTACATGGAATGTGAACATGATTACCGACATAAGGAATGATATAAAGGTTCAAATTGATAAGTTTCTCCAAATTACAAGGGAGTGATTCATCTTCATGTCTAGTAACTGTGAGAGATAATCATTCATTATTTCACGACACATGGTATAAACACTATCAAGCATAACAAAAAGAGGATTTATTCTTGTTTTAAGTTCTGATAGAGATGTATGCCCAAAGTAAAATACATGTGAACTAGTTGACTAAATACCCTAAACAGTGGGTTTTCATCTTATGTCATGGTTACAAATGCCTTAGAAGACTTGTAAGAAAAATGAGGAAGTATGAGAAATCCCACAAACTATTTTCCTAAATGCTTGAAGGTGATGCAGCCCATTGAATGTGGTGATCGATAGTTTTGTGAAAATTAGGTATGGTTATCCCTCTCCTTTTGTACTAAATTTCAATTTCATAACTTCCTAAATTTGGAAATTAAATATTGAATAATAGGAAATGTAACTCCAAGAAATGATAAAACCTTACCTAGACCGAAAGTGTCAAAACATAAAAATCTAACCTCAAAATTTGCGCGTATGACCACCACACCAAAATATACTACAAATTAGACACTTTTATCATGACCCCTAGTAATGTAGGATACCATGAAGAAACTTAAACAAGATGCTTGATATCATAATGGATTTTTAGTCTAGTTTGGAAGTCCATCTAAGTCACTTGGGGTGACATGCTCATTTTATTAAAATGTGATTGCTTCCACTTACTCGATGATGCTTAGTTTGAGCGGAATTGAAAAACACTTTGCCACGTAGCTCTAGAATTCCAACAAGAGAATTATAACCCACCCCGAGTTCAATGAAAATGCTTTTAGAGGCTAGTATTATAAGTGGGTCTTGGGTCCCATGGGTCACTATGTAATAAGAGATCTTAACACGATTATGATCACCATCCCCAGTAGTTACCTTTGTAACTTAAACCATATTTTTGTAATAGTCTTCCATCAAATGCGATAAATTCCATTTATATAGGGTAGTAAGTAGGAGCCAAAAAATTGAATTTGATCTTAAAACAAGTATTTTGGGACCCAATTTGTAAGCACTTTATCTATTTTATCCAAATTGAATATATTTACAACTTTATCTAGAAAAACCTTATAGGGTTCCATTTGAATCGTAAATACTCGTGGAACCTCGGAGATATAATTTCATTATTTTATAGAGTATGAATTGATCAATTTCTTGTATGAATGGTTTTCAAAAATTATGATGTTTCTCTCTCTTCCCTCTTCTCTCTCTAGAAATAACTATGAAAATTTGGTTGGTTTTGAAAATGTATATGGGTTTGAAACGAAATGAAAATTGGATACGAGATGTATGCGGTTATGATATGGTGAACAAAAAGGAGAATGAATTATAAAATTTCTCTCTCTTCCTTACTCTTCTCTCTAGAATTAAAAATACAATAGAATGTAGAAGTGTGAATGCGTGAATAAATTACCCCTTTCTCTCTCTATCTCCCTAAAAATTTTGTTTTGGTTTTCTTGAAATGATGGATATGTGAATTTTATGCTTCGTTTAGGGAATTCCATTCCAATCCTAGAATGACCCTACACTCGTTATTACATGTACTCGAATAAGAGGAATTCATGGTATGATATGTTGTATTTAATGAGTTTTCATTGAAAATTTAAATTCATATTAAATACATGTATTATATTAGAATAATGATATGTAGTTTTATTCAAAGGATTGATCTTATTTACATTTTGAAAAGGAAAATATCAATGTGACTATATTTTAGGAGTGTCGAAATGGATATGAAGTTCTTCTCAAATGTTGTACCTATGTTGTACAAACATTAAACCAATATTTTACTATGTTAATTATTGATATATCTACCTAATACTAATATTATCTCATCTTACCCAAACTATCGAAATACAAAAATTGAGGTTATAATTCCTATGGTACTCTCTCCTCCCGATCGAGCCCTTTTTATGGTAGAAAACACTAATTATGTTAATAAAATACTCTAATCCCATTAATCATCTTATTTTTTCCACCTAATACAATTATTAGTAAAGACCATTTGCTTAGGTATTTTATGAGGAGGTGAATTTACTTAGTGAACCTGTCATATTTGGGCGAGCAAGGCCAATACTTCTAGGTATCAGACTTCAAATAAATATCATGTATAAGTTTAATCCTCATATGCATAATTTCCCTTGGTACCCCAGTTGGTGGAAAACTCCGCAAAGATAGATGGTGGTTTTACCTACAATTTATCTCGTGTGAGACATAAATTATGTGAGTGGAGGCTACGTGTTAAATTACCCGCACATTAATCTCTTGCATTTCACCCTTTTGTCCCTCTTAGATGAGAGTGTTACCTTAATGATCAATTTTGGATTACCTTGGGTTGATAGAAGGTGTGGAGAGGTAGTGATATTAATCTCTCTTGTAATGTCTTGGAGTAGGGTGCAATATCCTCTCCTTGAATTCTTTTGAAGTTAGTAGATTGTGGACCTCTCTTAAGGTTATTGATGAAAGAAACCTTGATGCATATTTACCCAATGATTGAAATAGTTCCTTGGAAGGAATTTGAAATGCATAAAATAATTTAGGATGTCTCACTTATATTATTCATGTAATACTTGAGTTCGTAAGAGTAATGAATTGAGTTTTCTTGTGTGAGGTCTTACTTCTTGTAGTCTAATTAAATCCCTAAGTGTTAAGTAAGTGTTATATGAATTATAATTTTTCTAAAAAAATGCCAACACATGACCAAAGTAAGTACGTAAATGTAATTAGAATAAGGGTAAAAAATCAAACTAGGGAATGATTTCTATGAAAATCATATGCCCTTAAGTGATGTTAAACCAACTAAAACTCCTAATGTAAACATAAAATGAATGTAGTAAATGAGAACTTCATAGGTGATAAAACAACCTATTAAATTAGGAAACCAACTCTGAGGCATGAACACATACTTTGTATGCATAAATGTGGTTAAAAAATGATGTTAATGAAATAATGAACATGAAGCCTTGAGAATGGAATACCTTGGGTTGTTACCAAGGTCTTGTGAGTTAAGGATATTGCACTCTAGTTTGACTTGTAAAAGTTAGTAGAACCCTTGGGCATAGATGGGAATATATTAAACCTAGGATCACTCAAGAAGTAGAATTTATGGCCAAAACATGTAATTAACCCATAACTATCGAGAATGAATCCTTAAGATGATGAATTAGAAGTAGAGTGAAATGTGAGATTCGTCACTTAAAATCGATGTCAAACCTCTGTAAAATTAACACAAATGAAATGTACCCTTCCATGTGCAACATGATTTATGAAAACAAGGAGTCCTAATTAGCAAATAGATTGGGAATCATAACACAAAAAATGTAAATTAATTAGTTAACTTAAAAATTTATTTGTAATAACTTGAAGAATAAAAGAGGGTAACTTTAGTGTTTAAAATCTACAATGAAGAGAAGACACAATATTTCCACTCTTGACCTATTAGAATTCCTTTTATTGCATGTGAATCTTCCTTGTTAAACTCAAGGTAAATTTTAAAACCAAGTGAACATGATCCTTAGTAAAAATATTTAGAACAAGTTATAGTAGCCTCGTGTGTGATCAAATGTTCTGTAAAAATAAGGCTATATAAATTAATTGTGATAAGGGAAATGAACAACATTCTAGTGGAACTCTTATAGGTGAAATGTTAAACAAAATAAATAAGAAAGAAACCTAGTTTTAATATGAATGAAGGGTTACATGTTAAGTCTTACTCAAATAATTAAGGTAAAATTTTTAAAATAATATTTTAATAATTATCCATGAAAACACTATGTGATGGAAAGTTCCTATCCATAAGTGTATATTGTAGTGGGATAATTGTTTTAATTTATCATTTGAGGAAATTTGGATTCAATGTGCATCACGTGTTTTCATGTTATATATGTCAGTTTATGTTTTGTAAACGTCTCATGTGTTGTGTGTTATCCTAAGTGATCTCATGTGGTGTCATGTATCAAGCAATGAAAGTAAAAAAAAAAATCGGTATTTTTTTGTTGTAGTTGTGTGTACAAGTTGTGGGTGTGAAGTTTTGTATTAGAGTAGAGGTTCATGCTCTTGAACCTCTGAGATAGTTGGTGTTATGATGATTATGCATGATGGTGGAGGAGATGGAAGAGTAATGTGATACTATGTTGTGATGTGACAAGTATTGTACTTGTGATTATATGAATGCACTTGTTGTGCATACCACTTAGTGTGGATTCATTATGATGTTGATGTGTTTCATGATGAGAGTATTCACTCTCTCTTTCATGAATTCAATGAGAATTTCACGTGTGATGTGTCACCTTGTTGTGTGAAATAAATGTTATTGTGGAAAACGAAAGTGTTACAAAGTGCTTCATTATTCTATAATATTGCATGTTTGCTAATGTATTGTATGAAAAGTTACTTCAGTAGTGAATTGTATCATATTGTGATGCTACCATCTTGTTGTGAAGTATCATGTTGCGTCACCATGTTGAATTGTAATTATTTGTATGTTGTGATGTTATTTAGTATGTCCATTACACATATGTTTCATGCCTCATGTGAGGGATTCCTGTCCCGAATTGGGGGTATATTGTGATCTTATAATCCCTATTATAACATAATTTCACTTTTGGGTGAGGTATGTGGAAACATGACGTGTTATGAGATGTGAAAATGCTATTTTGTTATACCTCTAAATATACCATGCATATTGTTGTGAGTAAACTACCATTGTGTTATTAATGTAGTTATATTTTATTTAATGTAATGTACACTCTCTGACCCTAATGGAAGAAATAAATAGAGAGTGTAAGCATGGAGAGAGAAGACATCCATCTAGATACCCATAACCTTGATCTGAGTACAATTTTGGAAGTGGAGTTTTATTTAGACCGAAAATCCACCTTTATCCATTTGGTATACTTGAGCATGCTCAATATATTATCGAATGCATACCATTCGAGGTCAAATTATCTCTCCTATATGGGTTGTTGATTGAACAATCCTACGTGATAAAACTATGTTGAACCTTGTGGGAGTTTGAAGGATTTCTACATGTACACTCGATGCCGGATGAGATCTAGTGTACTTGTGATGTTGCATATGTTGTTATATATTTTACGATATGAGGCTCGATATTCTAGTACCAACAACTCGATTAGTATAAGGCCATATAGTGATTGTGATGTGATATTTATCTACACATATATTATTCGTAAGTTTTAATTTTCTTTTCTCTTCCTTTTCTAGAACTAGAATATTATTCTATTTAACTTTTGGTTGAGTTATTGTTTACAATTTTGGGAATTTAAATTGATTGTTGCACTAACATAATGATTTTTACACTAACTGTGGCTAATTAGCCATTTATTTTACTTAGATTGAAAGTTGAATTTGAATTGAAATTTTTCCTTATGTTTCAAATTTATTTTCTCGCTTAGCCCAAAATTAGTCAATTTGATACTTAGGCAATTTTGTTTGTTCCTTTGCATGTTGGTCCTAATGTTTTTATGTGTTGTAATAGGGACATGGGTTCACCACGGATTGATGGAACTTATGGGCCCACTTCATTGTTTGGGGGTATGCCCCAAGGAGTTAAAGATAAGTGGTGTTTTTGTCAAACCAAATGTATTATATCACTTGAGTTAGAGGTTTATGAACTCTATGTGCCTAGGGTCATAGGGTGACCAATCTATTTAGTGGAGAGAAATGGGAAATTTTTCTTTATTTTGTTGTTTTTGAGGTATATTGATTTGGTTTGGGAGGAATGTGGAGATTGGGAGGTATATGGAGTTGGTATTTTGATTTATGAGAACTCATCTCGGTTTTTTATGTTTTATGTTATAGAGTATAGACAAAAATATTGCACATTAGACAATATTTAGGTCAGTCTTAAACTACTATTTAGAAGGTTATCAAGTGTACAAAGTACTAATTAATCCCACCTTTTGGAAATGTTCTTCTTATATTTTAATTTTTCTTTCCCACATCATTTCCAATACTAATCACCCCATTTTCAAACATCCCCGAGTTTCTATCCCTAAACCAAGGCACCCCAGATATATCAGGGGCTCCTTGAGGCACCTCGTCCCATCTAGGGTGCCTCGGTCTATGCATAATCACCTTTTTTGGGTCACTTCTAGTTGTTGGTCATCCTTATCTTCTTCTCAGTTGGCCTTGTCGGGATTAATTATGAAATTAAACTTGAAATCCCTATAAATATAAAGTTATAAGACCATAATAAGGGACCTAGGTCACTACATCCTATCATTACTATCAATCCATCTAAGGATGCATCCATTAAACCACTTACATCCATATAGTGCCATACATTTAAGATACGAAGTCTCTATCACACACATTATTAGAATAGGGGATTCTATACATTATATTCTACTATCTACATGATCTATAACAACTATATCTTTCTACTTCAAAAGTGTGACTGCACGATTCACACACACACACCGAAGCTACATAAGGGTATGTAATGTAGTGCAACATGTAGCGATAAGTCCAATGGTTTGATGGTTAAGGTCAATCTGAACCAATCTTCTTATTCTTGTGAAAGGCATCATCTAGTTCATTTGGCTAATCTAGTGCGACATATAGAGAGTATTCAATGACACTTAACAACCATGCCAAATTAGGGTTTTCAGAATTTACACTATTTTGAGTACCCATAATTTAAACCAGGCACCCAGGGGTGCCCCAAGACACCTCCCATATGCCTATGTCATCTTAGACAACACAAATATGCCTTTTATAGGACTTCTAAGTGTTTTTCTACACAACCAAGTTCCAATCCTAGATCTCCGACAACCCGTGATTGTCTCCTCTTATCAGCCTAAATACATTCCTTACTCATCTCTTACACATTATGGATTTATTTTATCTAGAATAGTTTATTTCCATTTATCTTAAACTGCTTCTAGTTCATTTATAGTGTTGTAGTCCTCTTAATTAGATTAACTAGGGTTACTATTTCCCTGCATTTTAGTTAATTTTAGTTAAGCATTTTCGTGAACCTCACCTCTCTCTCATCCACCATGGGTAAGCATCAAAGAATTTCAAATTCTCCTAAGTCTCCAGTTACATTTCAATTTGATAACCATGGCTGTTATTTCATAAATACACCCACTACTTCCTCTGGTTTTTACCCTTTTCCTTCATTTATTTACCTTCCATCTTCTAGGATGGATCCTCAAGATATCGTGGATGTTGTGACCTCTTAATTATGCACTATTAGTCCTTCTACCTTAGCCCAACTCATTTCAAAATTCAAAGCTCTTCCTCCCGACCTTATCATTCTCTATCCTATCTTGAACATAAATAACTCTAATCCTACACCTCCTTATTCTCTACCCATAATAGAGTCTCCACCCTCCCAAATTCCACCCACCTCGGTCCTTGCTATTTGCATGGTTGATCTAGTCCCTTCCAATTCTATTGTTAATTTTGCATGATCTATTAAATGCACCTCACACTACTCGCTTACATTTCCTAGTCTTCACATGTCCCATCTTCAACATGAAATGTCATTCAAAAACTCTTCGCATGCTTAGTATTGTTTCTTCCCCACCGATGTCACTACTATTGTTATTTTTCCATACCAATCTTTCTCACTTTGCCGCTTGACATCATTCAATTCTCACCACTATCCCCACCAACTTAGTATGCCCACCATTCACTTGCACTCTCTTCATCAACAACTCCTATTGGGAACACAAACCACTCAACACCTCCTATCCTCCCACTATTTTTTCATATGATAGTCTCTCACAACTAGGGTTTCACCTTGATGACCTTGATACTCCTTTGAGTGATCCACATTTGTATCATGGTTTTGTTATTCTCATCGCCACATATGGTTTGCATGTTTTTCACCTTGTGGTTCTTCTCGCATGCAATTGTACTACCTCTGCACTTATACTATGTCAGTCTTGGCTAGATTATATTAGGGGAACCCTTGATTCTGATCATATTGATATCACCTTCCCCATTCCATTCGACATTGCTAGTGTTTCTAATAGTTATTTAGATAGTCATACACCTAACCTTCATCGCTTGATATACTCAATACTGCCCATTACCCACCTTTATGGATGAGTAATACGCCATGTTCATGTACATTTTAAACATTCATGGTTGTTTAGATGACCTCCACATAAACTTTCCTACCATGTCTCTCGAGTGTTCCAATATGAATCGACACCTGTAATGATGATCCCTCTAATGTTCTTTCCCCACCAAAAATTTCATGTGGTTCACCTCCACCTACACCCTCTTCTATCTCCGCCATTTCCGTTGATGAATATCACCCTAACCATCATGCATCTCCCCTTTATTCTTTGAAATTTTACAATTTCTTCAAAGAGAATTTTAGTCCATGGAGGTAGAAATTGTGTCTCTCGCGTTGAGATCACCCAACTTTAAGATGTTGCTAGTTCGTATAATTCCACTACTACTACAGACCTTGCAGATCTTCCCTTACTACCCCCAAAATTGTACCGTTACCTTCACCCCTTTTCTTCCTTCAATTGCTACACCACAGGACATTCTTGGCCACCTACTTCATCATTAACTTATTGATATACCATCCACTCGTTGCTCTCTAGCACCTCTACCAACCCACTATCATGACCGATCGTTCTACCACTACCATCACATTCTAGGGAATCATATTGACTCTTGCCACACATTGACCCTTATTATTAGAGAACTCCAAAGAATTAGATATCCTTTTCTTTGGCACATGTCCTTCTTAGACGTTACGCTCCACTCACCTAGTTTTCAAACATTGTCGAGGGAAACTCCATATGCCCACATCTCACCTCAACCACAATCTTTCTTAAATTATTCACTTTCCTCCTCACTTTCCAATCTAGCTACTTGTTAATCCTATACTCTTCCCAATACAACTACTATGACGTTATACCCTTTACCTTCTATGCCTCTTCCAGCTTCTTCCTACCTACTCCATCCCATTCATCCAACATATAGACCTCCTTCTTAGACAACTACAATATCTTACCACCTGCAACCACCTCATTTTATACCACGTTGATCATCATTTTATTTATGAGTGACATATCCTTTATCTCCTCGGCTTATGCATTTTACTACACCCCTCTTTTCATCTTACATCCACCCCTTGCATTCATATCAGCTTTATTCTCTTACACAACACTTATCTCATATACCACCATTATTAGAGCATCCTTCTAGGCCATCCTATTCTCATGTACGGGTCTACGAACATCCATCCTCGACCTTATTATTTGATTTCCCTTTTCTAACCAGCCGAAGGGGCCTAGCCATTTGACACCGAAACCCCCTCTTTCCCTCTTGCATCACTTCCTCTTGCATTCCTACATTTTCATTTCTTCACATATCAACATTCTCATGACATATTATCACTCCCTTTTTACCCGATGATGCACCATAGTGCTTGATCACACTGACTATTGAGGGATTACCATTACACTAAACCCCACATGCCACACATCCTATATAATCTTATACATACCTCATCTATTAGCTCTTTCTAAATCATATATCTCGTACACGCTATAATAGTTATTGTTATATCTCGAAAGTGCACCTTGTAGAGAGATAACTACAAGTTTTCTAAGATTTCACAAATAATCTCTCTCTTTCGTAGATACAATGGAAACACCTCTAGTCTATGGGTATACCTATTTTGAGGTGAGTCTCTTGTATCAAGGTCAGTTCCTTAATGGTGTATCCTAAACTGATTTCTAGGAGTTTAAGAGTAAAATATGATAGTAAATGATTAAAACTAAGGTGATACACCAAATTTGTATGAGGGCTTTGACTGAGTATATACACAATTAATTTGGGAAGGTTTCTTGATGCACCAACGAATAGTTTTTCTGTAGAATATCTTAGCATAAAATACTTGATTGACCGAGGGAGAATCACAATAGTACTAATAAGTTAACATGCACATTAAGATTAAACAGAAAGACTAAATTTTGTGGTAGGGTAAGGTGATTGATCGAGGAATTTGCATTCAAAAATTTATATAACATACACAAGACTACAAAATAACTTGGAAAGGAAGGAAATACTTCACACTCAAAGGGAAAAACCAACAAAATTTACTTCAGTAATCATATATCCAAAATTCCTCCAGTCCTCTTTTGTGCTTTGCAGAAGGCACACAATTTATAAAGCAAAAATAAAATTCACCATCTTCTTAAAATAAGACCAAGGATTGTACTCGCCTACGCATCTTATTTTTATCCTTTATTTAATAATAGATAAAGGGAAAAATAGAGCATGCAATTATGAATAGGCATTATTAGCCTTACTTATATTACAGTGAAACTGACGTTGATCTGTATCTATTTTTAAGAAAAGAAGGGTGAGTAATTTGCTAAAAATAAGGTTGCTTTGTTAGGCAAGTCTCTTTCCATGAACATGCAACTTTTTCTTCTTCTCTATTCCATCCTATTGCGAAGTCATGCAAAAATAAAAATCCCTATATGTGAGAAAAATAATTACAATACTTGTAATATTTGCAAAAATAATTCCTCCTGTGGGGACCACCTGCTATGTGCACATGTTCTGATATTGACATCTCCTTTTGAAAAATGGTCACATGAGTGACACTCTGCAAATCAACCTAGCTCTTTGAAGTGGGGACCACCTATGGTTGAACTCTTGTCTTCATTTGATTTGGCCACTTTGTGGACTTAGCATATACTATGTTTTTAAATCATGAGGGCAACACCCCACCATGCTGGCATATTATAATATTCACCTTTTCGGTGATCATGATATATGATTTGGTCACCCCTTTAAAATTATTTGAAATATGCACTTGGGTTAGACTTGAAAGTTATTTGCAATGATTAATTTGGTGGATACGTGGGTTGTCCCCTTCCATGGTGACTCACCCCTTGGTGACTTGGGTGGCGGCATCAACTCTGGTCAGGTTAATTATAACCCTGGTGGTTTATTTTGAATTTTTGTGCCTTGTTCTTTGTCGTTGATCTTTATATACTGTCGATCAAATACCATTGATTTATGCCCCGTGATTAGGGATTTGGATGGCATTTATTATGGGTGGTGGCATCCTGACTATGGTTAGCATTGATTTTTGTGATGATCTAAGGACATTGATCTTCGTACCCTATCTTTTGTTATCGTTGATCTTGACTATGGTTGAGTTCAAGTTAACTCGTTTCTTGGGTTCACGCAGTAAAGGGAACTTGACCTAAAGCACATTCATTTGGTTTTTTGGATGTATAGGTGAAGTCCTAGAAATTTTTCTCCTGACGCCATTATTTTGTTCCGGTTTGAGCTCGGATTTAACTATATTTTAGAGATCCTTCTCTATAAAATATTCTCTGTTATTTCGCCATGGTTTCTGCAATGGTGAAGTGTGGGCCGCCATTATTGTTTCTTTAAGCTTGGCTCTATTCTTTTATCCTCTATACCATTTTTGCCTCTCGTATATATTTGAAAGTTGAGGTTTCATTTCTTGCCGCCATAGTCATTTATAGGTAATCTCTCTTGCATGCGTAAACTGTATCACTTTGGACTTTTGGAAATATTTATGGGTTCTATGATTTGTTTCCCCAGATTGACTTCGAGTTTGAAACCTCACATGGGCTTGTGGACCTCTCGCTTCATCATCCAGTTCCTCGAAAGCGTGACCATTTTGATTGTCTACGATGATTTTTTTCTTCACCCAATCTACATCATGAATTATAGATCTGTATTTTCCGAGTTCTAGGTATCTATCATTCTCGGCATTTTCTCAAATGAACATCAAAAAGAATGTGATCATGTGTTTGATGTTATGAAACTCCGATTTACTTTGTACCTTACTTTGTTTTACTCTTGTGGTGAACATAGAGTATTTTCTTCATTTTTTTATAAAAAAATTATACTCCAACCTCTTCTCTGTATGAGTTCTTTGTGCAAGGACAACTATTATCCCACCATTTGTTGAGAATATTGTAGAAGATGGTTATGATTTTTATAAATACAAGTTTTGTACATTACTTCAAGTCCATTCTGAAATATTTGGGTCAATTCTTGTATTCTGGAGAATCCATTTGTTACAATTCATTGTCTTAAGATCAACTTGATTTTTGAAATTAGTAGCACGTTTTGAGAATACTTGCTTCAAACTTTCAACATTGTCATCACTTGAACATTGAAATTATCCATGAGATGAGTGTTTGAAATGCCATTGTTTTATGAAAATCACATCTATTAAATGCTTGACTATAACAATATTCTTGACTTTTCTAAAAATAATGTATATTGTTTTACGAACCTATGCATACCATATTATTTCTAGAAATCATTTACAACTCCTACATGTTAAAAAATTTAAGTTTTGTAGAAATGTAGTTCCATCTTCTTGTGTACTTTAATTCTGTACTTGAGCTTCACTTGTAGCTATATCTGTATTTGATCAATCCCTTGCATAGATAGTTGTACTTCTTTGATATGGCAGCATCTCTATATTCATTCTAAATGACTTCTATTTCTAACTATCGCAAATCATTTGTATCTCAACATTGTATAATAATCTGATGGACAACTTATTTCTTCTAATTTGAAATTTTATCCTTTCCCGTAGCAACTAGCTTTTCCTTTAGAATCTAGTTTTCCTGTAGCAACTAGCTTTGAAATTATGAAATTATATTTGTTCCCGTAGCAACTAAAAATTGCATGTAGTAACTAGCTTCGAATTTATTCTTTGTTGTAGTAATCGGCTTTGCTCATGTAACTAGTTTTTTGCCTATAGCAACTGAAAATTTAAAGTGTTGATTTTACATGGCAAAGCCCTGTCAAAATTTTTCCAGAATCTTGTCTTCATTCCTTTCAACTGTGACCTTCTCTTTTAGACAAACATCAGCTTTCAAGTTCTTTTTTTTGATCTGTTACAAACTAAAACATGTGCTTCTATTAATAGTCTCTCTTCTACACTGTAACTTTCTTCCATTTCAGAACAGTTATTGGAACTTTGAGTTACATTCTTCCTTTTATTGCATGCACCTATGACTTGTCTATCTTCCTCTTTATTTATGAACTCTGTACTCTATACACTTAAGAAAACATTTAGAAAATAATTAGGCTTTTTGGCCTCTCTCATGTCCATGTTCTCTTCTTTCTTTTCTCTTTCTTCTTTCTGAGTGAATAAAGCATGCATGCAGTTTACTCTTCAATTATAATACATCTCCTGTTAGGAGAAGAATCATATGCACGAAGTAGGATAGTGTAGGAATATGAATTTATCCCTAAGTTCGTAATTGACAATTAATTTTTTCTTCTTTTCAAGTACAATGGATTATACAATAAGGATGAAGATGCTTCGATCAAAGAACAAAACCTCAAGGAAATGATGGGTTCACTCACACTCCTTTTCTTTCCATTTTATGTGTGTGTACCTTTATTTTCGTAGCTATACTTTACTTTTCAATTATATCCCATGGCTTCTCTGGGAAATATTTGACTCTCTTTGTGAATAAAACATTGAATTCTAAAAATGAGTTGTGTATTTCCTTGTGCATTCTAGCTTTTCTGTATGGATTGTATAATGAACTAAACAACTCAGTAACATAATTGAATGCCTTAATTATGAAGGAAAGAACATTGATGAGAACTTGTAACATTCAGTAATGAACTCTGACTTTCTGTAATCTGCATTTCTGTTTGTTGCTTCAAAACTCAACACTTCACCTAATTTGTAATATGTCATCTTCATCAAGACAACATAGTTGTCCTTTCAGCTTTGTGTTCTTTTGCTAAAGATGGCATGAAATTGCAGACTATGTGATATGTTCTATTTTGAGATAGCACACATAACTACAGATTTCACTTAATCTTGTAACTAATTCAGCAATAACTAATAACATTGAAACTTCCTTTAGCTTAGGTATACTTCACCCAAAAAAATTCAATGTAATGATGAAGTTTTGAGTTGCCCATTTTTGCACAAGTACAAAAATTGTCAACAGCTTATTACTATGTCGAGGTTAGTTTTACATTTCATCCATGCATTTTATATTTCTGCTAGGTCACATTAGCTATCGGTCTAGCTTTACTTATCATCACTACATATTCTACCTACACCAATCATCACAATTTGGTACATTCTACTGCATATCTACGCATTCTATTCACCATTTTTTCACCTACACTACACTATTCTATGCGCTACACTCACCACCCTATGACACACTCTAGTTCCTCACCCCATACTCGACTTCGGAGGGTTTACCAATCAAATGGACCTTACTAATATGTGACATGTCATCATAGCACCCTTCTCGGACTAGTGACCGATGTTCTAGGCTATATCGTCCGCCACACACATCATCACATATTATAGTGGTAAACACGTTAGGTAAAATCACCACTCTTATCATCACTTATGCATCATCCTACTAGATTCTATCATCTCCTATCATCCCATCCTATGCTTTTCTCAATTTGAAAATTACTTCATTACACTACCATGCCTTGATCATCATGTAGTGGTATACACCTTAGGTTAAATCACCACTCCTTTCATCCATTCTACATTATAATCTTACACCCTATCATCACATATGTTATTATCCTATTCTACGTCATTATATTACCTCATCATTTATCCCACTCCTCACTTAGTGGTATACACTTTAGGCTAAATCACCACCCTCACCTTATTCATCACATAGTGGTCTATGATTTAGGATAAATACCCACCGTAACCTTATTCATCACATAGTGGCCCATGCTTAGTACTAAACCACAACCTTCCGCTATTAACCATATCCTCATATACGCTTCATCCACCCTCATCACCCATCTTGTAGTGACATACATTATAGGCTAGATTGCCACTTTTTCCTTTCATCGAGTAGTGGTATATGCTTATATCCAAATCATCACTCCTCCATTCATAACGTACCACACATACACTATACAATCATATACTTCATCACATGCTACTATTCATCCCATAGTGATATACACCTAGGTCTAAATCATCACTTATCTATTGACAAAGTCCTGGTATATGCTTAGGCTACGGGGTCCAGAAATATCTTTCCATACATCTCATCATCATCCACTCATTTTATAGTGATATAAACTTAGGGTGAAATCATCACTCCTCTTATCAACAAAGTCATGATATACACTTCGGCTATAGGGTTCACACACATCTTCTCCCCATGTCACATTTCCTCACCATCCCATACATAATCATCACAAGACATTAGGCACAACAACACTACTCAACCATTTCCTGATGATGTACTCTAATTTCTAGTTAATTCTTGACTACTGAGGAGGAAAACAAATGAACCTCATTGTATACACTTCCATACACTTGGGGGCACGTTGCTCCTATCATTTCATTTTTTATTCCATTCCATCCATCCAAAACATACTACATTGTCTTGGTAGAATTTACTTTTTCTTAGAACTATTTTGCATGCTCATTCTATTATACATGTTATCTTGCTTTCCTATATGTCATTATCATAAATAGATGCACGTTCTCACCTTTTGGTTAGTTTTATTGTAGATACAAGACATTTACACGTGACATGGATGCTCACCTTCTACCTTTAATAGAGTGGTCACTAGGGACATCCACATTCATCTCATACATGTGTTATTGTTTCATTTTGTACTTAACATGGTAACAGGTGTTCCATGTGCAACACTTGTTTTACACGGGACTACATGTTTCCATGACTAATTTTTTATTTCTACTTGTTTGTGGGATTTACCCTTTCCTTGTGTGCACACTTGACTATTGTTTGCAGCCATGATGGTCTTGCATGTCTTGTGACATCGTGAGTGATGTTGCATGTTTGAAACCCTCTTTGGGTGGTCTTCTTGTTTTCTTGCATTTTTACAATACTATGTTTCAAAAATTTTCTACATTGTCTATGTATTTTTGTTATTTTTATACATGTGTTCGAAATAACACTTGTATTGGCTAACCATCCCCTTTTGTGCACGCCTTGGTATCTACCAAGAACTTTCTCTCCCCCTATAGGGTTGGAGTTGGTTGCAAGGTCGAGTGTGGTTGGTCCTCTTTTGGGGCCACATTCGCCTTCCAGGGGTCATCGCATGCACCCCCAAAGCGGGGGTATCATTGAGGGTTTCTACTAACACAATGTATCTATCTTGATTCAAACACAACGAGTGAGTTTAGACTAGTTTACAAAGTCCATACACATTAGCCATAATGGGACATGGTGTCCTTCGATAATTGTGTACAGCGGTTATAGGCTAAGTGGTTACAATGGGTGCCCTCTCTACACTTTTCTATCTAGTGGCATATGATCACCCAATAAACCAATGCGGTACAAATATCTCTTGAACAAATTGCGAGAAGAAGCGATTAGAGTTGGAAGACACGAGCATTTCCTCCCTACACTTCTTGAGAGAGGGTGATGTGAGATCACCCAAAAACTCATGATGCTACAGGATATGCTTCTTCACCATTTTCATGACATGGATTAAGTGCACATGATCCATTTTGCATTTACATTTTATATTATAGCGTAATTTACATTTACGTATTTTATAAAGAATTTTTACATACATCCATATTTCGCTACTTGATCGTTTTCTCCTTGCAGCTCTGTCATATGAGAAACACGAAGTCAAAGTGGGGAAACAACAACAAATAATGATAGTGATGAATGACAATGATAACCACAACACACAGCGACAAGATTTCCATACTAACTGCACAAGTACACCACACACATGCAGCAACTACACACACATTCCACTTGTATGTTCACTCTATTCACTTTTTCACATTTTTCATCTATAGAATCCACGCTTCTCCAAATTTTTATTTTAGTAATTCCATGCTTGAGCCTAGTCCATCGACACGTCTTTTTCTACACTCTACATGGTTATCGGGTATGTTTCTCTATCTTCTTTATGTTAAAGAGTAGTTCGTTCACCACCATAAAGTGGGGGTAAATGTAGACACAAATATTACACATTAGAGAAATATTTATCCCGGTCTTATACTACTATTTAGAAGGTTCTCAAGTGTACAAATTACTAATTAATCCCACCTTTTGGCCATCTTCTTCTTATATTTTATTTTGTCTTTCCTACATCATTTCCAATACTTATCACCCCATTTTCTAACATCCCCAAGTTTCTATCCCTAAATTAGAGTGCCTGGAGCTATATTGGGGCACCTCGAGGCACCCTAGTCCCACCCAAAGCACCTCGGTCTCGTGCACAATCTCCTTTGCTCCTTTTTGGGTCAATTATAGCTTGTTGTTCATTATTATCTTCTTCGCAATCTGCATTGTAAGGATTAATTATGAAATTAAACTTGAGAGCCCTATAAATATAAAGCTATAAGACCATAATAAGGGTCCTAGGTCATTGCATCCTATCAATACTATCATTCCATCTAGGGCTGCATCTATTGCACCACTTACATCCACATAATGCCATACATTCAAGTTAGGAAGTCTCGCATCACACACATTCTTAGAAGTGGAGGGATTTTATAAATTATATTCAATTATCTACATCTTTTATAGCTACTATAATTCACTACTTCATAAAGTGTAATCGACACGAGTGCACCTTTGTACGATTCAAACATAGTCACTAGAACGCATCGGGGTCCATAATGTAGTACAATGCTCAACGATAAGTCCACCGGTTTAGTAGCTGAGGTCATTCTCGACCCATTCTTCTTATTCTTGTGCAGGGAGTTATGCACTTCATTTGGTGAATCCAATGCAACATATAGAGAGTAGTCGAGACACTTAGTGACCATGAAAAATTAGGCTTTTGAGAGTTTACACTATTTCGAGCACTCAAGATTCATACCGGGCACCTTAGCGTGCCCCAATACACTCCTAGGTGCTTGTGTTATCTTATAAAACACAAATCTTCCCTTCGCAAAGCCCTTGAGTGTTTGTCTACACCGCCAAGCTCGAGTTCCAAATCTGTGACAACTTGTGACAATCTCCTCTTATCAGCTAAGTCTATTCCCTACTCGCCTCTTGCACATTAGGGCTTTATTTTATCTAGAATAGTTTATTTAAATTTATCCTATACCATTTTAGTTCATTTACAATGTTTTAGTCGTCCTATTTAGATTAACTAGGATTACTATATCCCTACCTTTTAGTTAATTTTAGTTAATCATTGAGGATTGATGCCCCTCATTGATGGTATAATGTTTGATCCCATTTTATCACTTTGTGTAGATACATTTATTGTCTTGAGTTGCGTGATAACTATGTATGTTTATTATAGGGAATTAATTGTTGTTATATTAAAATTTTGGAACGATTACTAATTTTTCTCGGGCATGTGTTTGTTGATTACTATGTTTTGTGGATTATATGTTGCTTTCCATAGGTAGGTTGGTTGTCTTGTGATGTGATACAATCATGAAGTGTGTAACGGGGTTTTGTAGGTCGTTAGTGTTGTGGTTGGGTTTTGTTTGACATCATGATGTCATGTTTTGTTGGGCAGCCACGAAAATAATTCAATACAAATCCTAAATAATCAAATATTATGAGCTTTAGGATTAAGAAATACTACAAAGGAAAGAACCTATTGATTAATAAAGTAAAAGAAAACTTTCAATTTTCACAAAACATAAATAATTGAAGAAAATAATAAATTTTGATTACATTCGGTTATTCGTGTTGTATGCCGATAATTTGTTTTGTTAAACAACATATGCCATTATTGACTTTCCTTGCATACTTATCCTTATAGCCTCGGTGTTGTGTCACATAGAAGACGACGCTCTTATAAGGGGGAAGGAGAGAGGGAGGAGGGGGATATGGAATGTAGTGCCCTTCCCGGTTATGGGTGGTCAAAAACTGTTATGGGGTCATCAATCTGATTATGGTTCCTTTATGCGCAAGTTTAGTTGATCAAAATAGTGTAGTTCCTTGCCTTATGCGTGGTCTAGAGAAGTCACGACTCTTGGTACATGACGCATAGTCGTGACCACGATTAGCATTGTCGAGATGTAATAATAATAAAATAGTAAATCTTCTTTTCTTATAGTTAATATATCTAGAATGGTATGTCAAAAATTAAATACATAAATATATATATTAAAGAGTTAAAACAAAATAAAAAAGGAAAAGGGATGGCATGGCACAGATGGAGAAATAAATGGAGGGATCGTGGTTGAAATAATGAGGCATGGCAAGGTAGAGGATATTTATGGGAGGCACACAACCTTTTTATGATAGTGAATGTGAATTGCTTGAAAAAAATTCAAGATATAGCCTCTTGGACTGCCATGATTAATAATATTGCAGGATGTGTACATAATGGGGTTGTTAAAAGTCCTTGAAATATTTCAAAGTAAATACAATTGACAGGGGCGAATTCATATCCTATAACCTTTTTCAAGTTGTTTCTTCGTTGCTAGGTGATCCTCCCAATATGTCGTCCCCAACCTTGCATACATCCCTTGTATTGCTGGCAACACACATAACGCATGTGCACTGTTTGTCTGAATGCCACAAAGCAATGTGCAATGCCTTCTTCAACACCTAATGTTATGACATTGATATTTTTATTGAGATTGGCATGGGATGGATTTGGCATTGGCTATTATGTTGCAAAATGTGGACGCAAACACACATGGTAGGCGACCTATTAGATAAAATGCTTGAAACATTTGTAGTGCATGAGAGAGAAGACAAGGCATGACATATCTTTTATAGAATTCCTAAAATAATGTGAGCTCCTAGCCATACCAAGTTAAGAGCTTCAGGATGTGAGTTCTCAGATGCCGAGTCTATTTTGCGAGTCGCTTTTACTTTTATTTTAATTCTGTATCCAGGAAGTAAAAGTGTGAACCTATCGATCCAAGTTAACGCAGTTTTAGGGCATATTCCTCAACCTTTTCTGACGTTATCCCAACCTGTGCTAAATGGGTAAGTGGATCAGAAGTATTAGTTCCTAACATTTTCCTCTGGAGAAAATCTAATGGTGGCCTCAATATTCGACCCCTTCAGGAGTTAAATATTGCTCTAGCTACTGGGATATTTTGTAAGGAGCCCTGTCAATATGGAGCACAATAATAAAGGAAAAATAGTTGCCAAATTTCCACAATAATCCGCTATGGGACAACTGGCTATTGACTTCTTTAGGAGTCACCAAATTGCTGTAGAAAGGTATAACTCTCCTTTGAAATAATATCTCTTGGAAAAGAGGGAATGCCTATCAGATGTGGGAAGGCAATTGGGGTGGCCACCAAGCCATCTCATTAACACACCCTGATCTTTAGATTTGAGAAACATTCTACAACAACAAAGGCTCATCTACATCAAGGGCTACAGTATCAAAAATCCATGTAAATCAGATTACATGGAATGTGAACATGATTGCTGAAATAAGGAATGATCTACAGGTTCAGATTGATAAGTTTCTCCAAATTACAAGGGAGTGATTCATCTTCCCGTCTAGTAACCAGGATACAATCATTCAGTCTTTCACAGACACAGGGTATAAATACTATCAAGCATAATAAAAAGGGGATTTATTCTGGTTTTAAGTTGTGATAGAGACTTACACACAAAGCACAAGGCATGCAAATTGTGGTTTCATCTCATGTTGTGGTTGCAAATGCCTTGGAATACTTGTAATCTAAAAATAGGTACGCATTTCCCTTTCTTTCTGTAATAAATTTCACTTTCATAATTTCCTGCATTTGGAAATTAAAATTTGAATAATGGGATGTGTAGCTCCAAAAATGATAAAACCTTACCTTTACTTGAACTGTCAAAATATAAAAATATGAGCTCGAAATTCCCTCACATGAGCGCCACACCCAAATTTACCACAAATTCAAAATTTCTAGCATGACCTCTAGTAATGAAGGACACCATGGAGAACCTTGACTAAGCTGTTTGAACTCATCTAATTCTTTTTAATCTAGTTTGAAGCTGGTCTAACATATCAGTCATTTGTGGCGATGTGTTTTTAAAATAAAACATGATCGGTTCCAACTTACGGATGCCACTTAGTTTGAGAAAACTGAAAATCATCACCACCTACCTATAGACTGCCAATAGAAGAGTTATAACCAACCCTCATCTCAATAAAAATGCTTTCAGAGGCTAGTATTACAAGTGGGTTTTAGGGTCCACTTTGGTCACTTGCAACAAGATTTCTGATGCGATTATGATCACCAACCCTATAGTTACCTTTGTAACTTGAGGCCTATTCATCGTAAGAAACTTCGTAAAATATGATGAATTATATGTATATAGGGTAGTAAGTAAGAACAATTGTTTTTGTATTTGATCTTAAAACGAGTATTTTTGGGACCTAGTTTGTAAGCACTTTAGCCGTTTTAGCCAAATTTTGTAAATTTGTAACTTTAGCTAGACAAACCTTCCGAGGGTCTCATTTGAATCCTATCTAATCGTGGAACATTGTAGATATAATTTTAGTACTTTATCAAGTATGAATTGATCAATTTATTGTATGAATGGTTTTCGGAAATTATAATGTTTCTCTCTCTTCCCTCTTCTCTCTAGAAATAACTATGAAATTTTGGTTGGTTTTGAAAATGTAAATGGGTTGAAAATGTATATGAGTTTGAAACGAAATGAAAATTGGATACGAGATGTATGTGGTTATTGTTGACGATTATTTTTTTGGATGAACCATTAGAGTCATTGGATACCTTAGGGATGTGGGACGCGCCCTAATATAACCTCCAGGAGTTATAGAAGTTGGATATTCTCTAGAACTCATTGTCATAAGCTACTCTTAGTGCAAGAAAAACTATATGATCCTAATACTAACATATCAAGAGCTTAGGGAGATAAAGATAATAAAAATAAAGCCTACACTAATAGCGGTGATACACCAGAAAAAGAAGATGTTAATCAAGAATCCAACTACCTGAAATGGGGAAAGGTGAGCAATGAAAAGGGTGGAAAAAATGCACCACAGTCCAAAGATATATTCACACAGAACACCACTTCAAACCCATTAAGCACAACTTCAAAACTCTGTAGTGAACATTAGGAATTTGCATAGTATACCTGCAGTGAATAAAGGCAAGTAGAGATGATAAAAACATGCAAATGAAGGAAAACATGCATCACACGACATATTATATTGCTCCAAAAATGTCCACAGTACAACAAAAATGGTTAAGAGGCAATAAAAATGCCATTACAAAGATTAGGAAGAAGGCGTGAGATCCATGTCCAAACCCTAATGTAGAAGAAAGAGGGGTAGAAATAAAAATGACTAACTCCTTAGATAATGAACCCCAAATTACAATATATAGAATGAGAAGAAGAGAAGAGTGAAATCCCAAAATTCCTCTTTTAAACCACTTGTAAGTTATAATAAATGAGATGAAATGATAGAAATATATTTTCTAAATCTCCCTCACATTGCCCGATGACCTGTAGTTGGAGAAAATTAAGGTCATACTTATTTAGTGCATTCTCAACCACTCTCCATCTGTATTCTTGAATTGGGGTCATTTTCTGAGAGATACACCGTCAAATATCCATCAATATCTAAATTTCTTGATTTATGTTCATCGGTCTTGAAGCCATGATTCCAATGACACTGATCTTGTGTAATTATTGTAAGGAATGGTCAAGTTATGGGAATTTGAAAGTAGATGGATAATTTGAGTTTCCTCGGGCTCACTTCATCTACACGGGACTATGCATTTAACTCTTCTATTGGAAAACACAAGTTAACAATTTTCTCTCCCTCTCTAATGTTTGCATATATTTTAAAATATCTAGGCATTAAATTCATGGTGGGATTCATTATTACTCCCTTATTGCATTAACTCTGCAGCCAATCTTGATGCATTGGGGACCGAGTTGCACGTGGAGGCCCAACACATCTCTAGGGTCTTCGCTTTTCTTTCCTATTTTGAAAGTGTTTTGATCTAACACATGGTACCTTCCATGATTCTTCTCCTCTTTTGCAAGTTCATAATGAGACTTGTTGCACATTGATATGAGGACCTTCTTTTTGGTGGGCCCATCACCATTCGACCCCATGTGGAAGTTCCGCGAGAGCTTGGGTGTTTCATTCTTCCCTCTCTTTTTGGACTTGTGTCCAGCCGACATGTGGCACCATCCACGACTCTTCCTCCTTTGCTTTTTGACTCGTCTCTAGCTCGATTCAACTCATCAAGTCACCTTCCTCCATTTTTTACCATGATTTGGCTAAGTCCTTACCAAAATTTCCAAAGGCTTGACTCATCTCGCATTAGTCCAAGATCCTCAGAGTTATCTCCACGTTTTCTCAAATCCACCAATTGTCATGTTGATGGGGCTATCCATCTCCTCTATTATCCATAAACCATCAATCGAGCTATGAGCTCATCCCTACACAACCGAGCTAACTCAGGGCCTTCTTGATTAATCATAGCAGTAATCTTCTTGTTATCTAATTTCAGCGGGGGTGGAGGGAATTAGATAACAGTTTGGCAACTCATGGGGGTCATTAGTCTGCTAAATGGAACAGGACCAACTACTTGTATTTATCCATTGGGAATGGATTATGCATTATCATTATAAGCTGATCTTAAATTTGATCTTGGAGTATTTGAAATGCCACTTTGTTTCCAGTAGCTGCTAGTTGATCCTTGTTCTTTTTAACTTTCTTAAGAAAATTCAATTTTTTTTTTTGTGAGAGTAGAAAATTGTCTTCGATATTGAATTTCACTCATTCCCAAAACTCAGTAATTATAAGGTTGAATGATGGAGCAAATTTTGAATTGGGCTTCCAAGGGTATAGAAGTTTCTGCTGCAATTTGTTCTAGAGAGAGTCAACAAGATTTCCTCCTTAACTGATTTTAGTTGCTTTGCATTTGTTTGATTTGAAGTTTGCAACTATTATAGGCAATTGTGGATTTCCCTGCTACAAATATTGAAAGTCTTGGTGCATTGTACTATCTAAAGAAACAAAAACAAAGGGTATATACAAATATCAAATCATACATGCCTCAAATAAGACATGTAGAGTGTGCAAAAGCACTTCTTTACCTTGAAAGCAAATTTACTCCTACTCCTACACTAGCTAAACAAGGAAAATATAAACAAATCCTGAAACAAGCAGGGAGAAACAACTTCCCTTCCTTACAAAGTGTAGCCATGTGATTAATTTAGTAATGGACATGGCCTGTAATAAGAGTGAAAATTACCTTCCACTCTTCCACCCATGGTATCAACAAACAAAATAAATACCTCCTCAAGATGTTTATCATTTGGTTGGAGGTGTTGTAGCTGACCCTTGGTGATTTGAAGATTATCCTCATGCTCTAAAGTAAGCATGACCAGTGTTGGCTTCTCCCTTGGCTCCAATGAAGCCAAATACTTGATGGGGCATGGTTCGATCCACTGCACTTTCCCGTTGCTCTGAATTTTAACCTCTGAGATGAGGCTTTCTTGCAGAATTTCTTGAATGGAGATGTTTGTATGCTGATTGTTCACTTCAATGATTGGTATAGAAGTGGTATCATACTTTTCTTCCTTCTTCTTCATGGCATATTCATCGACAAATCCAAACTCCTTGACTGAAAGAAAAAATCCTTCAATGATTATATCTTCATCAAGAGCTTCTAAATTTGATTAAGTGGGAATTTTATGAGTATAATTTTGTTCTCAAATGTTATCTTCCATAATAGTAGGCTCTTTTTGTTGGGGAATCAATGATGTAGCAGCAAAGGTTCTGATTTCCATGGGCTCTTCTTCATTAAAACATTCCTCCAAGTCAGATAAGCAATGAAGCTCATCGTTGTCTTGTTGTGCCAAGGTCTCTCCCTCTTACATGATGGTATTTGAGTCTGATTTTTTTATCATGTATAGCTTCATATTCAAACATGAAGCTTGTGAGCTCAAACTCTTCCAAAAATTAGATTTCTGGCGAGAAGGAATGGGAGAAAGAGCTGCAATATTTTGCACACACCCGACTCGTGATTCAAATCCTCTGAATTTATTTTACTCATCTCCATATGCTCCTCTTCTTGTGAATTTGGAGTTACTTCTTCCCTTTGGCTTCCACCCTTTAAACCTCAACCTCTTGTGAAGACCTAGTTATGGGTAAGTGCATAAAGATGGGGGGCCAAAAGAGGGTAAAAAAGGGACACCTTTATCGTGAAATGAACAAAACCCGAATTTCATTGAATAATTCGCATGCCTAAGCTTAAAATTTTACAAAGTGATACGAATAAGTATCATAGAGCTCAGAATCTAGTTTCTAAAATATTTTATTTTATTTTTAAATGGTTGAGATTAAGAGGCTCAAATGTTGTGCACACACAAAGTATGTCTATTTTTGTGTAAAAAAATAAGAACCTATTGTGTGTGCGCCCCCATTTTTTGAGTTGTATAATATTTTTTTCAAATACCTTTAGTAGAAAGTTATCTAAGACCATGTACAAGGTCCCACTAAATTTTCATAATTTTTGGATGAATATATATTTTTTTATTAATTTTCAAAGTGCACATATCCCGAGAAAGAAATATTTGTGTGTGCACCCCACAACTTTGAGAAAAAAAGTCATTTTTAATTTTTTTAGAACACGTATAATCTAGTTTAGAAAAAGTACATTTTTTTAAATTTGGATCAAAAATTTGTAAAATGTGCACCAAAAAAGTATGCATAGGTTTTTTCAAGGAAACAAGGCACCATTAAAAGAAATTACGATTTGAAAGCCTTAAACTAATAATATTTTAGAAAGAATTATATCATCGTCAAGGTAAAAATTGAGACCGACATCATAGTATAATTTACTTTTGAATATTATGTTTTAATGCATGATATATTAGGGTGCATGTGAAATTTTGAAGTTTTTCTATTAAACACGGTTTTAATCACGTAATACAAAGTTGAAACCTCTAGTTTGGAAATCCAAGCCTTTGGATTGGGTATTCCAAACCCCAACAAGATAAAATGTGAGCACATTATAACATGCTCATGTTATAACGAGCTTACATTCCTATTTCCAATGCGGAATATGTCTATTTGGGAGGAATAATGTGAAAAAACATATAGAAAACAATAACGTGAGTGCGTTATAACACAAGCATGTTTCATCTTGGTAAACCCTGAGCTATAAAGTGATCACGTTATAATGCAACCTATATTTTCTCTTTTCACGTTATAGAGCGATTGAGCCATAACGCGGCGTATTATGACCAAAATGGCCAAAAATGCATTTGTGTCCACTTTTTGCCCCCGATCTTTGTGCGTACACCCTTATCGGAGGTATTTTATTAATATTGAACCTTGCAACCCATTATTTCAAGTTTCTTGCAAGTTCTTCCTTTCTAGGTTCTTCAATTTGTTTCCCTCCTTGTATAATTTTCTGATCCTATTCTTCCCAAAATAGATTTGGGATTGCAATAGGAGGGGTGGGTTGAGATTCAAGTGATGCAATTATTTGTAGTGGTGGGAGGGATGGAACCTCTTATTGTATGGAGGGAGTGACCATTTGGGAAGGAAAGGGGCATAAGAGATAAGATGGAATGGAAGATTAGGAGATGGAGAATGGGTATCCATACGATGGGCTTGACTCCTAAAAATGATGAGATGATAGAGTTTGTGGAAGGGAAAAAGAAAAGAAAGTATCTCGGTGGTGACTTACCCATTGACAAGGTTGTATTGGAATTTGCTCTTATGTTTCAATATCATTGATCCAATGTCTATATTGGTGCAATAGTTCCTCCAAGAAATAAAACTTTTTCCATGGGCTATAGTGTCAGGAAAATGGCCTTCCCATGGAAAAGGTACCCTACAACCAATCCTCGGATGCCTTAATTTGTGCTACATCATGAGATTGAACCATTCCTACCTCCAATATTTGAATTGTCTCTAGTAGATCAACATTCTCTGCCTAGTTATTGTCCTTATATGCATACTTGTGTCCTTGATAGGTTCCATAGAAAATTATTTTGGCATTGCTCATATGGGTAAGCATAGTGGTTTTGCATTTGGTCATAGTTCAAGTCTAGAGGAATTGTGAAGCTCATTAGAGGTTGATTTTACTATTGAAAGTGTCAATTCTACTTCGGGAATGAAGTCATGGTGGCTCAACTTCATAGAACAAAGGAAAATGTGAGATATGGAAAGAAAGATGAATGAAAATGGATGGAAGAAAGGTCTACAAAATTAGAGAATGGGTTGTTCAGACTAAACAAATTCACTAGATGTGCTTTGCATATGCCTCCAAAGGCTGATTCTCACCAAGAACACATCAAAATGATGAAATGAAGTGGTAAGGTGATTCATACCTTTCCCACCCAAGGCGTGCAGGGAAATTTTTAACAATTATCATTGTGGATGAACCATAAAATTCATTAGATACCTTAAGGATCCAGGGACACACCCACTAATATAACCTCTAGGTTTTATGGAAGCTAGTTTTCTCTAAAACTACATGTCACAAGATACTCTTAGTAAAAGTGAAACTATACAATCCTAATCGTAACATATCAATAGATCAAGGGAGAGAGAGAGAGAGAGAGAGAGAGAGAGAGAGTGCATAAAAAAATCCTACACTAACAATGGTGACACACTAGAAAATGAGGATGTTAACCAAGAATCAAATTTCCTGAAATGGGGAAAGGTGAGCAATGAAAAAGGTGGACAATATGTACCGCGGTGTCCAAAGATAGATTCACATAGAACACCACTTCAAACCCATTAAGCACAACTTCCAAAACCTGTAGTGAACATTAGGAATATGCACAATATACATGTAGTGAATAAAGGAAAGTAGAGATAATAAAAACATGCAAAGGATGGAAAAAATGCATCACATGACATATTATATTGCTCCAAAATGTGCACATGATAAAACAATAATAGGTAAGAGGCAATAAAAATTCCATTACAAAGCTTAGGAAGAAGGCTTGAGCTCCATGTTCAAACCCTAGTAGAGAAGAAAGAGGGGTAGAAAGAAAAAATGACTAACTCCTTAAATAATGAGCCCCCATTACAATATATATAGAATGAGAAGAAGAGAAGAGTGAAATCCCAAAATTTCTCCTTCAACCACTTGTTAGTTGTAATAAATGAGGTGAAATGATATAAATAGATTTGCAAAATCTCCCTCACACTACCCCATGACCTGTAGTTGGAGAAAATGAAGGCCATACTCATTTAATGCATTCTCAACCACTCTCCAGTTATCTTCTTGAATTGGGATTGTTTTATGAGAGATACACCATCAAATCTTCATCAATATATAAATTTATTAATTGATATGCATTGGGATCAAAGCCATGATTCCAATAACACCAATTTTGTGCAATTTTGCTAAGGGATGCTCAAGTTATGGGTATTTGAGTGTAGGTGGATAATTTGAGTTTCCACGAGCTTGCTTCATCTACATGGGACTGTGCATTTAAATATTTTATTGAAAAGAAAAGTTAATAATTTCCTCTCCCTATCTAATGTTTGCATATCTTTTAAAAGATCTAGGAATTAAAATTCCTGGTGGGCCTCATTATTACTCCATCGTTCCATTGACCTACCTCCATCTTGATGCATTGGGCACCGAGAGTTGCATGTGGAGGCCAGTAGCATCTCTAGGGTATCCACTTTTCTTACATATTTTGAAAGTGTGTCAAGCTGACATGTGGTACCTTCCATGACTCTTCTCTTTTGTTGCAATTTCGTAGTGAGACTTGTTGCATATCGATATGAGTACCTTCTTTTCGATGGTCCCATCACCATTCAATCCCATGTGAAAGTTCCGTAGGAACACGGGGTTTCATTCTTCCTGTATTTTGGAATTGTGCCAAGCTAACACATGACACCTTCCATGACTCTTCTTCCTTTTCTTGCCGACTCTTCCCGGGCTTGGATTTGATTCATCGAGTCACCCTCCTCCATTTTTACCATGCTTTGGCTAAGTCCTAACAAAATTTTACGAGGGCTCGACTCATCTCACATTAGTCCGAGATCCTTAGAGTTATCTCTGTGTTTTCTCAAAACCACCAATTGCCATGCTGGTAGGGCTATCCATCTCCTCTATTATCCATAAACAACCAATCTATATATGAGCTCATCCCTACACATCTGAGCTAACTCAGGGCCTTCTTGATTAATCATAGCAGTAATCTGCTTGTTATCTAATTTCAACGGGGGTAGAGGAATTACATAATAGTTATGATATGGTGAATAGAGAGGAGAATTAATTCTAGAATTTTTGTCTCTTCCTTACTCTTCTCTGTAGAATAAAAATGCAATAAAATAAAGAAATGTGAATAAATGAACCCTCTCTCTCTCCCTTTCCCTATCTCTTTCTAATTTCATTTGTTTTCTTGAAATGGAGGATGCATAAATTTTATACTTGAGCATAGGGAATTCCATACCGATCCTAGGGTGATCATGCATTGGTTAGAAGTACTCCAAACAAGAGGAATTCATGATGTGATATGTTGTATTTAATGAGTTGTCATTAAAAATTTATATTCATTTTGCAGTTTATGTGTATTACCATAGAATAATGATATGTAGTGTTGTTTGAAGGATTTTTCATATGTACATTTTAAAAAGCAATATATCAATGTGGATATATTTTAGAAGTGTCGAAATGGATGTGAAGTTATACTCAAATGTTGTACCTATTTTGTAAAGATATTAAAGCAATATTTTACTTTGTTACTTATTGATGTATCTCTTTAATACTCATAATGCTTAGTGGAATCTCATCTTAACCAAACTATCAAAATAAATAGAAAACGAGGTTATAATTCTTTTCATACTCTCTCCTCCCAACTAATCCATTTTCACGGTATAAAACATTAATCATGTTAGTAACATACTATAATTTGATTAATCATCTTCTTATTTTCCACCTAAGACAAGTCTTAGTAATGACCATTCCCTTTAGTATTTTATGAGGTAGTTAATATACTTTGTGAACCCTATCATATTTGGGCATACGAGCCGAACATGTCTAGATGTTGTAGGTCCGATAATATAATGTATACTTTTAATCCTCATATGCTTAATTTCCCTTGGTAACCTAGTGGTTGGCCAAAGTATTGAAAAGATAGCTAGTGGTTTTACCTATGATTGTTCTCGTGTGACACCTAAATTACTCGAGTGAGGCTACATGTCAAATTACCTAGACATTAAAATCTTGGATTGAACCCTTGTGTCCCTCTTAGATGAAAGTTTTCCTTGGTGAGTAGTTGTCATTTACCTGAAGTTAATCAAAGGTGTTGAGATGTAAGGATTTTGAACTCTCTTTTATGTCTTGTAGTAGGGTGTAGTGTCCCCCTCTTGAATGCTTTTGAACTTAGTAGATTGTTGACCTATCTTAAGGTTATTGATGAAAAAAACCCTGATGCATTTTTAGCCAATGAGAGAAATAGTTCCTTGGAAGTCATTTGAAACGAGTTAAATCATTTAGGATCTCTCACTTATAATATACATCTAATACTTGAGTTTCTAAGAGAATTGAAATGAGATGTCTTGTGTGAGGTCGTACTCGTATTCTTAAATCCTGAAGTTTTAAGTAAGTGTTATACGAATTACATTTGTTATAAAATGATGAGAAGGTATGACCAAAGTAACCACGTAAATGTAGTTAGAACAAGGATAAATAAAATTAAACTAGGGAATGATCACTACGAAAAATTGTATGGCCTTGAGTGATTGCAAACCAACTAAAATGCCTAATGTGATCACAAAATGAATGTAATAAAGGAGAGCTTCAAAGGTGATAAAACAACCAATTAAATCAAGAAACAACCTCTGAGGCATGAACATATACTTTGTACACGTAAAAGTGGTTAAAAATGATGTTAACAAAATAATGAGAATGAAGCCATGAGAATGGAATACCTTAGGTTGTTACCAAGGTCTTATGAGTTAAGGATATTGCACTCTAGTTTGACTTATAAAATTTAGTAGAACCCTTGGGCGTAGATGGGAATACATTAAACCTAGGATCACTCAAGAAGTATAATTTATGGAAAAAACCTATAATTAACTCGTAACTATCAAGAATTAATTCTTAAGATGATGAATTATAAGTAGAGTGAAATGTGAGATTCATCACTTAAACTCAATGCAAAACCTCTATAATGTTAACATAGGTGAAATGTACCCTTCCATGTGCAACATGATTTGTGAAAATAAGGAGTCCTAATTGGAGAAAATGGATTATGAATCACATCACAAATAATGCAAATTAATTAGTTAACTTACATAGTTGGTTGTAATAAATTTAAAGATGAAAAGAGGGTAACTTTAGTGTTTAAATGCTACTATGAAGAGAACACAAAATCCTTACACTCTTGACCTAATAGAATTCCTTTTATTTCATGTGAATCTCCCTTGTTGTAACAAAGGTAAATAAAAAAACCAAGTAAAAACGCTCCTTAATGTAACAAGTCCTTAGAATAAGTATTAGTAGCCTTGTGTGTGATCAAATGTTCCTATCAATGCAATAAGGATATATAAACTCATTGTGATAAGGAAACGATATGGAACCACTATAGGTGAAATGTTAAATGAAATAAATAAAAATGTAGCCTAGTTTTAAGAGGAATGAAGGGTTACATGTTAAGTTTTATTCAAATAATTAAGGTCAAATAATGAAAATAGGACTGTAATAAATATGTAACCATAAAAATGATGTGTCATGGAAAGTGCCTATCTGTAAATGTATATTGTAGTGAGATCATTGTTGTACTTTTTCATTTTGGGAAATGTGGCTTTAATGTGCATCATGTGTTTTCATGTTATATATGTGGGTTCATGTTTGTGCAAACATCTCATGTGTTGTGTGTTATCCTAAGTGATCCCATGTGGTGTCGTGTATCAAGTAATGTAAGTAAAAAATAAATCCTGGTAAATTTTTGTTGTATTTGTGTGTCAAAATTGTGGGTGTGACACACCTAAATGTTGTGAAATATTATTAAACTCACTAATAACTAAATTAATTCATCAATACTTTTTAATTGTAAATAATAAACTTATATAACCCGATACTTCTTGAATGCATTTGATAGAAAGTATATCTAAGAAATCCTTATATCTATAGATGTGTAATTGATCTTGGGAACTTGTGTCTTGGTTAAAACCACTGAATCTAAATGAGGACCCAATTGGCATGCAAAAAAACATCTAATAGTTTTAACCATCACAAATATTTGATAAATGTTTCCCAAATTCAAGGAGAGGAAGGGAAAAGTGAACATTTTAAAACCAACATAATATATATTCATAAACATTTGTAACTAAATCAATAATAACTAGTCGCATGTATAATTATGGTAGGAACACAAGAAATTTAAAATAATTGAAATTATAAAAAATAAATATGAGTTTAAAGTGATATATATTTTGTCACATTTTGGGAGAAAATCACCATCTGACAACACAAAATACGAGAAAGAGGGTGAGGTAAAAATATATAGAAAAATCAACAAAAATAGACACCCTCAGTAGAACTTCACCACTATAGTTTCAAAGTTATTACAATGCATACAAATTCTTTGATGAAAATTGAAACATTTATGATGTTTCTAATATTTATTATTAGTCACTTGGAAATTTTTCTTTCCTTGAAGCCCTTATATGTCTATAATACCTTTGGAAACTATAAAAAAATGAGTGAGTTCACAAGTTCCATACACACACACACATGTACATATGAATGCATGTATATATAAATATATATACACATGCACATACATACATATACATGTGTATATAAGGCCATATATGTATAGGTATATAGACACAAATACATATATACTTATATGCATACATACCTAGATGCATGCACACACATAAACATTATATCATGGTTTGCAAATACGAGAATGGTGAAAGAAAAGAATGTGTTCTTTTTATGTGATTGAAAACATAATCTGACAATGACAATTATGAATACATGCACCGAAATTTTTGTACATTATAAATAATTGTTTTCGGCTAAGATTGCAACATTTTATGAGGTCGATCTTAGCACATTAAAAGACATCCAAAGTAGGGGACAATGACACCTTTTGAGGTCAATCTCAAGATCCAACATGTTCCTTCTACTATAGTTGAATACAACTACACTAACAAACACAAAAATACTACTAACTACTCCTAATCTAAAATTTCATCAAGATTGGAGAGAATGGAAAAATAAAGGGAGGTGATGCACCAAACTAAAAAAATATTCAATTCTTGATCCAAATACAAAAATATAACATTACATGTTATGGTCGAAGACAATGTGCATAAAACTATGGGATAAATAAATAGAATAAAACTGAAGTCGTACAAGAGGACTGAAATATTTACATTAAACACTAATACGTTACTGAGGAAAGAGGTCAAACTTGCATATATTATCAAGAAATTATCCATTTACAATCTTATAGAGTGAAGCATGTGAAACCTTGACAAGTATGTTACATAGGTTTGCAAGAAAAATATTTGAGCTCAAAAGGGAAGATCTCTAGGACTTAGCGAAAAGATCATTTCATTATGTCTTTGCACTTACAATTATAGAAAAATAGATAGGAGGAAGAAGATAATCAAATTAATCGCATTAATGAATAGAATTAACCAACTCACCAAATATGAGGTACACTTGGCTTTTAATTTATAGACAAGGAATGAACACACGACATGGCTGTAATCACACTCCATTAGATCACTTAGGAAGGAGGGAAACGTTGTTTAATTTTTTATGTTGGTTATTGTAGTGCCACCTTTGAGAACTAATAAAATGGAATTAAAAAAAAAAGGATTAATAAAAGGTGAATACGTATATGAGGGAAAGGTTGGTGAATAGAGTAATATGGCCATGTGAAGGCACATGGTCTTCCCCGACAAATAGTAAGGACCTCCTGCCCGAGGTACATGGGCAGCTTTGGAGGGCGTCGACTGGACACATGTCATCTCACTTGCATGATACTTCAAGCACTTAATTTGAGATCAAAGACTTTTACCATGCAGAGAAACACAATTCAACATTGTAAATTTAGTAGTAGTATAGATAGTCGCAACATGTGAGGATTGAATTGATTACGCATTTTGAAGATGGTTTAACTTTCTCTGAGAGGAAAAATCTATCTGTCACATGAGTCTTGTTTTTGTATACTGAGAAGATAACTTCCTCACACTGTCTGCATCCTCCTAGTACGTGTCAAAATTGGGGTTTTAAAATAAAAAATGACACCCTTAAATCATTTAGAAAGGGGATTGGTATTGTATTTAATTTAGATTTTCTTGCATATGGTAAATAGGATTATATTGGTGGAATGGCGTGGGGAAATGCATATAAATTCTCCACAATCATTGTCAGCATGTGCCCAGCCATGCAAGAATATAGTTTGGATGCCCAACCATGAAGGTAAATGGCTTAACAACGTGTTGGAGAAGAATGGTCTCATGAAATGTTTTGATTTCAAGATTACAAAAACAATTTTATTGCAAAAGGCCTTCGAATCCCACCCGTTGTTAAAGGAAGCTTATGTGTCGTTTTTTGGGTGCCCAGTTGGAAGATGTGAAACCAAATTTATGCACCCTTGGAAAAATTTGGGAACCCACTTTTCTTTCAGGCATTTTGATGAATAGTTCACATGCCTTACGAATGCTTCCACATTAAATATGCATATCTGTCAAGGAACTTGCAACTAAAACAACTGAAAAAAAAGGGTCCCTTCTCCATAATGCGTTGATAGATGTCCATACTCTATTTTAAAGCTACTATTTTGGCGTTGGCTATGACTATGCTAGCAAAGGTGAACTGATCAAGTTGGACACTGTTGGTCGCACATGGTGAGAAGTGGTACTTGTTATAACATGGTATACACAAAAATAAAATAAAATATTATATCTATGGAACAAGGTATGCACTCCCATCAAAGCAGAATGGAAAGGTCATGTTTGGGAAATGTTTTAGGTACCAATTACGACCACAAAAGGGTTGTAGATGAAACCAACTAGTTCACCCTTGCCACCACAACTATTCAGTCAGTGTGTGTGAAATAAGATCTCTCAAGTAGAATTTTGACTTCGACAAGGATAATAGGAAAAAAAAAGAAGTAATTTTTGCATCTCTACAACATTGAGTGTATATCCTATTCCATGTCGGTGAAAAGAACCTTAGTGATCATGAATCAGAGATATGTGGCACGAGAAAGTATAATATAGTGATGATAAACCATTTACTGAAAGGCTTCTTGATACGCCTCGGGCATAATCTTTCAATAAAATGCAATGGCGTAATGGTGGATGCGTGCACCCATGTGGTGAAATGTTTTTTTATGACATCAAATGAGTCCCTCTTTTGAACGGCTTCATTTTCCCCTAAGGCATAGTTCTTCCATCCTTATCTTTCATAATTCCATTTTTAATAGGATAAAATTTTAAACCATAGAAATTATCATAGATCTATTTGCATTTTCAAAACAATAAGACGTTATAATGTAACTTACAGGATCCAAAATTCCTTGGTAAATAATGGACTTAAACCCTCACTTCATGATGATCTAGTAGCATAAATAGACTAGTTGCTACATTACCCCTTATACTGACAAGTTGAAGTTGACTTCCCGGTAAATATGTTGACCGTTTCTTTGTTTAAATAGAGAAATTACGATTTTCGAAGACGTGTAAAATAACCCTCATAACTCTAGAAAGAAGATGTTAACTTTCATATGTGTACCTTGTTATGTGAGGATTCACTTTAATCCTTGAATCAACCTCAAATGATCATATGCAATATTTTTGACGCCCTTCTAGAGCCTTATTACACCATCTTACTGATTGTAGCTAGTTTGTTAAATTTGAAAATTTGGGTTTTGTTTTGGCTCGTCATTTTATCCCCGATCAATGAAATGCCTATCTCGCCTTTAGAAACCTCTAGTATGTTTACTAGACAATTCCCTGGAACCTTCAGTTTGAGGAAAAACACTTTTCTTGATAGTTTGGAAATGGCATTTTGTAGGCCTCTGGTCGCAGTTTGACTAGGTCAAACTAGACCAATTATGACTAGTGGCTCTAGAAAATAGATTATTGTTTGATAACCATTTGCTAATTCTCGGTCCTTTCGACTACGGGAATTATCCATATCTAGAGGAACTTGTAGGAAGTTCTCTTTTTCATGTTCATCTAGTGAATGTCGATTTCGGATGTGGTTTTGAGCCCTCGAGCTAACTTTTATTCTTTTCGCAACTAGATCAATTATGACCGATGACCTTGGAAAAATAACTTGCAATCATAAACTATTTTCCAGCCCAAATTATGTCAATTGCTATGAAATCTTGGTATATAAGTGAACACATATAAATCTAAGCTGTGGTGTGTTTTCTCATTGGAAGACAAAGTTTTAAAGTGGTTTCTTAGCCTTGAGTCTGTTTTGAATGTTTTTGTAGCTAGCGAGGAAAATATAAAAAAAAGGAATTTGTAGGACCCTATCAAATTGACAAACCACCGTGGAAAATTTTCACACATATAAATAAGCTGTTCAAAAATCTATAATGTAACTTGTTGTGTGAAATAGAACTTTTGACTAAATGGTGTTTCTCTCTCTTCCTTTCTCTTTCTCTCTACTTGGTTACGAAATGAAATGAAATGAATATATGTTTCCAAACCTTTTCTTTTGAATGAAAATTATAATTATTATTACATGTAATCAAGAAAATAAAGACATTAATTATGTTAGATTAGGGTGGATTCCATGCCAACGATTTATCGTTGATTTCATGCTCACATGGTTTTGCAGGATGCAAGAATGATGGCGAAAAGGTGATGTGTAATTCATTATTTATTATTGTAAATTTATATGGGTCATTGTAAAATGAATATATGTATAATGTAGTCTCATGTTACAGAAAAGTTATATTTGAAATTTTCTAATACATATGAGATGTTAGTTTAAGGGATATCTTAGGAAATGTGCATCTAATCATTGGTTCCATTTGATACATAGTTACATATGGTAAAAAGGCTTTGTAGACACCACTGATTTCACATATGTCCTAAATCAATTAATTCCCTTCCTCATTTCCCAAAAAAATACACTTGAATTATTCAAATATAATTTTATTAATTATCCATTTCAAAATCTAAAAAATAACCCAATCCTCACCACATGTCATTATTCTCCATGTTTTTCTACTATTGAATTAAAAATTCAAATTCAAATCCTCACCCATTCTTCATGGTCCCCACTCACCTAAAATCCTCTACTTATGAATTAAAAATATAATTCAAATCCTTACCTATTCTTCGTGTCCCCACTCATCTAATCTTGCCCAAATTTTCAGACCACTCACCTAATCTTGCCCACATTTTCAAACCACTCACTTAATCTTGTCCACATTTTAAAACCATGATTACTTAAATTACTCTAAGTTAGTCACTCCCTAGGCTATAAATACCACCTTACCCCTCCCCTTTAAAAACACAGAGAATAAGCTTGAATGTCGTATCTAAGTTCTTGCATCCTTTGAGCAAAGAAGATCCTTCTGCCTTGTCCTAATGCCCAAATAGCCTCATAATCCTTTTTCCCATCTAGTGCAAAGTAAGAGGATCGTTATTGCAATAAGGTCTTTTCCATATTGAAGAAAAGGACCTACATATCACACAATCAGGGATCAATGCAAGTTTCCTAACCCATTCAGAGGTTTTCTACGAGAACACTAAAGAGGATGTATGATTATTGGTATTTTACTTCCTCGTTAGTAGTATATTTTTCCTAGCTTACATTTTGGCACTCCCAGGTTACTTTCGATCTGTTTCTATTAATTTCCCAATTAGTGGTTTTATTTGTTCTTTGTTTATTATTGTTCATTATTATTTCCTTTTATGTTCCTTATGGCCTTCTTTGGTTAACCTTCATGCTTTGGGTAGTGTTTTTGTTGTGCGGTGTCTTGTGGTGTATCTGCAAGTTATAACAACAATGAAACTATGACGCTCATCTTGTCTTTGATCTCCTCGGTGCTTGGTGTTTAGTTCCTAGTTCTAATTTTTCTATTCACTCGTAATCTATAGAAACACATGAACTAGTCATTAGTTTATCATCTTACTATCATGGGACAACCAATCTGGAAAATACATTTATTTATTTACTTTTGCTAAAATAACTGCTTTGTAGGAAGTTTATTATTATTATTATTATTTTCTTTCATTTTAGTTAATCATTTTGTGATCTAACTCTTTATTTCTATTTATTGTTCTTTTTTAACCTTGCTTTGTCAAAATTTTAGCTTCTCAAGTGGAGTACAGAAGTCAAAAAATAAAAAAATAGCTCCCGGACGTTTTTCTCACGTTCAAAATTTTTATTGATGCTTATCATAGCCCATCTTCTAGAAGCCATAAATTTTGCTCTTGAACTCGAATGACTTAATTTTTTTAACGAAAAGGTATCAAAATATCTATGCATGAAAAATAATTTTTGATTTAGAATTATAGAAATTTATTAGTTTCATTTCTTCTAACACTGTCTTTTTAACAAAAAACAACAAAACTATAGTTTTTAATTTTTTTTTTTAAATTTAACATAAGAACCTCATGTGTATGCTCTTTCCTCGCACTTTAAAAGTGATATTGGAAATCAAAAATGTGAGGCCGCCTTAGCTCCACAAAACAATTATTTTTAGTTTATTTATTTTATTTTTGCCTTACATTTCTATTTTCCATGACAACACTTCTAGGTAACATTTTCACTCTTCTTTCATCATTTTTATTTTTTACGAAAACAATAATTATCGCTATTTCACAATCATGATTAATTGCAATAATTATTAACATTTTTTTTTTAAAATCAATTCTAATTGTATCTGCGTATGCTCTTTTCTTGCACCTTCGAGCAATCTGGAAAATCGAAATGGTCACAATTTTTTTAGTTTTTGTTCTAACATTGTAGGATCCTCTAGCTTTGTTTTCCAACTATCATTTCAATCATTATTTTCCTTTTTCATATTATTAATATTTGTTTGGTCGTTGGTTGTGTATGCTCTTTTCCTATGCCTTCGAGCAATCTGGAAAATAAAAAAGCGATCCACGATCACTTTTCTAACATTTCGTTTTATGGGATAACTACTAATTTATTTTCTGTAGAAACTGCGTCACTAAAATAGTGTCAAAAATAAAAACACAAAAACAACAAAAATCCCACAAAAATACCACCATTCAAAGAAAATTGTTGAAACCAAAAAATAGGACACTCAAGTACGTAATTAGTTTTTTCTAGTGATTTATTTAAAGTTAGAAAGAACCACTGTGTTTAATCACTTTATCATTTTGTTTTTGCATGTAGACAAGGTGGATTTCATCACCACCAAAGCTACACCGGTGATGTGGACTTGACTACCATGCACCAACAACATTTGCATCTGCATTGCACTTTGAGACCTAGTCTCATCACAACGTTCGGTATTTACCTTGCCCTTGCTCTTCACTTACAGGTAATGTTGTCGTGCAGTGCATGTGAGTCACGCCTAAATAGCTGTAACAATGAAGCATGGGCATCATCCCTATAAATCTTTGGGGAGTTATAAGGACACCATACACATTCATCCCTCCATCACCTTCCACCTTTTCACAAAACTTGTTCTGGACATGGTGATTCACTCCGAAATAGGCAAGTACCAATTTTTCCCCATACAGAATTAGGTATATCAGGACTAGGGTATATCGGAGGACGCATCTTTTTTGGAGTAATAAGAGCCTACATCCATCAATCCACAACATACATGTATGATTACATGAAACAATGATCATTCCTGAAGAATTTACCTCCTAAGCCAAAACAATTGGATCCACATGATTGCTTGTTGTGTGAAAACAAAATAGTTTAGCATTGTTTTATCATAAAACTTGGCTGATATCAATGTGTTCATTGTAAAGGTCAAACCCTAGTTGTGTTCCACAAAAAAAAATCAGTTCTCAACCAATTCAATACAAGGTGAAAACATCCAAACAATCCAACAACGCAAACCAAAACATCTCACCAATTTCATTAGCTTGCCTCATCCAACAATACATCTATCATAGCTTTTCTTCAGCTATATCCAACTGATATTGAGTGACTAGCATTCACTCCCCATATCGTGAATTGTCAAAACATCCTTCATAGCTTGTTTCCAGTTATATCAAACTAATATTTGGTGACTTGTTTGAGTTCACTCATTATTCTATCCACCATCACGTTTATCCAAATCACAACCAACACAAATCCTTTCATAACTCATTTTGAGTTATATCACAACCATATCATGATTAACATGTTTGGGTTACTCTCCCGTCACAATGCGGAGCTTGTTTAAGCCAAATCTCAACCATTTTCATTATAGCTTATTTAAGCTATCACATATTTATCCTAAGTAGCTTGTTTAAGCTTGCTCCTTATAGCCTTACTTGTTAAAACTCGATTGAGCCAAAACAAAGATCACAATCAATAGGTTGAGTTCTTCATCACACCTTTCTTCATTTTCCCTCTCTTTCAAACATGATGAATTCATAAAAAACATCACGCAATGAGATATTAGAACAAATTAATAAGATGACAACACAACTCTCTCATATGGCTACCCAAATTAGTGAACGATCACCCAAAAATCTGATCATACAACCTCACGAAGACATCACTTCACATAAAGTCCAACGTCAGTTTACCCCCCTTAGAGAAAGTCTCTCTAGTGTTTTTCATCAACTAAAAGAGGCTAAACTAATAAGATATCCAATTACAAAACCATTTGTCAAAGGGGAAGCTAAGCCTTGTTGGTACAAACCTAACACATCTTTGTGAGTTTCATCGCATTGATGGTCATCACACGGATAAATGTGTGTAATTTAAAATTATGTCCAAGACTTAATTGACGATGACGTCATCTCTGTAGAACTTGATGATAATGCTCTTTACTGACCAATGACATATCCAATACCACAACTTTGCATGAAGAGCTTACTACTGCCGAAACTCCTATATATACTTGAAATTCCATAAGATCATGATGACAACAGTCAAGCCTCTCTAATTACAAACCAATCCATGTCTTCTTCAAATTTCCTTCCATTAGTTCAAACATACATTGAACCTATTTTGGACAATAACATTCTTTCAACATCTACTGAGCACTTGAACTTATTTCAAGACTCTCTTTCAACCCAAAAATACATTGAACCTGTTTTGGACAACAACAATCTTCCAACATCTACTGAGCACTTGAACTTATTTCAAGTCTCTCTTTCAACCCAAACATACATTGAACCTATTTTAGACAACAACATTCTTCCAACATCTACTGAGCACTTGAACTTATTTCAAGACTTTCTTTCAACCCAAACATACATTGAACCTATTTTAGACAACAACATTCTTCCAACATCTACTGAACACTTGAACTTATTTCAAGACTCTCTTTCAACCCAAATATACATTAAACCTGTTTTGGACAACAATATTCTTCCAACATTCTCTTTGTGCACTTGAACTTATTTAAATTCTCTCTTTCAACCCAAACATGCATTGAACTTGTTTTAGAAACAACATTCTTCCAACATCTACTTGAGAAATTGAACTTATTTCAAGACTTTCTTTCATTCCAAACATACATTGAACCTGTTTTGGAAACTAAAATTCTTCCAACATCTACTAAGCACTTGAACTTATTTCAAGAATCTCTTTTAACCCAAACATATATTGAACCTATTTTGGGCGACAACATTCTTCCAACATCTAACGAGACCTTGACCTCGTTTCAAGACTCCCTTTCAAACCTTGATATTACTGTAGACACTATAGAAGAGGTTCCATCAACAGGTACCATTAAGTTTGATTCTATTATTCCAATATTGGCTCTTATGCCTAACATCTCTAGCCTTGTTTTGAAACACAACCACATCGAGTTTGGACACTTGCGACAATGCAACCTGTCATGTCCATCATGCTTTCAACGATTGATCTTGTAGGCATCTCATCACTAATGATTCTCACCTATCAAGACTTCTACATGCATACATTCTCACATTCTAGAGTGCACGTGTACCCAAGAATATCTTTATGCCACCTTTTCCATATTTAATCGTGAATATATCCTCAAATCATTCAATTAATGGATAAACAAAAGTAACAAACCAAATAATACAAACCATCATTGTCAACACACATGGAAGCTATTGGCTTACCCAAAACTATCCCACTCTTTGGGCTTACCACACATCTTATTACACACCTATTGAGCCACTCCTTCTCCTTTGTTTATGGTTGGAAGGCTATTTTACATGTCAAGGTTGAATTTCCATCCTTCATAATATCCTTCAAAGATGTAATCAATAAAGATTATTATCGACACTCACACCTTAATGAACTCGAGGTTCTTGATGAAAAATGACTTAATGCCCTAGATCATCTTCAAGTATATAAAAATCGGCTATGACATAGCTACCTTAAAAAATTTAAACCTCTAAAATATAAGGTCAATGATTTCATTCTCAAAGAAAATCAAAAGAACACACCCAAAGAACGAGACAAACAAGACAAATTTGAGCCCAACAAAATCATAGATAATTTTGGGTTTGAAGCTTATAAATTGGCCATTGAAACAGGCCAAGTCCTTGAAAAACCCATGAATGCATTCCATTCAAATAAATTATATTCTTGAAAGCACTCTCTATTCCAGGAACCAACAAAGTGTACATTGGTCCTTCTATCTTACTTATCTATGAATAAATTTATTTATTTCCATTAGCAGAACATTTTCATTATCAAAATCACATCTTCATATTTATCATCATGAGACAAGTGCTAATATAAATCCTATTAAGTTTGTGAGCGTCATACTTCTTATCATATCTTCCATTTTCAGTCGCTTTCATCTATGGTCATACCTAGAAGCTTACTGATGGTAATATATTCCCTTCAAAAACATTATCTCTTTCATAAGAAACCTCTATACTTATTTACCTAGTTCGTTTGGTTTTCCATCTCGGTCTTGATGTTGAACCCTCACGTCCTACCACTCATGTGGGGTTGAGATTAGGGGTAGACGTTCCTTCCCAAATACAAAGCACTATCGTAAAAAAATCCATCAATTTAATAACTTATGAGTAATTCATTTTCACATCTTTTATCCTTCATAGTCTTTGGTGTTGAGCCCACACTTCTTACTAGTAGTGTGAGATTGGGAATGGAGGAAGGTGCCCTTACTCATCTACGTCTTATCTTCGGTGATAAACCCTTACCTCTTACAAGTGGCATGGGGAAAAAGCGTAGAGGGTCATTCTCATAAAAAATAAAAAATATTGAAAAAACATTCAAAAATCCAAAATAAAATCAAAATAAAAACTAAACTAAACTAAAAAAGGGAATTCACTACCTATGTTTCACCTTTGGTGATGAGCCCTTGCTTCTCACTAGTAGCATGGGGCAAGGCATAGGGAATCATTTCAAAATACAAAATCTTACAAAGGTTGCAAATTATAAAATCCCCAAATAAGTAATTTAGATGCCTAAATGAAGAGAGAACTATCCCTCAACCTCATATCTTACCAATCAATGAGGCCACATAATCTGTTTAAGTCTAGCACGTGATTCATAAAGTGAAAGCTATTTTTGCAATTGGTTCGATCATGTTATGAATAATGGAGTCATAATTTCCCAAAGGGATTGTTGTTAGCATTTGTCTCTATACTCATTATCTACCTCCTATGTTCTTCTTGATTCTCGGTGATGAGCCCACGCATCTTAGTAGTTGTGTGGAGTCAAAATGGAGTTAGACTTATTTCCATCATATCATCACCACCATATCTTGCCAATAGAAAGAGAATTTGTGTTATTCTGAGGCATAAGTTACCACATGGAACACGGTACATATGGATAATATCTTAGTTTATCACCTCTCAAATAAAAGGCTGCACCGTGGTCCATAAATTACAGTCACAGATGTAAAAATCTACAAACATCGAAAATCATCAAAATCCAAAAGCGATGTAAAAATTCAAAAATCCAAAAACATTTGAAAATCATCAAAACCCAAAACATTAGAAACAATCGTCTAAAATTCAAAAAAAAATTAGAACTCGTCAAAAATCTAAAAATATTAGAAACACTCAATCAAAAATCCAAAAACATTAGAAAGAATCACCAAAATCCAAACACATTTGAAAATCGTCACAAACAAAATAATAAAAATAAAAAAATCAAAAATAAAAATCAAAATAAAAATTAGAAACGATTATCAAAAATTCAAAAAAACATTAGAAAAAAAAATTATATACATACATACATACATATATATATCATAAACAAAAAACAAAAATGTTGTAAAATCACAAAAACTCTAAAAATACCAACACAATTCAAACTTTGAACTATTAACTCCATGGATGATCCAATCACTTTATGACTACCAAATTCAAAACACTTCTCCTTGCTTGGGGCAAATCGACTCTCATTGCTTCCTTGTTTGAGGACAATGACCCAATACTTTACTATGTCCTCGTACCCCTGCTTGGGGGCACATCCGATCAATCCTCACTATGGAACATGTTAGGGATATGTTTATTGGTTCTTGTGTTGCATTATTAGTTATAAATTATTAATTACTTTCTTGTATCTTGATATATTACAGGGGGCATCTTGATTTTATGTATCATGGTGTTCTCTCTAATATTCTTATGTTATTTGATTACATGTCGTACTGGGGCATCATATTTTCTTGATGGCCTCTGTCTATGCTCTCTTCCATTTGCATATCGTACTAGGGCATCAAACCTTTTTAATGGCCCCTATCTATGCTATCACACATATTACAGTCTAGTCATCCTGATCTTTTATATCACGATGCATCCTGTTATGTTCTATATTAAAATTAAGATGCTTTTCATTACGTGAGTATCTTCCTACATGATCAACATCTTACTTTGCACCCCATCCATTCATCCATAGTAATACATTCCCCAGTTTGGGAATCCTACTTGATGATCTTTCTCAAGTAGCATTCACTATCCAAAGCAGCTCCTCCTCCCCCACCATGCTCACCATATATTTGATCCATTCATTCTTGCTCCTCATTTTTACTCCTCCGCCACTTATCCACATATTACCCTTCTCACCATTCCTCTCCCCTCTCACCCATTTGTATTCTTTACTTTCACCCTTTTGTTTCCCGCTTGAAAATATTACTTAATAACCCCTTCTATATGAAATCCTTAGTGGAGGTTTACCCTCTCCCTAAGATCTCCCCGCTGTAGAAGCTTCTTCACCACCTCCCCTCTCATTAAACAACACTCACCACCACACACATCTTTCCATTCCATCTCTTTTGCTTCTCATTCTCACATCATTACTCTCACCATGCAGGGCATCCCAATTAAGGATTCCCCTCACACTCTCCACCATTCATTCCCCTCACACTCTCCACCATTCACTACATATATTCCTTCATCCATTCATGTTACACTCCTTTGTTTCCTTTCTTTCTTGTTATCACCTCATCTAGTATCTTATTCTAATCAGGCATACCTCACTCACTCTTTTCTCATCCTTCCGCAAATCTGTCTTATGCCTAGTCATCCTACTTATACGCTCTCATAGTATGGAAAATTCACTTGAGGGTTCCCCTTCAGTCCATTTTTTCATACCCTATTCCTACCAACTCTATCTTCATCCTTCTTCTTCTTTAGCTTGGTGATCTTATTTAACCATTCCAGCCACATGGAAATCTTACTTAAGACTTCCACTTAAGGTTGATCTGCCCTATGGCCTTCCCCCATATCATTTCTCCCACCTCTTGTCATGATCATCATCTTCAACCTACCATTCCACCCCTATCCCCAATATCATTTTGTCTTTCTCCTTGCATATCATCCATGTCGGTTAGGTGATCTTATGAAACCTCTCCGACAGCATGGCGATCTTACTTAAGAGATTCTCTTAAGCATGACATGTCATCTTACACTCGCCCATCACTCTACAATCTCACCATCCATCTTTCCTCTTCATTCCCCATCATCACATCTTTTACCACCACTAACACCTCCTCTCGCTTGAAATCTTACTTAACCACTCACCCAAAGACATGGCGATCTAACTTAAGAGTCCCTGTTAAGGATGATGTATCTCCTTACCTTTCCCCATCACTACACACCCTTCACCCTTCAATTTTTATTGGAATTCCCCATTATCAAATCCTTTCACCTCTTTTTCCATTCTCACAAACACCACTTCTCGCTTGACCACTTGTCATCTCTAGTTTCGCTCGCTTGAAAATCAGACTTACCCACTTCCGTCACATGACAATATTATATCAAGGTCCTCCCTACACTTAACTTGTCATCATGAACTTCTCCCCCTCACGATACAAGCAACAATTCTAGTGGCGCAACTTCCAGAGACCATAACTTTTGCACCGTACCTCCGATTGACTCCGTTCAAAAGAAACGGAAAGCTTGGAATGTGTAGAATGTGATGAGAAGGTGTGAACTTTGTTCGGCAATGTTTGACCCCCGAAATCCACGTTTAAGGGGCCCAAATTGTGATTTTTGTAGTGCTGTCTAAAAATAGTAAATTCTAAAAATAGTATGTTTCGCAAAATTAGTGCACATGTAAGTCTTGGAAGATGAAACACCTCGTCTCCCTCGAGACTGGTGACCTTCCACATCTTTCTAGGTGTCCTTTCGTATTTATAAAATTAGTATAAATACATATGTAACCGGAAAAAGAGATAGACATCTCTTGGCAGAGATAATTGATGTATTTTGAAGTCTTTGAGTAATTTACATCTCTTTTCAGAGATAGTTGTTTTGCAATTCATTTGGCACATTTGTTAATCTGTTCCTTAAGTCTGAAACCCCTCGGTTTTGGATCACCTACCTCATTCTTTGTTCACTTTTTGTTCACTTCTTCCACCTTGTATCTCCTACTACCCACTTTTCCCTCCTACTATTATCCTTTCTCCACATATCCTCTTACAACATACATCTAATCTCTTCCACCTACTGATAATGTTCTTTTCCCCCATTTTCCCCTTCTTGATCCATCATACTTCATACAATTTCTTCCCATTCTTTTCATGTCTTGGTTCTTCATCCTTGCCTCGTTCATCCTCATCACCGCATCCTCTCCTCACTCCCACCTAGTCCTAACTCATCCCTCCCATTTTATTTACTCTTTCCACTTCGTCTTCTCAAGTCCCCCACATTTCTACCCACACATGCATTCACCATTATTGTTAACATTCCTATATTATTCTTTCATCATTATCTTCTATTCCGGTGCTAATAATTGTAAGTGGGATTTCCTAAAATCACCAATCCTCATTCCGCACGACCTCATTCACTCCCTTGGACCTTCTAGAGTTTCCCTTCATTCCTTCCCTCCTTTAAGCCCACCACTCATTGTAAGGGGGATTTCCTAACGTCCTTTATTGGCATTACCATTACCAATCCTCGTTAGCTTTATCTTTTTATTCATTTTTTCTATCACCCTTCCCCACCACTCATTATAATGGGGATTTCCTAACATCCCCTCATTGGAATTTCCTCTTCTATCCCCCATTCTCTTTCCTCTCCTATTGGTTTCCCTCAATCCCACCCTTTCTTGTCAGCTTCTTACCCATCTCTCCATCCGCTCTTCACCCTCTTCAATATCTTTACTATCTTCATCATACATCGTTTTTCTATTTTCTCGTCATCCTAGTATCCTCATTTCATGCATCTCTGCATATTTTCCAATTGATGTCATTCCTCCCTCTTTACTGCTCCGAACATTCCTTATACTTTGCTCCATTTCCACTTATTACCCCCTTTCGTATTTCCTTCTTTCTACATCATTTTCTTTGTTATCCTCTTCTCTCTCCCACCCCTCATCTTATTTTCCTTCCCCATATCGACTTCTTCCCATTTTTCTATCATGTTTCCTCCTTACTTCCCCATCGATAACACGGATCTTCAGGTGTTGTCCTATCTTTTTATCATACCACCCTCCACATGCATCTCCATACGGTCTGCTCCATATTCTTTGCCTTGGTCTTCCGCACAATGACACGATTCCTTTAATCTTCTCCTTGTGTTCACTATATCTTCTTTTCCTCTCCCCTAATTTTCACCTTTCTTCTTAACACTTCTCCTTTTCTCTACCACCCTTACCTTTTCATTCATTCTATATCTGATTCTCTTTTTTTTCTTTTTTTTTTCACACTTTCCTCACCCCTCATAGTTTAGTTTTTTCTTCGTTCTACTTATTCTTTCATCCTCTTTCCATTTTCATCCATTTCACCCCCTACTCCCACCTCGTTTTCTCCTTCTTATTTATCCTTTCCTGTTTCCTAATTTTTAAGCTCTATCATTTATTTCACTTTCACGCATCCCTCTTTACTATCTCTCTGTTGCTTCCTTCATTTTGCACATCTCTCTATTTTATCCTCGACTCTCTACTCTTGTCATTTTCCTATTTTTCCTTGTTTTCCTTCATCATTCCCTTCTTCCCCTATCATCCCTCTCTTTTATTTCTACCGTTTTCATTCTTTTTCCCCCTCCCTATCTCTCTTACTCTTCTCGTAATCAACCCCCAATCCTATCCATTCCCTTTTCTCTTTCCCACGACCCTCACACCTAGCATTCAAGGCCAATTGAATCCTTTCTCCATTTGCATCGTGCGGTCATTCTAGTCTCTTCCAATCCATTATCATCCTCTTCTCTACAGAATTCATTTCTCTTCTTTTCGAGAGTTATGTCGTATATTCCACTCTCGTTAGTCCTCTTGAGGGGGCATCATAACATCTATCCATAATCACATATTCTCAAGACATTTTTGTCTTAGAGGATACTATCACATCCGTCACTCATCACTTTCTATTCTCCCCAAAAACATACGCTCTACCTTTTATTAAAAAAGTAGATTGAATTATTCCTCCATACAAGTCTACTTTCTTTGAAAGGACACTACTTTCATAAGTACCCTTCCAAAGAGGGGCAAATGTAGAAACCCTAATTTCACATCTGTCATAAATCAATTAATACCCCTTCCTTATTTCCCACAAAAATACACTTCGAATTAATCAAATATAATTTGATAAATTATCCATTTCAAAATCTAAAAATTACCCAATCCTCACCACATGTCATTATTCTCCACGTTTTTCTATTATTGAGTTAAAAATTTAAATTCAAATCCTCACCCATTCTTCATGGTCCCCACTCACCTAAAATTCTCCACTTATAAATTAAAAATATAATTCAAATCCTCACCCATTCTTCGTGGTCCCCACTCATCTAATCTTGCCTACATTTTTAAACCACTCACCTAATCTTGCCCACATTTTCAAACCACTCACTTAATCTTGCCCACATTTTCAAACCATGATTACTTAAATTACTCCAAGTTAATCACTCCCCAGGCTATAAATACAACTTTACCCCTCCCCTCTAAAGACACATAGAATAAGCTTGAATACGATATCTAAGTTCGTGCTTCCTTTGAGAAAAAAACATCCTTCTACCTAGTCCTTATGACCAAATAACTTCATAATCCTTTTTCTCATTTAGGGAAAAGTAAGAGGGTCATTGTTTTAGGAAGGACTTGCTCTTTCTTGAAGAAAATCACCTACATATCACACAATCGGGGTTCAATCCAAGTTTCTTAGCCCATTCGAGGTTTCTACGGAACATGAAAGAGGAGGCATGATTATTGGTATTTTACTTCCTTGTTAGTAGTAGTGTTTTTCCTAGCTTACAGCTTGATATACATATGGTAAATAAATTTGAATTTAATATCTTTTAGTGCATTTTTAGTGTTCCATAAATGATTAGTTAATTAGCGTGTTGTATTCTTACCTTGTAAATGTAATAAAGAGATTTAATCAAAACACTAAACCCTAGTATAAGATTTGTACATAACATGTCTTCATGTGTGATCCTTCTTACCATAGAAGAGATTGAAACCATAGAATGAACTTAAACTTTGCACTCGATGGAACCTCCTAGTTTAAGTGAATAAAAAACCTAGTTTGAGTTACCATCATAGTTATATTTTTAGCGACATTTTGCGAACCCATCTTTTAGGAATGACATGGTATAACTTTATCCAGAGTATGTAGTTTCCTTCAAGTTTTGGTATCCCGAGGAGAATTTCTTCTCTTGGTCTCCGACACCGTGTTGAGTGGTGAAGACCACCTTGGAAGTCACCTTAGGAGTCCTTGTTCAAAGCAACGACTATGTGGTGTAACCTTACCATTTATGGAATAAGTAGAACTATTAATCCCTTAGTATCCTAGTGGACTAATAAGTCTTACAAAGTTGATCTAGGAATTTTCTTCATCATTGAATGAATTCCTTGTGAGACCCCCGATGACACAAGTGGGGAGACTAAAAATTTTGTTCTATGACTTAAAATCTTGTTAATAAACTCTTTAGTTCCTCTCATCTAGATGTGTTACCTTGGTTTCTAACAACATAACACCTTCGTCTTTCATAAAGGTTGTTTAGCATAAATTTGTCCTCTCACCTTAAACTTGTATATAGTTGAGGCATAGATCCTTAGGTGTAATTGTAATTAAACTAAACCTCAGTTGATTAGGAGGTTATCTTGGGCCTCGTGTGTAGTTTATAATGCTTCCAATCATGTACTTCTTCAAGAAGTTACACAAGTACTTTCTTGACTCAATTTTTTTAAACGATGCTAATAATGAGACCATAGTGTGATGTAAGAGGAAATCATATTAGAGTAAAATGAGATTTGAGGTTAGGAATAATGTCACTCTTGGAATCCTTATAACTCAATTAAACAATTTCAGGTGTTACAAAGAATATGAATAGTCTTGGTGAGATCAAACTTTGAGAAAACAAAAGATATTTATAATCTAAATAAAATTTCTTGATGTGGAAATGTTGAATGGCTTCAACAAGTTATCGAACTATTTTAACTATGGTAGGGAAATAAAGATACCGTGATCAAAGAATGCTTATGGGAGAAAGGTATCTTGAATCTAAATATCCCTTAAATCCTAAGTTTTCTTTATGACATCACGCCGATTCCCTTATGTAGCAAGGGTGAATTTTAAACTTTGAATAAACTTTAGAGAATCATATTCTTAACATAAGAATGAGAGCATTAAGAACTTTGAATGCAATTTGAATAATGCCAAATAATTATGTAAGTTATGGAGATTGTCGTAAGAGATAAAGAGCCAACTTAAATGGTTGAATTGTAAGTTGAATGTGAAATGAATTTAAGAATATGTAGGAGGAAAAATAATAAAATTATCCTTGCATAATAATGTTCTTAGAATGTTAATCGTAACTAAGATGCAATTAAGGAAATGATGTGTTAGGGGTTTGCCATCTTTGAGTCCTTTCCTTGCTTTGTTAGGTCATTGCTAGTATTCGTTCTTTGAGGAAAGTGTGGCATCGACATGTATATGGTGTTGTCATGTGTCTATGTGAGTCGATGACCTATGTAAGTGTTGTATGCATTGTTGTGTTTCTCTTCTTGGAGATCTTGTGGTGTTGTGTAGTGAGCAACATAAGTTAAAAAAAAATTATCCCGGTTTTTTTATTATTATATTTGTGTGTAAAATGTAGGCGTTACATTTATTGAGTGGTTAGGCGTTTGATCTAAATAAGTCGTGGTTTTCTATATTCCTCATATTTTAGATCTTGTATTACTTCATTCTCATCTCATGTGACTTCTAACATTGTTATTGGATACTAGACAACTCATAATTCGATTTCTAGCATTCACCTTGATCCATGATAAAATGACATTGATTTCTTTGCTCATTTTTAAAATAATAAAAATTAACTACATTACCTTTTATAATAAAATGAGAGGGACGAGATTCGAATTCCTCACATCCAATGGTTAATAAGGACTTTACAAATCTCTTCACACAACCACAAAAGCTACTTAACTCTTATGAACACATTATATACAAAATAAATTTTGATGACTAGCTTTAAAAAACAAAAATAATTTATATATTTTTTACCGTATAAAATAAATTCACTTAGTTTTACTTATATGAATTACGTAAACTTTATAAATTATAGTTAATTTTTTTTTGCCAATATGAATATAGAGTTTCAGAATATTAATATATGATTAAAAACTTGTAATTATTGTTTAATATTTTAATTGTTTTTGCTTGTCGGATGGATGGGGGCGAATTTATTAATACATCTGCAATTTTTAACAGTTAATTGTTGTTATATGTAGGTTTAGGAGACAAATATGGAGGTTCCTAGGGTTATCTCGAGACCTTTTTTTATTTTTTTCATTTAAATGTTTATACAAAGGCATTTTGGAGAAATAGAGCCCAAAAAATAGACTGATTTTAGGGGTTTTTGTTCTTGATGCTAAAAATACTAAGATTTGATTCCTTTATTTTTATATCTCTCGAGTTACCTTCCTTTTCTATTTTAGTCAAAAATAAATTAAAAAATAAAAATAAAAAAGAAGAGAAAAAGTAAAAGAAGTAAAGTACAATATGTAGTTATTGCAGGTTTATATTGAATAAAAACGGGGAAACAATTGTAGAGGGGCGTTTTTTTATTAAACTGCTTTTCTAATGACTTTTTCTTTGTTTATTTGTAGTTTGTTTAGTCAAAAAGGAGGCGCCCAAGGGTCTATAGCGAGTTATTGAAGATTTTAACCAAAATACAATAGAATTGAGGGGATTTTAATAATAAACAACAAATTTTACTATTGTTTTAAATTATCAGTGTGCTTAGGGTTTAAATGAAAAACAACGATATAAAATTTCCTTATACAATGATCAAATCATTTGGACGCTTATATGGGGCGGTCAGTGATCAAGATTCACACAAGCCACAAAAGTCTTTTCGGGGTTTATTTAGACGAAAGTCCTTTTCCAAACTTTTTTAATGAAAAATTAATAAATTTGCATATTTTATAAAAACCAAGAATTGGTTTCAATGTAATTTGTATATGCGAATTATATATATATATATATATTCCAATTTTTAAATAAAATGTAATTTACTAAAACTAGCAATCGCACGCGAGGTGTGCGATGTGAACGCCGAAATGGAAATGGGGAGTTGTAAATTAAATGTTAATGAAAAGCCCAAGCATGTTTAAAATGGCAAAGAAAAGAAGCAAGAGAAAGCAACCTAGAAAGTAATGTAGATAAAAAACAATCCATGTGCGAGAATGTACAAAACAATGAAGGGGGGGTAGAAGATATTATTATGTATCTTAACAAACCAAAGATGTACACTGGAGTATGTTGTAGAAGAAGATACGGGAAGGAAGGGTGAGTTACGGCAAACCGGAAATGGCAACATTGAATTGCACACAAGACGTTAAGGGGTGGGGGGGGCGATAGGTTTACCGACGAAGAAGAAAACCAGGGATGCTTTAGGAGGCGGGGGAGGATGGAAGGGAAAGGAGACGAAGTTCTTCATTTTTTCAGAATTGCAGGAGGGGGCAAATGAAATTTTGGAGTAACGGTCGAAGGAGAAAGCCAGCGGATACAAATGTTATTCAAGGAGGGAACTCGTGAAAGAGCAGTGAAAGTAAGGTTAGGTCTCTCGATGAATCCAATGTCAATGGTGGCACGAGGAAGGGTGAGTCCTTGGGATTTGTGAATAGATAATGCCCAAGCCATTTTTAAAGGCAACTACCTATGAGAACCTCTCGAAATGGGGGAATCGAGACGTGGGAGGGATTGGACGGGTTCCAGGGAGGACCAGTATAGCGATCGAGGTTGACACTAACGAAATAAGGCAAAGAAGGTGGAGTTGAGGAAGGGCAATAGAAAATGTCAATGATAGTGCCAGATGCACCATTAATAAGGCCGGTAGCAATCCATAAATTAGTAGTGAGCATGATTTTTTGTTTTTTGCAAAGGAGCACTATTTTTTCTAGTTGGTCATCATCAGGATCGTAGTAGTCACCTCTTCTTGTATTCAGAGCAATGGACAAGGCGATTAGAGAATTGAGCTCCTTCAGCATTTGTAAATTGTGGTTTTTAACAAGAATATTTGTTGAGAAAAGGTGGGGGGCATTGTGGAAGTTTACAAGTTCTTGCTTGTGAGAGGCATGAATCGGTGCGGGACATCAATGTTTCCCAATCTAGAAGGGTGGCAACACCATTACAGATGTTGAGAAGCAAGTTGCGAAAGGAAACTTGTGTCGGAGTAGAGCCTTGTTGTCTGAATATAGATCTCAACGATATTGAATTAGGAAATTTGTGCCAAAGCGATCCACCATAGGAATTGTTGGCATATAATGGTATGTCCATAATGGGTGGAAATTGACCCAGGTCCCCAACCAAATTCATTGATTTATTTCTGAAGGGGGAAGTACGGAAATGCGGGAAGGCCTCACGAAGGTGGAAGCCAATTTTTGCTAGAAGTTTAGGGCCAATGAAGCTCATTCCATCAATCAAAATGTATGTAACATGTTTTAAAGAGTCTTGGAAGGAGGCCAAAGCTTGGCCTTCAAGGGGTTTTAAATCTTTAATGGGAATTCGGAGGCTGGAATGAATGGTCGACGCAGAAATGTTAAAAGCGGCCACGCCAGTAGGGGCAAGTAAAAGAAGGGGTGAAACACCAGGGGCAACGAGGGAGGAGAAGGTAGATTGGACAGAGTGGATAAGGAATGACTTGCTTGTTCTTGCAGTGCCTTAAATAATGAGAAGAAGGGGTGGCAAGTTGTGTGCCGAGGAAAAGTGGCGGAGAATTGTAGTGAAAGCTAGTCACTGGTCATCACAAAAAATCGATGGAGAAGACGATTCGGATGGATTTGTATGGTCGATGCAGGTTGAATGCTTTAATAAATCTATGACAAAGGAAAAAACAAACAAAACATAGGGTGGAAGGCGCTGGTGTTGCATCTAAAACAGGGAGGAATGGGAAATAAACAAACAAGCGCCGCGTGAAGTAAGTAGTAGATTCCCGTAAAAGCTTAAAAGCAAATTGTTTATATGCGAAGCAAGGTATTGGTAAGGAATTGAGAACTGAGTGAGATTCCTCCTGGTTGGTCTGTTTTAAATAGAAGCCTTTTTCGTGATATATTTGAACTGCCCAGCAGTGAATCTAGTACCATCGTAATGGGTAAGAATTCTGCAGGTACAGGATCTTGTTGATTGAGAAAAAGGCAAGGTATCATTTAAAACTTCAAGTACAATATACATAAAACAAAGAACAGAGTCAGTTATATCACGGGGCAGCTGTGGATAACTACCTTGCCATTATGTCCCTTACTCTTGTACCTCCATTCAATTGGCATCATGTAAACAGCAGCTGCATTCATGTTGAATGGCGTTGAACACACGTTTTAACGTCCAAAAATACTAAAAAGTGTTAAAGAGCCCATGCTTTAAAAGATTCATGTGTTAACAGTCAATCAACAACAACTCGTATGCTGTAAAAGCTCTTCACATCAAACATAGAGTTTCATTGTTTAAGCTCGTCACTAAAAACCTATTTTCCTGCAGGGCAAACAAATTTAAGTAACTGAAAATGCAAGTTCAGCTGTGATTAGAAATACTCGTTGAACTGTCAATACCAATGATGTTTTGGATAAAATGAAGGAATTGCATTTAGGGAATGGCTTGGACTGAGATACTTTTTGTTAACAAGTTTCTTTATTTGTTTACAGATTCAATTCTATTGGTAAATGGCAAAGCGTCCCCGACCCCGAGCAAGAAAAACATTGATTCTGAAAATAATAGTAATTATGGCAAATCCTTACAGGTTTTAATTTGTAAGGCTTTAGGTATAAATTTTCAATGGCGCCCTGTACATGATTTTTTTTGAATTTTTCCTAAATTCTAGAAGAAAAGAAATGGAAGATTTTAATATAACCTAGTGGTGAAATAAAAATTCATAACAATAACCTAAAGCATTAAACACAAAAATTTATGGAATAAAACATGTTTCCTCCCTTGGACACAAAAATTTATGGAATAAAACATGTTCCCTCAAATTTTCTCTCTATTTTGCACAATTGATGTCGCCATATGTTGTCTATATGGATTTGAAGCTATAGGGGGTTTAGAGGAATTTTCAAAGTGCTTTGTAAATAGCCTTCAACTTTCTACAGGATACAACTGCCGCTACAATAAATGTTTACTTATATTTATCAATTTCTACCTTACTGTTGTTCTATGTGAGAAGAAACAATTGTATGGAAGAAATACACTAAAAAGAGGCTTTCCCATGTCGGACTATTGTACAGATACAGTTTTCTTGATTCTTTTCCTCTATATTTGCACCAAAGGTTATTCAAGGGCTCAAATGAAGCCAAATAATAATCTGTATTTCAGGTTTTAACATAATTACAAATGATACTGAAACTCAATCCATTCATTTTACATCCACTATATAGGTATGATGCAACATAAGGCAATCCATCATCATCAAGCTTATCTACCCTGGGGTTTGCTGTGTTTGGCTTTCCAAAATCTAAGTCTAGCTTGGATGAACTTTTAGAGTTACTGTCATCACAATCTGTCTCTGATGTGAATGTATGGAAATGCATGGTTCGAAACAGCCCACGATCTATTGATGCATGGTTTAAAACCACAGAGTCTTCCTGATTGTATCCATAATGAACATTCACAGCAACAATAGCATTTTGACCATTATGGAGCTCCACTTTCTTGAGGCACTCAGAGGACATAGTCGAAAAGAACACTGCCAGGGCCTGTGTCTGGGAGTAAATTCTGATCCTGAAGACAATCAAAGTTTTGAACATCGAAATCTATATTAGAAAAATTATGTTCATTTCAAAAATTGAGACAATATAATCAAACAATTGAACTCTATATACCAGAATATAGACCATATTCGATAGGAGTGTGAAATTATCAAGAAACAAGCAACAAAAAATAAAATTGTATTTCAAAATTCAATACAGAAATCATCTGACTGTAGTAGAGTGCAAAATTTTAGACCAAACGTGTAGTAGAATAGTGGAAAATTAAGGTAAAAGATTTCATGTAAATCACCTAAAAATGAAGAAACGTGCAAGGAAATAGGCCGAAATTTTAACTATTGTTTGAAATGAAGTTAATATTTCATGTGGCTATACTGCCGAGTGCAAACTGTAGAAAAATCTGAGAAAATTTGACAAAAAAAGTAAACTATATTTGAAATCCAAACTGTAGTAAACTGCAAAATTTTTGAGAAAAAGGTTAGGAATTCAAGCTGTAGCCTGGAATTGTGCTAAGATTTAATCTTTGACTAAGCATGAGTGCAAAATGTGAAGCTATGTACAGAGAAAAGTTAAAATTCAATTTACAATTTGGAACACTATGCACCTAAGTATGGACTTTGTTCCATTGCATATTCAAGTGCCCCCTATTATGGCATACCAGTTTTATCTCGAATCTGGAAATTCAACATAGGACTTGCATATCTATGTCAAATTTTCCAGACAGAAATTAAATAGACAATCACTACTTCAAGCAATTTCTTTGACTTTTATCTGAAGAATATTTTTACTCACAGAAGAATGTCATAACTTCAAATGATAACTGCAGGTATTTTTTCCTTTATCAGCAGACAAGTTCATTCCCCCAGTCTTAATTGTCTGTATATAGTTCCTTGAATATCTAAATTTCACAGTATGCCCTGATCAAATTTTGAAGTTATGATTCAAATTTGATATCCATGCCATGTTAGACAAATACCACCAGTTAAATTTGCAATTCTCTTGAAGCACACAAGCTAAGTTCTGCAAACAAGCATCTATATAACCGTAAGGATTTTGCAAGATGCTTACAACCAGAAAGTTAGGGAAAAAGCTAATGCAACGTGGATGGAAGCACACTACAGACAAGTATAACATAAATCCCTGCTTCCTAGAGGAAGATAATATCAACTGCTATTTCTACTTATAACATAAATCCCAGCTTCCAAAAGCTATATGGGGCTCTGTGATTAGCAATGTTTAATAAAGCTGAAGTCAGACAGCAAGATGAACAAAAAGGCAAGAAAACCACATGGACATCACTAGGTCCATCGACAAAGTTTAAAAAATTCAATACATTCTAGGAAAAAAATGTTCCCAGGATTCATGTGATCCACCTATATGTAGGAAGTCTCATGCAAATCTGTTTTATGGAAAAGCAAAGCTAATTGCAGTAAAAGAAAAGTCCTATAAGATATTTCCAAGGCAGACAGAAAGCAAAACCAGAATCATGCAAATAAGAACTGCAGTAGGAAATCAAATTTCTAGCATAAATTGACTAATTTACCTCTATACCAATTCATTGACTAATCCCAAGGAGCAAGTTAGAGTACCTGCTGAAGTCAGCCCCCTTCAACAGCAATAACTCAGAATGGACTCCGCATTTTGAACATAAGATTGTGGCCTCCCTCTCTTGCTAAACCTTTGCGAAAACATAAATATGTGGTTGGTAGCCAACCTTTGGAAACCATGCAGACTCAAACATACCTAGATAGATGCTAGTAATTACATAGTAGTTACCTAAGATACCGATATGGCAGAAAACACGCCAGGATACAGATACGTACCAGCACAGATATGGCACCAAATATGCCTAGTTCGAAATTTCTTTCCTTGACATTCGGTTTATAGTATTATGGATCTCCCTTATTCTGGATCTTTTACAGAGGAAAGGCAGGGTATTATGGTAGGTTTCCAATTCCCACGTCAAATGCAAATTCCATCTAGTACATATATTGCAATCATGGCAATGGCTGATACCACATCTTTTCCAAGCATTCTTTCAAACAGTTCATCTGCATTAGGTATGCTTCGACATTTTGTATAGATGTCTACTACAGCACTTGCAAGTACATCTAACAAACCATTAGGCAGTCCCTGATAGCACATTTTTTTCCAGGCATTCTTTCAAAGAGTTCATATAGATGTTCTGAAGATTACATATTTTCAATTATTGCAGGCCTGTATTTTCACGTGCATGGTTTCACAAGGAAAAACAGTCGACTCTTTCATTGATCACAGGTGATTAAATGGCATTTGCTACACACTGTTTTTTCATAAAAACCGTGTTTAAATGTATGTCAAGTGCAAAGTTGTGATAGATGCCGGTAAAGAGTTTCAGCAAGTGAAAGAACGAGACAGTTTCTCATGGAATACAATTATTGCAGCATACAAAAGACATGGTTATCCTTACAGGGCAGTAACCTATTTCAGTTATAGATGATTATCGCGCCCAAGTAAATCTCACAAATCAGCGGTTGATGTGCAACCGTACATGACGTTGAAGTACGCCAAACTATGGGACGTGGATCTGTCTGTGCATGTCAGAAGCCCGAGGGCTTTCCCACTGTAAGAAACGCCTTGGCGTAAAATGTATTGAATTTTGTGCACTTTTCAAGTTTGTATGAAGTCCTCTTTACCGTGTCAATGCCAAGGATTATAGGGGAAACCCGAAGGTAAAAACCCCACTTCAAAATAAAGCACTACCTTTATTAGAATTTACCAAACACTTTTACCTAAGCACCTTCACTTCCTCTTCGGCTCCTAAATCACTTGCACAACAATACTAAGGAAAATATAAATATTTTTTTTTCTCAATCTCACCTTTGTGGAGAGATCACCCTATTAAATAGGGTGGGCGACTCTGATCAAGCAAACGGTTGCGCCATTTCACTCTAAATAAATTAAATTATAAGATTTAATTAACACTTCCACCTAATGTGGAATGGGGACCCAAAAAATTAAAAAAAGTTTATAAATAAACTTTTAAATAAGAGGTGAAGTGGTGGCCCACCTAAATGGTGTCCCCACTTAAAATTAACACCCCAACAATATTTAGGTAGATGACATGCTTGAGAGGCCAATCGAGACTTTGAACCTAGGAAATCCTTAGATTATCTAAAATTATAATTCTGGGAACCCCAAACCTTGTCACAATATCCTCCAATAAATATAGGATGGTTGAATTAGTTTCGTCCTCGATTACTATAAATTTTGTCCTACTAGTGAAGTAATAAATCATTGTCAAAACCCATTTTTGCAAGAACTTGACATTGATTGGTCATGCCAATGAAGTCAACACCCCATTAGAGATATTTTAATCCACTTGAATTGGATGAATTAGAAGAGATTTAATATTCTTCTAGATAATAAACACGACACATTCCTTACATTTTCTAACCCATATTAGTGAGAATCCATGAATAATGTAGTATAGAAGTATCCTTCTCTTAATATTTTGATAATTATATCCTTTGAGAAAAAAGGTCACGAGAGAAGACATTATAGAATTCCACAAGATCCATGTTCACTTGTTCTCATTAAATGCACCTTAAATGAAAAATCTATATTGATTCTTTTTAAAATCAACTCCACCTATCAATGCATAGGGAATGGATTGTATTGTAAAATGCCACCTCTTAGCTTTATTCAAACCAAAAGGATACACCTTTGGTGAATAAGAATCTAGTAAAATTTTTAATCGAAATATTTCAACTAGGGGACCTTCGTTAATTGTTCCTCCCTTATTAGAAGACATAAGAATCTTCTTAATAATTTTTGGCATCAATAATTATATTTTTGCACCATACCCTATCTCTAATAAACACTTTGGCCTTGATAGTCACATCATACTCCATAATTTTTTTACCTCCCATTATGAAATATCTTACGCTAATATGAGATACTAGCACTTTGATGTGATTAGTTGTAGGAATACGTATGAACTTTTTGAGGAATGTCATGATGGAAATGATTTATTTCTCCAAGTGGTTGTATCTCGTTCATAATATACAATGTATGATTGAATAAATCCACAAGTTGTTCTAAACCTTCATCATTTTACCGAGGTGACACAACAATAATAATATCTTCGACTCCATACACAGAGAATGAAGTCCGTTGTATAATCCAGATGATGAGGGTGGGTGCTAGAGAATTTTCCTCCTTCATCCTAATAAAACTATCATTAACTTGAATACTCAATTGAAAGACATGTCCATCTTAAGCATCAAAGTGATGGACTTCATTATTGTGATTTAAAAATTAGGAATGAACTTCCTAAAAAAATTAATTTTTCCAAGGAAATATTGTAGTGTATTCTTGGATCTGGTAATGCAAGAGAGATAATGATTGAGATCTTCTCTAGTCAATTAAAATGATCTTCTCTAGTCGATTAAAATACCTTATTTTGAGACCATGTGACCCAATATTTTACCTTACGAAATGTTAAAAATTTATTCCTTTACGTTGAGTGACACCCCAAACTCTTTGCACCTTTCATAAAATTTCTCAAGATGATTCATGTCATCTTAACCAAATGTAAAGTAAATTAGGATGAACTTGTTTATGAAACCATTGAATGTAATATCCATGGCCCTTTGAATAGTACCATCATCATTGGTTAGTCAAAATGTCATCTTATAATAGACATATGTTCCTGTTTGGTTGTGAAAGTTTTTTTATTTTGATCTTCCTATTTGACTCTGATTTGGTTAAAACCAAAATAGTCATCCAAAAGAGAAAATATTTCTTCCCAACTACTATTTACAAAAAAAATTCAATAGAGGGTACATGTTAGTGATCCTTAATGAAGATCTTTTAAATCTCTAAAATCCACGTAAAGCCTGATTTCTCCATACTTCTTCCTACCAAGGACTAAGTTTACCACCCAAGATGAAGACTTAATAGGAAATATATTTTTTGTTTCTAATAGCTTAGCTAGTTCCTTCTTTTTGATGTGTTCTATTTTGACATTCATAGGCCTTTTTGTTTGTTTAATGGGTTTGAGATTGTGTTCAAGGTTTATAGCATGTTCCAAAATATTTGGATTTAAACCTCTAATATATTTATAGTTTCATGAGAAAACATCATTATAATTTTAACATAAGGAAATAAAAGAATGTGTTTCATCCCCACCACATACCCATCAAAGAAATAGATACACGTTTAGCATGACAATGACTTATTGGTAGTCATCATCCACAATTTTTATGTTTTTCATTTCTCCCTTAAACTCATCATCAAGGCTGAAGATATCTTCAAGTGCAACTATTTGACTGGGTAATTTATTTTTCCTTAACTTAATGATTTTCTCTCCGTAGCTTTTATAAAACCATGATTGGAGTTTCAATTAAAATTATACTTCTTTTCGATGAATTTGACTTTTTATCATCACTTTTAAAAACATGCCAAATTACCTCACTATCTATAATGGATGGTCTAACCATCATTTTAACATGTTACTTGCTACCCTAAATAAGATCCTTGGGTTGACAAAACTATGATCCTACAAATTCTATCGATCTGCTTCCACATTCAACTCTTTTTGCACCACCTACAAGTTGATAACATCATAATTTTCCACAAGATCTAGCACTCTATGTGCAGTAAGATTTTAGGAGCTTTTTCTTGGTTACACACCTTCCTCTTATTTTGTGTATAAATGACTTGCTCTGTCTAAACACTTATAAGGATTGAATATTCTTTTTTTTTTTTGATAGAAATAGTTTATGGATTAACATGTCATACCCCAAAACATTGGTCAAGCCTGCAAACTACAATCTATCGGTAAAAAAGAATTTATTATCCATTGGAGAAATTAAAACCACACATGTTCATACCCCATTCCTACTCCTAGAACTCTCAAATAACATTTTCCATAGACATTAAGAATCATCTTATTTCAGTATAAAATAAGTACCCAAACTAGTTTCCTCAGTTGTTTCGTAAGGATCAAATTCATAATGATCCTTGGCCCACTCATCTAATAAAATATAACGTAATGAGAAATGTAGGGTAGTATATTGTATTGAAATTGAATCAGTTTTCTTCTTATACTATGCACTTAAAACTTAGGGGAGAAAGGCCATATGTTTTTACATGATAAGATGCAATTATTTAGCTCTAATGGTAAACTGGTGCCACATCTAGCCTTTAATATATTTTGAGACCAATAAGAACAAACATAGAAATGTAGTACCGACTTCCCTTTGACACGTTTTTGTCATTGATTATGATACTATCGACTATATTTTTGGACATTACTGTAGCTTTTGATTTAGCATGATGTTATATGTTAGAGATGATGGACTATTGTTGATTTCGATTCATATATGATGCATGTAGATTATTAGAGACATTTTATATGGATGTTGATATGTTTGTTGACATGCTTATATATATATATATATATATATATATATATATATATATATATATATATTGGACATGTAATATTTCGTCATATTGAGTCGAATTAGACAATTGAACTAATCTTATGATCATATGGTTATTGATGAACTTATAAATGATATCGTTACTTTCCTAGACAATGTTTTGATTCATATATAGATGTTGTGGAGTTATATGGTATATTTATTTTGGATGTTTTGATGTGACCACGAGGCCGAAGGAGGTGTTATTTGTTTTGTAGGTAGACATTTCACAACAAACATCGGAGGATTGTAGACCAACCACATTGGAATTCTAGATGAATTCAACAAGGGTCACCATGGCAACATGTATTGTGTTATGTGTGTGTATTTGAATTGTTGTTAGGGGTTCCCATGGGGGAATCACCTCTAAATTCTAACCAAGGGGTTATGTGTTACTCTTTCATTTATTTTCCCTTATTTAATTTTAGTATGTGTCTATTTAGTGTTGTATTTACCCCTTTATTATTTATTTAAGTTATGTATAGATTAGTGAGTTAATTAGTGTACTAAATTAATTAAGAATGGGTGAAAATAATTTATTTATTAGACTTTATGGCTCTTGGTGTATGTCTTATAAGTGATGTGTAAGTAACCTTGAGTGTGAAACACTCCACTTCCCCTTAGAAATTCGGATTTGTCCTTAAGGGCACATTTTGGAGCTTGTAGGACAAGTTAAACTTGTCCCACACCTCTTAAATTGCTATACCAACGCTACATATGGGTTGGGGGATGAAAATTAGTCCCTATTATGCATTTTGGGAAGACAAATTATAATTCTTTATTGCACCTTCTTACATGTAATTACTTTTAGTCTTTAAGGTGTCAGATTGGATTGTGTGTGTAAGTAAAATGTTATTTCTTCACCCACTTATTAATTATGCTTTGGAGTTTGATGTTTGACTTGTGATGTGGAGTTGAGGATGAGTGATGTGGAATCCTACATAGAGCCACCTCGCCCTCCTCTCTCCCTTATCTGATTATTCAAGTTATGTTGCTTGTTTGAGGGTTACTTCATTTCTTTGTGCTCTTGTATTTTTCAAGAGTTACATGATTTCGGAATGCTTGTGGATTTGTTGGAGCTTTTGGTGATTGTTTGGACCTGAAGAATTTTGTTGTGGAACTCTTGGATCAAGCTCTACCATGGAAAGGTAGGAGATATACTCTTGTAAAATGTTTTCCTTTTCATATTGTGAATATGTGCATGTTTTTGAGTTTTTGGTATGTTTGTTCGTTGCTTGGTTGTATTGCTTAAGTGTGGTGTAGGAGGATACTATGAGGATATTTCATGTAGGGAGGCATAAGAGTTCTTCACATGTTTTTGAGGGATTTGGGATGGGTATCTCACTTTGGACAAGAATTATCTTTCATTTCTTACTTTCTCTATTTTATGAGGAGCCATAAGAGATTTGTAGGGAGGGATAAGAGAATAAGGGAGGTACAAGATGCACTTGAAGGAGGCATAAGAGTGTGTAGGGGTTTTGAGATGTTTTATTGGAGGGTTTTTAGGTGGCCACCCATTTCCCATTGGGAGACCTTATAAGTAGCTTCCCCATAGATCTTACTCCTTTGGCTTTTGGATGTTGAAGCCTTGTGTGTTTTGTTGTTTTCCTTTTGTGATTGTAGTTACATTATTTAGACTTTTGTATAATTATAAAATCTTGCATTGTGATGTGGAAGCTTGTTTTGTTGCCATGAGTTGAATACATTTCTCATTGTAATGTGGTTGGGGCTCGGGATCCAATAAGGAGGATGAATTATCCTCCTCATTGGAATTCTTTGTTGGGAGGAGAGTTTTGCATCTCCCCCACTTTTTTGTTTGACCGAATGGAGGATGGTCGATCTCTCTTGTTGGTCTTTGTGAAGATGGAGCTTGGCCTCGATTTTGGAGCTATGTTGGAATACAACTTACATTATTTTATTCCTTTCTAGTAAAATGTTTCCCACTTTAAGTGGAAGATGTTGTATTAATCTTTTGAATGAAAATTGTATCGATTTTTACTATCATAGTTGTGATGTATGTGGGAAGGAAAGACTCTTTAGTGAAACAAGTTTGGATAAAAAGAATATGTTGTTCTTGTTTTAAAATATATTATTGGAAATATTATTACAAGCTCTCTTTTGGAAAGTTGGAAAGTGTATTAGGAGATGTTGCATTCTTGTGTCTTTTGAAAGGCATGCATTGAAAAGTAGATTATCTTCTTGCATTTTCTTGTATTGATGTAGGAAAGTTAAAACTTTATTTCAAGTGGATGGAAAGTATTTAAATCTCAAAATTGTTACTTGATTGATCTACCAAACAAATATAATATAAAATTTCTTAATGCTAGTAAGGAAATGAAATTTAGTCCTCCTCTACTTTTCCATACAACTCTATCAAATTGTTGAAAAGAAAGTTTTAGTGTACACAAAAAATATGTATATTTAAACCTTAACTTGTTAACACTACTACCTACAATTTCATTATTAAGTGGTAGTATTTGTAATGCTTTAAATATTATTAACAATAAAATATATAATAGAATAAGACTTATTATTGGAAGTGTATTTCCCACATCCCTTCGACACCTTTTGATATTGATCCACGATCTGCTTGACTATATTATGGGAATTATTATAGTTTTAATTTAGTATGATGTTAGATGTTAGAGCATATATTATCGTTAACTTGATTGTTATATGATGCATGATGATTATTAGAAACATTTTATATATTGATGTTGATATATTGTTTGACCGGGTTATATTATAGATGTTGTTCGGACATGTGATATTTGGATTTTTGAATAGAATTAGAAAATAAAAATTATTTGATGATGATATAGTTGTTGATAAAATTACAAATGATATTGTTGTTTTCCATGATGTTGTTGTGATATATATATATATATATATATATATATATATATATATATGATTTTCGAATTATATTTATATTCATTTTGGATGTCATATGTGGCCACGAGGATGAAGGAGGTATTTGTATTTTTCGGGCTAAAAATATCACAAAAGACATTGGGGGTTTGGATACCAACAAATTTGGAATTCTATCTGAATTCAACAAGGTCACCATGGCAACTTGTATTTATTTGTGTGTGTTTGATTGTGTTAGGGATTCCTTGGGGATCACCGTTAAATGTGACCAAGGGACTTTATTTTTTCTTTTATTTGGTTCCTTTATTTAATTTCATATGCGTTTTAAAGGTGATGTGTTTCTTCTTTCTATTTAATCAAATAAATAGTTGTAAATTATTGTGAGCAATCATATATTCAAAAATTAAGTAACCAAATTGGGTCATAAGAAAGTAATTATTAGATTTCTTGGCTCTTGTTTTAAATGTTGTAGTAATGTGTAAGAGATATGTAAGTTGATTTTGGAGTATGGAACAATCCACCTTCTTTGAAATTCGAATTTGTCCTTGGGGGCTGATTTTGAAGGCTTGTGGGACAAGTTAGACTTGTCCCACACCTCTAAAATTTATTTACCAACCATACCTATGGTTGGAGGGTTAAATTTAGACCTTCTTCATGAATTTTTATAAGTCAAGTTGAATGTTGTTATTGCACTTTTGTTACATGTTTTAATTCCAGTCCTTATGGGGTTTGGGCTTTATTTGAGTGTGTAAGTAAAATTGTCATATTCTTCACCTACTTATTTATTATGCCTTGGAGATTTTAGTTTACTTATGAGGTGGAGTTGAGGATGTGTGAAGTGGCATCTTACATGGATCCACCTCATTATCTTCTCTTCCCTCTCCTATAAATTTGAATTCCTTAGCTTGTTTTTGAGTTGCATCATTTGGGGTGACTTATTTTGTTGTTTTGAGCTCTTACTTTTGGAAGACATAGGGGATTTATTTTGAATACTTGTCCTTGGTTGCATCAATTTCATCACTTCATTTTTGGTGAATTATTTTGGGGTGTTTGAGCTCTTGTAAATTTGGAGGAAGATTGGTGATTGTTTCATATTTGTAGATTGTTGATCTCTTGGACTATTTTGCATTGGAAAGCTTGTTGTTTTGTAGCCTTAGAACAAAAATCCATTATGGAGAGGTAGGATCTTGGCTCTTGAAATGCTCTCCTTTCTTTTATGCATATGTGAATGGTTAAATGTTTGAATGTGTTGTTTTAGCTATTGGTGGTTGGGTAGATGGCCTAGGAATGGTGTAGGAGAAGACTATGGGGTATTCTTGTGGGAGGCATAAGTGTTTTTGGGAGGCATAAATGTGGAGGGAGTTGAGATTTTGTTCCACCTTGTAAAAATAAATAGATTACATTTCTTTACTTGTTATGGGATGCCATAAGAGGTTTGGGAGGCATAAGAAATTTTTAGGAATAAGGGGTACTTGGGGAGGCATAAGGGTATGTCGGGGACTTAAAATGATATATTTTGGTGGTTTTTTTATGATGGTGATACCAATTTCCCCTTCGGTGGCATAAGTAGCATCCCCATACTTTCTTGCTCCTTTGGATTGCTTGATGAAGCTTGAGTATTTTTGTGCTTTTATCTTGCGGTTCTTTAAAACTATTGTTTTGTTTTGGACTGTGTTTTAAGTACAAAATCATGCGTGTGAAAGGTTTCCTTTGTGTTGTGAAACTGTTGTTTCCATGAGTTGAGTCACATTTCTTATTGCAATGTGGTTTTGGCTCGAGGGCCAATGAAAAATGGATGGATTCTCCTTTGTTAGGATACGTTGATTATCAGATGTGTCATAGGTGTCTATCTTATCACATTATCTCTTCTTCCATCATTCTCTGCAACTATTGTGGATCTTCTCCATTTAGTTAGGGAGTCTAGTACAGATTTCAGTCCTATAAATATTATACGTGTGCTTTGTTTTAGTCGAATAATATGAGATAAATCTATCTCTTCTATTTCTCATTCCGTAGCTCTCTCTCAGTTTGGTATCAGAGCGTGGCAGAGATCTGGGAGGCGTGAAGGAGTGTAACGTCTTTCTCCTGTGTTGTTTTTTCTTGCTGCTGCGTGGAGAAGCCTGTGTGTTTTTGGCGTGGAGGTAGAGTCTTTTTTTTTCTCTCATACGTGGTGATATTCAGCCTGTGTGGAGCAGTGTGAAAAAAGCACGTGAATAGAGGCAGAGAATAGATTAAAAAAAAGTTGATGGAGACCAGATGCGTTGAAAAACCTGCGTGGAGAGTAGAGGAGTCCTGCTGCTGCTGAGTGGAGACTGCTGCTGGACGTGGAGATCTGCTGCTGCGTGAAGACTTCAGCGTGAAATCCTCTATTTTTCTGCCTCCTGCAGGAGCATGTGCGTATAAAGACTACTAATTCACTGCCTGTGGAAAGGAAATAATCTTAGGATCAAACACAAGCTGGACGTGGAGATTTACTGAGCCACCTGCGTTAAAAACTTTCCTCTGCTAACATTCAGTTGCTGTTGCATGGAAAGGAAGAATTCAATAGAAAATTCTTCATACATGCGTGGAAAATATTCGAATCTTCTATTGCGTAACTGATTTGCTGCGAAGTGAAGGAAGGCAGCACGTGGGTAGAGACTAGACTGTCTGCGTGGAAAGCAAAATGAGGAGGTCTCGCCGGGAGAGAGAATTTATTTCTGTGCGCGGAGACCTTCAAACTGTGTAGCGCTGTCGAGGTAGTTTTTGAGTCTACAACAGTTTCTTCATCACTACATCGAATGTCGAGTGTAGACAACTCGATTGAAAGCGTCAACAACACGGTTGCCACAGCTGAAAGCCACAACATCAACTCGCCAGCTAGAGAACACCGTGGAGAAGCTCCTGAGAGCTCTAGGTTCTACTTTGCTTTGCTGAATGAGCTTCGAAATTGCGACAATTTTGCATTCGACAAACTAGTTAGAGAAGGACTCCTTGAGTACTTTCTTTTTGACGTCAGCTACCAAGCAAAGCGAGTACGGGAAGAATTAGAAGCCGGATACGACGCACGATTGTGACAACGAAGAAGAACACCCTACAAAGCGTCACCGTCTCACAGCACGCGAATATCGCGAGCATCTACGAGCCAGTCATTCTCGACAGTGAGTCCAAATTGTAATAACTTTTTCAAATAAATAAATATTTTTTTATTATTACAATGTCTCTCTCCGAAGTTACTTCTGTCAGACGCTCAGTTGCTCAAAGGGCCTAATTTTTGCGCCCGGAAGACAAAAATGAAGACAATCCTTCATTTGAAGGATTATGGGAATTGTCACAGGTCTCGTGCTCGCTCCCCTACAAAACGATGAACTAATAAAATATGACATGGCTTGTGCTAAAGCCTTGATGCTGATAATGCTCAGTATCAGTGATGATGTGCAACCGCATGTTCGAATGCGGAGAAACCCAAGGAGGCCTGGGACAAGTTGGCAACCATTTATGAAGCCAAAAATCAGACAAAGATTCTTCATCTTCAGTCGAAGCTGCACACCCTCTCTATGGGGTCTGACGAGAAAGTGGAGGAATTCCTGCATCGCGTGGCTGAGTTGAGATCGGAGTTATTGGCCCTCGGTGAAATGGTAGATGATAAACTACTCGTCCCAATCACCTTGAGAGCACTCCCTTCTCAATTTCGAGTGTTTGTTACAACACTGAATGTGTCCAAACAAACAGTGACATTCGAAGAGCTTGTGAATTTGCTGCAGCAGGAAGAAGCTATCACTTCATCGCATGGGGAGTCTCAGGACAAAGCCTTGTTCTCAAAGCCTAATCGTGGCCAGAAGAATCGGAAAGGTCCTCCAGAGAAGCCAAATCCAGTGCAATCCAAACAGAAAGATCAAAATTCAAAGAGATGGTGTCACATTTGTAGAACCAATACTCACGACACTGATCACTATTGGCATAACAGCCTGAAACAAGTGCCTTCAATCCATACAAGCACATCCGGGCGTGAAGATTTTCAAAAGTTCAAACGACGTCCCCACTAGAGAAAGCAAAAAGGACATCTTGCAGCCCAACAAGAAGATGATGACTCTGATGAGGAGACATCAGAAGGATCCCATTGTAGTAAGAATCTTGTACTCATCTCTCAAACTTCTCACCTTACGAAGAAAGTCTGGATGATAGACTTTGGTGCAAGCAAGCATATGTCAGTGTGACAAGAAGTGCTTTGATTCACTACACGAAGAGCCAACCGGAGATCGAGTTCGATAAGCGGATGACAAAGAGTACATTGTAGAAGGAATAGGGAATGTGACCATTCCTCTAGGGCCACGAAAATGTACACTTACAAAGGTACTATATGTTCCTGGCTTGACTAGCAAACTTTTGTCAGTTACTCAGCTCTTGAATCATCACCTTAAGGTTAAATTTCTTGTTCAAAATGGCATTAAATCATGCTTAATCTCCCGACAAGGTACGGTTCTTGCTAAAGCCTTTGTAAAAGATAAGTTATTTGCTTTAGATATCAAGCTTTCATCTTCTCAAGTAGCTTTATCTGCTTCAACAATAGAATCAATTGCCTTATGGCATTTTAGATATGGACACTTGTCGGTCGGTTCACTACACCAGATGAGTTCAAAAGCAATGGTCCGTGGACTACCCAAATTGTCCAGTTCCTTGCCTATTTGCCCTGGTTGTCTTGCAGGAAAACAACATAGAGATCCGTTTCAAGCGAGCACCTTCCATGCCAAGAAATGTCCTGGAGGTAGTTCATACCGATCCAACGGCCCATTGCCTCTTCATTTTCATTTACAAATACTTCCAGCTGTTCGTGGATGATCACTCTCGCAAGATGTGGGTATATTTCCTAAAGGAGAAAAGTGAGGCTCTTCAACACTTTCAGAACTTCTATCATCATGTTGTCAAAGAGTCTGGACAACCACTTCTTCTACTCCACTCACATCGAGGGGGGGAATTCACATCAAATAAGTTCTTGGCCTTCCTAAACCATCACGGCATTAAGCAGCACCTGACTGCTCCCTACACGCCCCAACAAAATGGCATTGTTGAGCGTCACAATCGCATAGTGATGGAGATGGCTCGCTGCATGCTATCAACTGCAAAGCTAGGAGAACGCTATTGGGCTGAAGCAGTACAAATGGCTGTATATCTTCTCAACAGGGCACCAACAAAGATTCTACTAAACAAGATGCCAGAAGAGGTATGGAGTGGTAAAAATCATCAATTTCTCATTTGTGAGTATTTGGTCAGTACAAAGATACATGCATGTCCCACTCGTAAGAGAAAGAAGGTAGAGCCAAAAACACTCCCGTGTATCCTTCTGCTACAAGACTACCTCAAGGCGTATCGTCTCATGGATCCTAAGACAAAGAAAGTATATGAGATTCGGGATGTGGTTTGTGATGAGTCATCCTTTGACTCAATAATATCAACAAAGATCCACTTCCAAACACATCTCACCGATTAGTCTCTAAATCGATGATGAGCCGGAGGAGACTACTCGTGAGAAAAGAAATGCTACCTAGAGAACTATTTGTTGACCTTGAGAACCGCAGAATGTGACTCCACATCAATCCTCACGGCAACGACACAGTTCTTCTCAAAAGCAATCAAGTTCTCATCCGAAGTGGGTACAAAGAACTATCAAGGACTCAAATTTGCAACAACTCCCAGATACATCATCCGGAGTCAAAACAAGGAGTCAAACAAGAAATGAGGTAAACTTTGCACTCATGAGTTCACTGATGAATATCTCCGAGCCAAATAATGTTCGTGAAGCACTCAGTCAAACTCAGTGGAAGGAAGCTATGGAAACAGAATATGACTCGCTCATGAAAAATCGGAAATGGGAATTTTTCGATCTCGCTACAGAAAGAAACCCATAGGCTACAAATGGGTCTTCAAGAAAAATATAAGGCGATGGATCCATCGACAAACATAAAGCACGACTTGTAGCCAAAGGATATGCTCAAAGAAGGCATCAACTATGAAGAAACCTTTGCACCCACCGCGAAGATGAAGACCATCGAGTAGTTTGCGCACTTTACAAGACATAGTAAGGATGGAGACTTCAGATGGACATCAAGAGTGCTTTCCTAAATGGTGATCTCGAAAGAAGAAGTATACATGACCCAACTCAAGGATTTGTTGATGAAAATCAGCCTAAAAAGGTATGTCGTCTCATCAAATCTCTTTACGGATCAAAACAAGCTCCTGTGGCATGGTATATCAAGATCAACGATCACCTGTTGCAGCATGGGTTCACTCGTAGTCCCTCGATTCAAATTTGTATATAAAGAAGGTAGGAAAAAGAAATTGTCATTCTAGTTGTTTATGTAGATGATCTTGTGATCACTGGTAGTTCAGAAGATCGTGTTGATATTGAAAGAATGATCTCAAAAGAACCTTTGACATGATAGATTTGGGGCTACTACATTACCGTCTTGGCTTGGAAATATGGAAAAGGAGCATCACATCTTTGTCTCCCGTAAAAGTACACCAAGACACTCCGAAAAGTATAGAATGTCCGATATAAACCTATATCCACTCCCATGGAAAAAGGCTTGCAACTTTCAAGATTCCAGGACTCACCTCAAGTAGATGCTACTCTTTATAGGCAATTGGTTGGAGCGCTCATCTATTTGACATACACTGCACTGACATCTCTGCTATGTCATTGTCGCGCTATCTTTCCAGGTTCATGCAGAGCCAAAGAAATGTCACTGAATGCAGCAAAGCATGTTTTGAGATATGTCCGAGGAACAACTAATTATGGTCTGGAATATAAAAAGAATGATCAATTCTTCCTACAGGGATATGTCGACTCAGACCATGCTGGATCTGTTGATGATAGGAAGTCAACTACAGGATACATATTTCATCTCGGATCTGGACCTATCTCGTGGATAAGCAAGAAGCAGAATGTTGTTTCTATCTCATCCACAGAGGCAGAATATCACACCGCACGAGGAGCTGTGTGCGAAGTGATATGGATACGTCGCATTATGGATGACCTAGGAATTCTGAAAAATAGTCACCTATTCTCTATCATGCGACAATCGAGTGTGTCAAGCTCGTGCGAGTAATCCAGTCTTTCATGAACGAACAAAGCATATTGAAATTGACTTCCATTTTATTTGAGAGCACGTCTTGAACCATCAAATTCAGCTCCAAAAGATCTTGTCCCATCAAGCACAAGTTGCCGACATTCTCACTAAATCTCTTGGAAAAGTGAAATTTGAATCTTTCAGAGGTCACATTTGCAAGAATAATGTAATAAGGGGGGGAATGTTAGGATACATTGATTATTAGATGTGTCATAGGTGTCTATCTTATCACATTATCTCTTCTTCCATCATTCTCTGCAACTATTGTGGATCTTCTCCATTTAGTTAGGGAGTCTAGTACAGATTTCTGTCCTATAAATATTGTACGTGTGCTTTGTGTTATTCAGAATAATATGAGATAAATCTATCTCTGCTATTTCTCATTCCATAGCTCTCTCTCATCTTTTCATTGGATGTCTTGGTTGGGTGGAGAGCATTTCCTTTTCCCTGTTCTATTGTGATCAAATTGGAGAATGATGGAAATTCATACTTTGTTGTTTTGAAACTTCGAAATAAGACAATTTTGACAGTCATTCTTATCTAGAGACTTCATCTTGTGAACCTTTTTCCCACTTCAAGTGGATGAAAATGTAATATGTTATATGCTGAAGAGTTACTATGTTTTGGAAGTGAAATCCCCTTTGATTGTGAAAGAGATATACTCTATATTTTGTACTTGTAAAAGGAATGTAAAGAGAAAGATTTATATGTTTCTAAATTGTATTCATCATTATAAAGAGAAGTTGTAAAAGAAATTATTTCAACCGAATAGATGTGGTTTTAACTTAACAAAAGAAGTTACTATTGTTTGAAAACTAATTTGAAAATATTGTGCAACTCCCTATTCGAATGTGGAAAGTGTAATCGAATTATTGCACCCTATGTGTTTTGAAAAGCATGTTTTTAAAGAAATAAAAATTACATTCTTGTTTCTACCATTTTATTGAAGGAAATATAACATTGCAATGTTTGGATTAGAATGAATTAATATTTTAAATTTGGTAAATGTAAATGTATCATTTCGTATTAGAAGTTGTAGAGCTCGCTGATAATTTTCAAACTGGTAAAATTTAAATAAAAAATGTTCAAATTGACCCTTCTACCTTATAAAATGAAAAGAAATAATTAAATTGAAGTTTCATGATCAAAATGACTCTAATGAGACCTTAACACTTAAGAAATTATTATAGAATCCTTCAATTTTTGCAAAGGTAAAATTGCAAACATCTTCTTTGTACAAAATTGGTAATTTGGAATTATAAATCCATCAAACAACTTAAACCTTGAAATCCATCCTAAATTCTTCCAAGTGAAATCATCCATGTCTTTGGCATGCTAAGAAATAATTAATGGTGAATTTAAACAAAATTGTGTATGTAAAAATACGAGTTCACTGTTTAGTGAGAGAAAATGTTTTCTCAAAATCATCCCTTAAAACTTTATCCAAATTAAAATTTTAAGGTTTTTTTGGAAGGAGAACATCGAGATCTTTCCATAAACTCCTCGTTTTCCAAAACCAATTTCCCTATCAAAAGTTATGGCCTCCGGAAGTTTTTACTTCATTTAGCTTCAAAAATAATCTAAGTTCGAAAAAAGGAAATTTGGAAAATTCATTCTCGCGCCCTCCTTCCGTGCGAGTGGATTGTTACCATAAGACTATATCTTTTTAGATGATCTAGAGTTGAGTCAATGATAGCAGGGTCGAGAGGCCCATTTCTATTCGCACCATCTCCGTTGTACATCTTAAGTGGTGTGTGCGGTGAGGTTATTAGATGTATGCTGTTTCGGTTAGTGACAAATCATAGGATGAGTCTAGTGGACCATCCGTTGATGATCATCCCATCTTGAGAGAGTTTTTCTGATGTCTTTCCAGGGGGAGCTATGGGGATTACCATATCCCCATATGAGATAGATTTTCACATAGATCTCTGTTCCGAGAAGAGCCTATCTCACGAGCACCTTATCGAATGACTACCCCGAGATCCGTGAGCTCAAGTTGTAGCTTGAGGGCCTTCTTAAGAAAGGTCTAGTCCATCCTAGTGTATCCCCTTGGGGGTGCACTATTGATTTTGTAAATAAGGATGGATCTCTATAGTTGTTTATTGATTACCGCCGACTAAATAAGGTAACGATCAAGAGTCGTTACCCCTTACTTAAATTGATGATTTATTTGATGAGATGAAGGGGGCCAAAGTTTTCTCCAAGATAGATTTTAAGTCAGATTATCATCACCGAGGATCACAGAGGAAGATATTCATAAGACCACCTTCCATATGAGATGTGGCCTCTACGAGTTCACAATAGTTCCTTTTCGTTTGACGAATGCCCCCACAGTGTTCATGAGCTTGATGAATGGGGTATTCGGACATTCTTATATCGCTTCATGCTTATCTTCCTTAATGAAATTCTGATTTACTCACATATGTGTGAGGAGCATGAGGATAACCTTCGCGGAGTTCTTCAAAGGTGTTCGTGAGAAATATCTTAATGGGAACTTGGAGAAGTGTGTGTTCTTTTACAGTGTCATTGCAGATTTGGACCACATCATTTCTCGGGGAAGGTATTACAAATCGATCCTTCCAAGATTTGAGCTATTATGAATTGGAGAGAACCCACTAGTGTGACAAGAGGTATGCAACTTCATGGGTTTAGTAAGATATTATAGGAGATTTGTTCAGATTTATCTCGGTTGCACACCCCATCACTTTCCTCCAGCCGGCAAACGAAAGAAGCTTATATGGTCAGAAAGATGTGAGCAAGCCTTCAGAAACTCGATGGAATGCATCATCAAAGTGCCTATTCTTGTAGTGCAAGATCCTCAAAAGGGTGACTTCTTCGTATGCAAAAATTCTTCTTTGGCATGACTTGGAGGTGTGTTGATGTAGGAGGGAAAAGTAGTGGCTTTTGAGTCTCGTAAACGAAAGGATTATGGGCTCGGTTATCCAAATCATGATCTTGAGCTTGCGGTAGTTGTTCATGCCTTGGTATGATGGAGACACTTCCTTCTTTTTGAGATATATACACTTAGGACTGATCACTTGAGTCTTCGCCACTTCTTCACGCAGCCAATCTAAATGCTCATCAATGACATTGGATGGAGCTGCTTTGTGAGTATGACATGGAGATAGAGCATGTGAAGGGGAAGGAAAATGTGGTTGTAGATGCTTTTAGTAGATGGAGACATGTGATTATGGCTACTTCAATGGGCATAGATTTGTAGATCTTGATTTTATAGTAGCTTCCTCATGGCCGGCTTCTACCTTGCATCGAGGAGGAGATTGAGTCTCGAGAGGACTTGAGGGGAAATTTTGATGGATTCTCCCTAAAGTTAGATGGCCTTCTCGGAAAAGAGGTTAGATTTATGTTCATAGAGATGGAGGCTTGAGACAAGACATTTTGATAGAGGCTCATCATGTACCCTATTCATCCCATCCCGGGGTGAAGAATATGCACACCACTTTGAGACAGTTATACCATTAGGGAGGGGACTTGAGATATGTGGCTTAATTTGTGTCATGTTATTTCGAGTGTCGAAGGTGAAGGCCAAACATCGCATCAATTTGGCCTTCTCTTTCATCATGCTATATCCGATTTTCCGAAGTACGACACCATTTCCATGGACTTCATTGTTGGGATACTAAGAAATGTAGATACAACCACGATGCCATCATGGTCACGGTGGATAAATTGACGAAAGTGGCTGATTTTTCTCCGTTGAAGACAACCTACACAACTAGTGTAGTGGCACGGATGTATCTAGACGAGATTGTCGATTTCACGGATACAATGGAAGATCATTTGTAACCATGATTCTTTGTTCACTTCCCGCCGGACTACTATGCAAAGATGCCCACGGGGATGAAGATAAATTTCAGCATAGTGTATCATGTAACGACCCAAAATTCACACCACGAACAACACAAGAAAAGACAGGATAATTTTTTTGACTTGCTTCTACACATAACATGACACAACATGTCATCACAAAGTTACAACCAACTCTGGGAACCACTTGTTACGGGGATGACCACAAGGTCAGCATGGAAACGTTCACACCCAAAAGGATAATACATTTTTTTGACAAGACAACATAGAAGTCCAATCACAGAACACACTTACAATTAGGGCCAACCACAATGAGATATTCTTGAGGGTTATTTATTTTAAAAGGACATCTTGCAATTCTTAGCTTACGTTTTCAAGGAGGCTCAAGATATGATTCGTATCATTTAACTTGCCAAGCCAAGTTTATTCCTTTGACACTGAGTAATTATCTTTAAATCTTCTCTATTATGACATTTATTTTCTTAATTCGTTTATCAAGAAAAAGGAGTATTTAAATTCCACAAGGCCATCTGCTCACCACTAACACTACTAAGATTCGTTCTTTCCCACTAGACAACATGGTTTTAAGTTCAACACACTTAAGAGAAGAGATACAAGGTTCCTTGGAAAAAGGGTTAGAGGGAGAAGGTCAAGATGAAACATCTTTAGGACCTCATTAGTTATTGCCAGTATTTAATTGAAGCTAGGGCTCTTAACCGAATCATCAACAACTTTACTTAGGCTTCACTAAAAGTATTAACAAGGAGTAAAAATTTACTTTCCAAATGGCGGTGAGAAAGATGGTGAGGTCTCCAATTTGTTTTCTCTGGCTTAATAAATCTTATCATCTTCAAGCGACTAACAGTTCATTTCACCTTAGGGTCATTTTACAAATTTCACCATTAAATGAATAATGTTCACTAGAGGAGCTAGGGTTATCATGTTATAAAGTTTACTTGCAATGATAGTCTTTCCCTTGATTACTTAAAGAATTTCTTGCTCTCAAGTTGGTGACCCCTACGTTACTTTATTTGAATACAACTTTTAATTTAACTTCCAGAAGTATTAAACAATCCTATGTTAGTTTACTTATGACACTTTATTACTAAGTCATAGCAAGGTTTAACTCAAAATTTATTCTCAAGGCAAAGTCATGCGGCAACACTCAATTACAAGAACAAAACAAGATTACATCAATTCTTAAAATACTGATACTCCAACAAAGTCACTCAACAACAATAACCAAATTTTCTTATAATTTCAAAGATGGTCAAACAATACAAGGTTTCCAAAGTTCAGATGACAAAGTCCACAATACATTATACTAAGACATTAATCCTCTTCTAAACTTTCCACTGGACGTTAACAATAGTTGAACAACATAAAAAAGGTTTCGAGCAAAGGAACTTCTCAACTGAGGTTGATGACAAAAGTCTACAATACTATCCCTCATCTACACGCAAAAAATCCATCTATAACAAATTTTCTACAAGAGTTAGTTCACGAGAACTGAGCAAGATAAGGCTACACAAACCCACCATAACTATTATCTATCAATACCATGAAAAGAAGCACTTTATTACAAGAATTTGGGTCAAACCTCTAAACACTATCAACACTTCAAGTTATAATAAGTTTCCACCATGCCAAACAAGGAAGAAGACCATGTACTTCCGTTAGGAGTAAAGACAACAAAAATATAACAACCGAAAGAGAAAGGCCCTTGGCCCTATAAGGAGAAATAACCAATCTAACAAAGCAGGATTCCCACCAAGTAAATAATTAAATAACAATCACAAGAGTGCGATTTGATATAAAGTACCAACCATCCAGAATTTTATCATAGGTACCAAATGCATAGGTTATAATATTATATTTCTAGAAGAACAAGAGTTGATCGGCCCAAGAAAAGGGAAACCATGGTTTCAAGAATTAACACAAAAAGCCATGTATAAATGAGTTTCAAACCTGAAATCACATAGAGTATCCACACAACATAAGTTTCGAAGCATAAGCAAAGTAAACTAGTTTTGGCCACTAACTCCAAGAGATTTCCCAATCATTCAAGAAGGCCAATGCCTTCTAGGCTAGTAGAAATCAGATGAGAGAAGAAAAAGAGTCCGTCAATCAAGAGTATACGAAAAAGTCATCAACAACCAAGTTATAACCCTAAAATTTTACAACACTCCACATCAATTATTAGAGTTCAGTTAATTTAAAATAAATTTCCTATTTCCCAAAACAACAATATTTTTAAGGCAACCCTTGGTAACATAAACAACCGTTCAAACAAAGGTACAACATAAACTACTAAGTTCCATTATCAAAACAACTCCTTCTGCTATAGCTCCATCATACTATTGATTGCAAGAAAGTTTTTCCCAAGGTTGACAACATTCAAGGCAATTTTCATCACAAAACATTAAGGTACATATGTGCATATAAGTTGTCCAATCCTAATTAACAACACAGTCATAATAAATGGGAGGAAACACAAGTTAGAAGACTAGATTATTTCACCAACAATCTTCCGAGAGGGAAGAAGACCAAAAATAATTCCAGAAATAGCGGGGGTACTAGAGTTGCACAATTAAGACCTCGAACATAGCTAATAAAAAAAAAAAAACTAGTTACGATTCAAGATGAAGGGGCAGTCAAAGTACCTCCTAAGAATGGCTATAAAACCTAGGAACCAGGCTGAAGCTACGTAGGAGTCTAAACACTCGAGGTTGAAACACGATGCACGCAAACTAAAACATTCTAAAAGTTTTAACACCGAATCTCTAACCTGAAATAGTCCAAGCGTTGATTACACTAATCCTGCAACCTTTCCTTTTCGATGCCAAAAGGGTTGTTAGGTGGCTTGAGAGATCATTAACAATATATGTCAAAAGACAAAGAAGGACAGCCTTGGTTGATAGGAAGGAACTTCATAGTTATTGCACGCTTACAATAACGACTGCTAAAAACTAGCTGGAACAAATAATAACTGGAACTCTATCGTAGAGAAGAGTACATATATATATATATATATATATATATATATAAAGGAAGATCGATCACTCGAGCCAGAAAAAAAAACATACACCCAAGGAAGAGAACACTTGCATGCTTTCCTCTAACATACAGGCAATGGTAATAGCTAAACAAGAAGAAAGCAAGTAGAAAGGAGAGACCGACTGAAAAGAAGACAACCAATTCAAAGAAATGGTGGTTCGATTTCACGATGAAATAAATATAGCAACGGTAGAAAAGTGTAGGAATATCTTGCCTGTTTCTCCAGCTTCAACAGTCGTCTGCACTCCACACGGGCCAGCATAAAAACAATAGCATGAGACAAGGATGTGAGTACTGCTGCTAGCGATGTCAATGGGCCAAATGTGATAACTGGATAGACTGATGGGGCAGAAAATTTAACATTTGAGTCCTTTCGCAAAACCGCCTCACACCGCCCTATAGTGCAGCTAGAATCCCATAAGCTTCCCCATTTGGAAAAACAGCCAACACCCATGGGTGGGACTGATATAGAGATGTCGTACTATCACCATAACCCCAAGCATCAGTGTTCCACGTAAAGACACGCTTTCCTGTTCGCTCGAGGGAACCACTAACCTCTCCAGTGCCATATAAAGAAGAGCCATGAGGGAGCTCAATGGTGACAACTTGTTGGCCATGCACGCACTCACAAGATGGGATATAATCTGGCACCTTGTTTATAGAAAACTTCAAGAGTATCTCTAAATTTAGGATCAAAAAAAAGATATGCTTTGAAACGCATTTTTCTTTGAATCTCCATCACAATCAAAGCGATAAATACCTTCTTCAAGTATAGGCATGAAAACCATTTGTCTTGAGCACTCCAAGTTACTAGCTCCCTGTGGATCATCCTGGCCAATCATTCTTGATGTACACTGCCGATCCTTCAAGTACGGTAAATTAATGTGCTAGGACTTTTTCCTTCGAATACTGATCTCCGCCTCCTAAAGTTGTACTGTCGGCTTGAAATTCTACGGGATTGGAAGCAAAACTTCCGACGATTCTGCCATGCCGAAAAGAAGGATTTCACCTCTTTGAGACTCTCTTCCATGAGTTACATCGTAAAACAAGTAAGGTCTCAATAGAGAATCTTTGCAATAAAATTCGTCAGGTCTCCTGGTAACACTTTCACTGTCACATAGTCGATTTTGATAAAATATCTTGAAGGAGAATCTCGAATTTGAGGATGCATTCGATACTAAACAGATAACAACATAGTTGGACATCCTGCTTGGTGGAGGTGCTCACAAAGGCTTCGACTAAACTGCAACATGCCTGCCGCTTTGGCTAAGCCACATTTGCGTCACAGCCGTCAGAGCTCTCTCGACCGTAACGCACCTCGCAGCACCCAATGAAAGCGGAGGTAACACACCTACCTCACTAGCTTGTAGCTTCATCTAACACCACGTGCGCAGGGAAGAACTCAGACCAAAAGTCCCAGATAGAAAGAGTATTGCGGCCAGAAGAAAACAACACACACACGCAGCAAGGAGAAGAAATCAGAGTAGAAAGAATAAATCCAACCCAAACAGGTGCGCGGCCAGCAGGTAAAAAGGTGTCCAAAAAGTCTTGCGCACTCACCAAAAATCCATGCAGCAACAACAAGAAATCCGGGAAAGATTTGCTAGAACAGCCAAAATTAAAGTATGCGGCCCACTACCAAAAGGGAAGAGATATTTCTTACCCACAGCACGTGGGGCAAACCAAGCATAAATGAAATAATTAAAGAAGTAGGTGGCCTTCATTCCCATGCACCCACTTTGCCAGATAACAACAAAATTCAACAAGAATCCACGCAGAAAAACAAGAGATGGTGACCCAGAAGAGAGTGGTCAAAGCATTAGGAAAATGTGTTTCAGCCTGCACATACAATCAATAAAATAAAGGGAAAAAGACTACCACCATGCCACGCCAAGTATGGCATAAATGAGAAACAATAAAGCAAACAGGTGGCCAACAAACTCCACCCACCCACTAACTAGAAGACAAGGAAAAAGGAATTCAAAGAGAGGAAAAGGAACCCACATCAGCTCACGCCAAGCAGCAGAGAAAATTGACCAAAAGATTTACAAGCCGGTGGAGTGAAATTATAATTTCTTTTAATTATAATATAAATGATTGAAATGACAAGAAACATGCCTAAACAACCAAGGGGATAAACTAGATGTTAAAGTTCGAAGGCGAACACGAAGCAAAGACCGACCATGGAGCCAAGACATCGAAATTGCACACAATGTTCGATGCTCCACAAGAGGGTCATAGAGACAAGAACTAGCGTACACGCCGAACAGGGCATTACATATCACCCTAAGATAGATGGAAAAACTAAACAGGTGAATCATATTTTGGAGGACATGCTTAGAATGTACGTCATGGATCACGAGTTGAAATGGGAGGAGCATTTGTACTTGGAGTTTACCTATAATAATAGTTCTTAGAGTTTGATAGGCATGGCTCCTTTTCGTGCACTATATGGAAGAGAGTGTAGGACACCTCTTAGTTGGGACATATTAGAGGATAGGGTTTCTCTTGGTCTAGTCAGTATTACAAGACATGGATCAAAAGTAGGTGGTTATGATTAGGAAACGATTGCAAGAGGCATAGGAGAGGTAAAAGAAGTATGCAAATCAGCATAAGACAGATCATAGTTTTTATGTGGGCATGAAAGTGTTCCTTCATGTCGGAGCCACATAAGAGCCTTTTCCATTATGGAAAATGTTCTAAGTTAGCTCCTAAATTCGTGGGTCCCTTTGAGATCTTAGAGTGTATCAGTCCTTTGGCCTACCGTCTAGCGTTGCCACCTAGCTTGTCTCACATCCATGATGTGTTTCATGTTTCAAAGACTTAACAAATATATTGAAGATCCTTCTCATGTGCTAGATTGAACCTCACTATAGGTGCAGGATCAAGGGAAGGTGATGGTGGATCCCGTAAATATTTTAGAGTGCACAACCATCATGCTCGAGGCGGTGAGATATTGACCATGTTCGAGTGCAAAGTGGGACAGATATGACGAGACTACGACTACATGGGAGGATGCTACATTGCTACGAGTTTAGTTTAAACACCTATTCTAGTGACTTATAGGAGGAATTAGAGTCTAAGGGGAGGCGTGTAGAGCCCACTTCCCTTTGAAATATTTTTGTTATTGATTATGATATTATCGACTATAATTTTGGACATTATTGTAGCTTTTTATTTAGCATGATGTTAGATGTTAGAGATGATGGATTGTTATTGATTTTGATTCATATACAATGCATGTGGATTATTAGAGACATTTTATATGGATTTTGATATATTGTTGACATAGTTATATATATATATTGCAGACGTGTGATATTTCATCATATTGAGTAGACCTAGACAATTGAATTAATCTTATGATCATATAGTTATTGATGAAATTGTAAATGATATCGTTACTTGCCTAGATGATGTTTTGATTCATATATAGATGTTGTGTAGTTATATGGTATATTTATTTTGTATTTTTTTATGCGTCAAGGCTTCGAAGGAGGTGTTATGTGTTTTGTAGGTAAACATGTCTCAACAAAAATAAGGGGGATTGGAGACCAACCACACTTGAATCCTAGATGAATTCAACAAGGGTCACCATGGAAACATGTATTTTGTTATATGTGTATATTTGAATTGTTGTTAGGGGGTTCCCATGGGGGAATCACCTCCAAATTGTGACCAAGGGTTATGTGTTACTCTTTCATTTAGTTACCTTTTATTTAATTTTTAGTATGTGTTTATTTAGTGATGTATTTCCCCATTATTATTTATTTAAGTCGTGTGTAGATTAGTGAGTTATTTAGTGTACTAAATTAATTAAGAATGGTGAAAATAATTTATTTATTAGACTTGATGGCTCTTGGTTTATGTGTTTGTAAGTGATGTGTAAGTAACTTTGAGTGTGAAACACTCCACCTCCCCCTTAGAAATTAGGATTTGTCCTTAGGGGCAAATTTTGGAGGCTTGTGGGACAAGTTAAACTTGTCCCACACCTCTTAAATTTCTATACCAACCCTATCTATCGGTTTGGAGGTCAAAATTAGGGCATATTATGAATTCTAGGGATACAAATTGTGTAAGTCTTTATTGTACCTTCTTACATGTATTTACTTTTAGTCATTAAGGGGTGTGGGCTTGGATTCTATGTTTAAGTAAATGTCATTTCTTCACCAATTATTAATTATGATTTGGAGTTTGAAGTTTGACTTTTGACATGGAGTTGAGAATGAGTGATGTGGCATCCTACATGGATCCACCTTACCCTCCTCTCTCCCTTGTCATTTTATTCAAGTTATTTTTCTTGTTTGGGGGTTACTTCATTTCTTTATGCTCTTGTATTTTTGTAGAGTTATAGGATTTTGGAATGCTTTTGGATTTGTTGGAGCTTTTGGTGATTTTTTGGACTTGAAGAAGCTTGTTGTGGAACTCTTGGATCGAGGTCCACCATGGAAAGGTAGGAGCTATACTCTTGTAAAATATTTTCCTTTTCATATTGTGAATATGTGCATGTTTTTGAGTATTTTGGTATATTTTTTGGTTGCTTGGGTGGATTGCTTAAGTGTAATGTAGGAGGAGACTATGGGGATATTTCATGTATGGAGGCATAAGAGTTCTTTCCATGTCTTGGAGGGAGTTGGGATTGGTGTCCCACCTGGACAAGAATTAGCTTACATTTCTTAGTTTGTCTATTTTATGAGGGAGCATAAGATATTTGTAGGGAAACATAAGAGAATGTGGGAGGTATAAGAGGCACTTGAAGGAGGCATAAGAGTGTGTAGGTATTTTGAGATGTTTTATTGTAGGATTTTTAGGTGTCCATCCATTTTCCATTGGGAGGTATTAGTAGCTTTCCCATAGATCTTACTCCTTTGGATTTTGGATGTTGTAGCCTTGAGTGTTTTGTTGTTTTCCTTCTTGTGATTGTAGTTGCATTATTTGGACTTTGGTATGATTGTAAAATCTTGGATTGTGATGTGGAAGCTTGTTTTGTTGCCATGAGTTGAATCCATCAGGGAAGCTTGTTTTGTTGCCATGAGTTGAATCCATTTCTCATTGTAATATGGTTGGGGCTCGGGGCCAATGAGGAGGATGGTTTCTCCTCCTCATTGGGATTTTTAGTTGGGTAGAGTGCTATCTCCCCCCCCCTTCCCCTTTTCGTTGTGACTAAATGGATCATGGTGGATCTCTCTTCTTGGTGTTGAGAAGATGGAGCTTGACCTTGATTTTGGAGCTATGTTAGAGACAACTTACATTTATTTTAGTCCTTCTTTCGGTAAAATTTTTCCCACTTTAAGTGGAAGATGTTGTATTAATCTTCTTAAGGAAAATTGTATCGATTTGTAATATCATAGTTGCGATATATGTGGGAAGGAAAGACTCTTTAATGAAGCAAGTTTGGATAGAAAGAATATGTTGTTCTTGTTTTAAAATATATTTTTGGAAATATTATTACAAGCTCTCTTTGGAAATTTGGAAAGTGTATTAGGAGATGTTGCATTCTTGTGTATTGTGAAAGACATACATTGAAAAATAGAATATCTTCTTGCATTTTATTGTATTGATGTAGGAAAGTTAAAACTTTATTTCAAGTGGATGGAAAGTATTTAAATTTCAAAAGTGTTACTTGATTGATCTACTCAAAATATATATATATATATATATATAAGTTCTTAATGCTAGTAAGGAAATGAAATTTAGTCGTCTCTCTACTTTTCCATACAACTCTATCAAATTGTTGAAAAAGATAGTTTTAATGGACACAAAAATTATATATATATGTGTATTTAAATGTTAACTTGTTAACACTACTACCTACAATTTCATTATTAAGTGGTAGTATTTGTAATGCTTTAAATATTATTAACAATAAAATATATAACAGAATAACGAGACTTATTATTTGAAGGAAATATGTTAATATTAATATCCTATTAATATTTTCATATTATTATACTAATAATTTTATTATATTAATGGATTATTAATATTATTGTGCTTTAATAAAGTTTTTTTTTTTAATATATCCATTGAAATGAAAAATGTATATATATATATATATATATATATATTATATATATATATATATATATATATATATAATTTATATATTATACAAATACTTAATATTGAGAGGGTCACATTTTTTTGTTATGTCGCATGGTATCATGGGTCATGCACTATTGTTTAGTGGTTGTAAAGTAGACTGGGGTGGGGAGGGGTTGGCGACCCCAACGCTCACCCCATTTTATATTAAATGGGGTGGGGGTTGGGGTCACCGACCCCTCCCCCCGCATATGAACACTCCCCATTATTAATCAGGACTCCCCCACATTATTTTTGCGGCACAATGTACTAACTTAAACCCTATGTGTGGTGATTTATTTATCACTTGTGGCACAAAAGTATATAAATATACATATCTTTGGAATATATTTTGGTATTCGGGTTTTTTTACCCCATCCTTATTTTATTTATATTTATATATATATATATATATATATATATATATATATATATATATATATAATGAATGATTACTTAAAATAAATATTTATTTACACAAGTATATGAAAGTATATATACATATATATGTATATATACTTGCTCAAAATGAAAGTAATGATCTAATATTGCTATTAAAATGAAATGGGAAAAAAACCCATTTGCCCATTTGGGAAAATACAAGAAAATGAACTAAATAAAATGAATAAATACATTTTCAAACCATAATGAGGGTATCAACAAAATAGGAAAATATTGGAGCTTGTAGGCCACTTCCAAAAGCTTAAGAGTGCCTCCAATGGCTTCCCTTCCTCCTCCATAACCTGCAAAACCAAAGAAAGAAAATGAACCAAATGAAATGTGAAAGAAGACTTCATAAGGATGTTTTAGGGTTAAATTATCTTTTTCCTAATCAAGGGGCCAAATTGAATCCATCCAAGGGATGAGATTCATCCCTACAAAAGTAGGTGGGTGAGTGGGAAATTACCTTTTTAATTTAAATGTTTTATTCTCAAAAGCATGAGTTGACTTTTTAAGGGGTCACTTTATGGGGTAAGGGAATGTTTATTCTAACCCCATGTAAATGGACCTTGTTAATTGTTTAGACCTTGTGGAATTAAATACCTTGGGTATTTAATTATTTTGGCCCCTTTAACCCTTTAAAATTTAGTATGGAATATTTAACTATAGTAGGAATTTAATTCTTTATTAATTAACACTTAGAGGAAATGTAACCATGCTTGGACTAATTATGCTCATTAGCTTTTAATGCGAGTTTAATATTTATTATATCGGAAGAATTTTATCTAATAAATATAATTGCCTAGAAACGTTAATGTTGTTATCGTGGTTTTGAAACCTTTGCGGCATGCTTTCAAAAAAATTATTCCATCATTTTTCTAGCTAAACCTAGGTTGTTCTTGGGTCTCGTGCATGTATTTTGAGCGAAAGTTACAAGAAACTAAATTTGGCTATAAAATTATTGATAGGAAAATGAAACAATGATTGATACATCTTGAGTGATGGCCGAGCTAGGGACAAGCATAAAGAGTTAACTCAAGATTCTTAATGACTCCTAGTATTTTTATTATTGAACCGTCAAGTCAGCAAAACACCCTTAAAAGATGGTTTGTATTCAATGTCTAAAATATATGTTATCTTATATGGCCTTACAAAATTATTATAACCTCAATCTATCAGCTGAACTATATACTAGTTATTTTCTCGCAATCAAGGACATATTGAATGGTTGTAGATTCTTATATGTAATTGTCATATTTTTCTTGACAAATATTATCTATAGAATATAAATTTTTCATAACTAATTCAAATTAGAGTAGCTACTTCAATACTTCTTGTAAGATATCCCTTTAAGATGGGATGGACAAGGTATCCCACATACTCACCTTCAAATTTTTCATCTTCATTTTTGACAATGTTTAGAGGGATTCCAAAGAAATTATGCATAAAAGGTCCTATATATTATTTTGTTTCTCATTCAAACATCGGAAGAGAGTCCCGTGGTACAGAATAATTTCTTTTATAGAGGTTTATTTGTAAGATGAAACCATTTTCCCGCTTCCGCTTAAATCCATCATGGCTTATTTTTCTTTTGAGAGGCACACTATCCTATACTAGAAAGGATGGATAAATATTTATCAACTTCCTCTTTTTGATCTTGTATTGTCCATAACACAATTTTTCAGCCTCTATAAGTTGTTAGCAGCTTGATTGACTAAACAAAATTCATCCGGGATACAAAAATGGTTAGACTCTAGGGTAGTTTCTTTTTCCGTATCCACGTTGGCACTTACCATTTATATCAATGGTTCTTGTTGGTTCAAAAACATTCACCATAAGGATTTGAACATACACACCATTTGTATACTTATTTTGGTTATGCGGTTGATTACATGGAAAACACCACTCATATTTTTGGACTATATAGATTTCTATTCTAACAACGAACTTGCTTGTGCTGATGGAAGGTAGTTGTTGTGTAGGAGAAATTATCTTAAGGATAAAATTTGGATTATGTCCTTGAAACCTCTTTGCATTATTATTTTTTTCCTATATTTGATTTGTATATTGATATCTTTTATGTTGATAACCTTGACTAAACATCTCTGACTTGATTAAAACTTAACTATTTTATAAGTGTCTCAGATTGCTATATTTCAAGGGAGACAATAATATTAAATAAATTATTTACTAAGGTTCTAAGCTCATAACTAGCATTTTAATTTTGGGAAGAATAAGATGTGGAAGAAAATGAGGGATTATTTGACTCTAGAATAGGAGAAAGAGAAGGCTTACTACTTTGGACAAGTTATGGAAAAAGAGGTATATAAAGCCTAAGATATATATTTCTAGCTTTAACTGAAATTTCTCAACTCTTATAAACATTTCATAATCACCAAGTAAACCGGTTCCTCCACGAACTAAATCATAATAACTATATCACTATTAAAATATGTTAAGTAATACAATTCTATAATATTTGGAGAAGGCTTAATTAGACGTGGTATTCTATCCTAAGTATTTTAGAACTTGAAATTGAAATCCTCGTGAGTTAATGAGGTACTATTTTAATAGAGGTAAGTTGTTACATGAGAGATAAATTATCACTATTATATTCAAAATTTGTGAAAAGTTTCTCCTTAAGATTGTACCATGTATGAATAAAAGTAGGTTGTTGGATTTGTACCACTATAATATTTTTCCTTAGAAAGATGAGGCTAAAAGCACGACTCTTACGTCATCTTTAGTGACAAGATGAACTAAAAAATATTGGAAAGACATAATATGTACTCAAGTGGGTGGTGAAATTTTAAATAGTAAAAAGTAGAATTCTATTTGAAGGTAATACAAAAATATGAGTTGATCCAGTGTTTCTTCTTGACCTTGGTGAAAGTTGCAAGTGTATAATTGGATCTCCGCTAGTGGAACTCTTATCTTGTTTGTATTCTTCTCATGGAAGTGGGCAACCGTAGTGCTTAAAAATATTATATCTTCGACTAAAAATCATTATATGTATTGAAACATGCTTGTAAAATTTGAATGTCACTAAGAAACAAACAAATCTTAGTAAAAGATGATCAAAAGTTAGTTATAAGTGACTTAAATGTCCCACTCGGTGTGCTAAAACTATTTTCACCTTTGGTTTCTCCCTTTACGAGGTCAACTCAAAACCTTAGTGAAACATGGAAATACCTCAAAAATGTGGGACAATAGTACCTTTTGACGTAAGTATTCAAAGAAGGATGGTTCTTTCTACTCCATTAAGTGCAACTTCACTAACCAACACTAAAAATACATTTTACTAATTGTCATCTAAAATTTACAAGGGATGAAGGTTAGGAGAGGGTGAAAAATTAAAGGAGGTGATGCACCCAACTAAATTACGGTTCAATTTTAGCTCTAAAGACAAAAATATAACATTATATATGAAGGTACAAGAGAATGCGTACATTACTATGGAAGAAATAAATAAAATATGTATGAAGTCATGCAAGAGGACTAAAATATTCAAATTAAACAATAACACATTCAAATAAAATAGGTCACACTTGTAATTTATTATCAATAAATTTTCCATTTACTAAATAATAGAGCCAACACATGTGAAACCTTCACAGGGGTGTTACAGCGGCCTGCGAGAAAACTATTTGAGCTCAGAAGGGAAGATCTCTAAGATAGCATAAAACCCTTTCATTAAGCTTCACACTTACTTTATAGAGAAAATAGAGAGAAGGAAGAAGAGAATCCTATTGTATCCAATGATGAATACAATAAACCAACCCTCCAACCTCTAAGTTCTAATCGGATTTTTAATTTGTAGACCAAGGAATGGGCTCCTGATATGCCTCGAATGGATCATCTAGTAAGAAGGGTAGTACCGTTCAAAATTTAAATGATGTTTTTGGGTTTGTTACACACTTTAGCTGATCAAGGCATGGTTTTTCTATATTATGTGGATTTTAGATACGTTATTATTTTAATCTCATCTCCTGTAGCTTCTAACATTTTGTTGCAAATACTAGATGACCCACAATTCCGTTTCCGACCTCCACCTTGATCCGTAACAATATACAATCTCCATGAATTTGTTTTATCCTCCGCATATTTTTCTATCTTCGTCTTGTAGTACACATTGCTTTGTGGAATCCATTTTCTGTTCGTGGAATTCTATTTGTAGTGCAGACTATTCATTCTACACATTTTCCTTCATACCACGAGATTCTAATTTTGCTTTGTTTTGCAGCTGTTCCATTTGTACAGATAATATCTCCCATGGAATCCTCTCTTATTTCTCATACACTCAACTTTCTGTTACTCCGTAGTACCATGCAACTCTATTACTTTATCCCATGGTATGTGTCTTCGCGGTCACATTTCATTTTTGCACATACTTTCCTGGTACAACGTCTCTTCATTCCGTGGAACAACATGATATTCTTCATTCTAGGGCCTTTCCTCTTGAAGCCTCTTTAAGTCTATAACACGAATGTAGTTTTTCAAATAGCATAGGTGCTAATTTTGAAAAAAATACTTACAAATTACCCAAAAGTGATGCTTTACCATTCACTCACCCTTGAATATGAAACAAATTAATACTCAAGTGAAATTTTTTTTTACCATAATATTAATAATTAACTTGAAAATTTAAAAACAAGTTCATGATATGGAAAATCCAACAGAAAGCTTAAGATTTTGAGGGTAAAATACAAAGTAATAAATGTGAATAAAAACTAATTATATTAATCAAAAGTTGAAAAAAAAATCTATAACTAATTTTTTATATTATGCAACACTTACAATAGATTGTGATTAATAGAAACTATCGCAAAATGCATATCACTTCTTATGCTTTTTATTACAACAGACGAAATTTCGTCCAACTTGGGACTCATGTTAAAGGTTGTACAAAAATTAGATCATATAAAGTAGTTAGGGGCCTGCGAGTTATGTTAGATATTTGATGGAAAAGAAAAAAAAACAGAAAAAAAAACTTTCTAAAGTTAAATATTATAATTCAAACTAGTTAATTTAAATTTTCAAATTTATTGCTGCCGGCACTTAGTATAAACTACTGTCTAATGAGATTAATGAAAAATCTGTTTTTTTTTTTAATTTAAATTTTAGAAAAATCATGCCCAAGGAAAAGACATATTTGTAATAAAACTGACTCACAAAGAATCTTAGCTAATAGACATGTTTCCATTATGAAATGATAAAATATATTGTTGATTGCTTTCTAGATAACACTACTACATAGGGGGTCATTTTTAGACAAAACTTAGAGACAATATTAAAGTTTTGTGTCAAATTTTATGCTTCTTCTCAAATTTCCCCCTTTTTCTATTTTTAAAAATTAATAAATAATATTTTTGCACTATTAATTGTGTCCAAAGGTTTTTGTTTTTCCATCGATGCTTTTGTTTTCCTTCTCCTCATAGCAGATCACGAAAGAATGGTTTGTTATGTGCTATATTATGTCTCGGTTGTTTTCTCGTGTTTGTTCTTCATGTTTGGTCACCATTAACCATAGTTTTTTTTTCACCGTAGAGGTTAAAATAAATACCAAGATAGTGATGATTTTGATTTGCATGGATGATTAGAAAATTTTAAATAGGTCAGTTGTCATCCGCGGTGTTGATTTGACAGTGACAATCGTGAGAGCTAGTGGCATTTACAACCATCTATTTCCCGCTCGTAACTATGATTGTTACTCAACCTACTTTCCCATCATGGCTTCTTCCAAAGGTGTGTACAAAATGGGATTTAGAAGAGGGTATGGAAAAATTATAGGATATTGGAAAATGCGAAAAATCTACCTTATGTGGTCACAATCCACACATTCTTGTTAAGATGATAGGCATATCCACCAGTTTATCTACACTTTATTGCAATCAATGGTAGGGAGTGATTATCAGGGCTTGCAAGACCATTGGGCACCTGAGAACCGTGAACAATGCCTCCCATCTTTAATGCATTCACCTATCGTTACCTTTTGGAAGGTCGTCAAATACACATTGTGGCTTGTTCCATTGCCATTTTCTGGTGGCGGGGTGTTCCGATCGGGTAATGGATTTGTGTTGTCCATTCACGGGGCTCGAGGGTCGATAGGTAGGTAGGCTGTGGAATAACTCCACCACATTGTCCCATACCAGGTTTACTTTTTATGTTGGCAACTTTACTTAGAGATTGTATTAAAATTCTCATTTGTGCCCCGCTCTGTCATGTTGTCGTGTTGGCTTGTGTGGAGGTCACGCGTGGAGCAAAGGAAGCTTTTTTGGAGATCACAGGTGATGGGCACGCCTTTGGCCGGACAACCTTATTGCTCAGTGGGGGTGCTTCTCCGGGGGCATTTCATGTCGGTGTTGTGAAAACCCTAATAGAGAATCGACTTCTACCAAGGGTCGTTGTAGGGGCAACTGTAGGATCGATCATGTGCTCACACGCGCCACCCAAACAAGGCAAGAATCAAAATGTTTAAGAGAACTCGTTGCCACCTCTCATATTTTTTTATCACGAGTGGTATATTTGCCATCGTTAGAAGGATTCTGACCTTGGGTGTGTGCATGAGATCAGGAAGCTACAAAGGATGATAGGGACTTGACATCAAATATGACCTTTCAGGAGGCCTGCGATATGACCGGGAGGGTCTTGGGAATCTCTGTGTGTTCTCCTAGGAAGCACGAACCCCTAGGTGCCTTAATTATCTTACTTCCCCCCATGTTGTGATATGGAGTTCGTGACTGCTTCATGTGCCTTTTCGGGGCTGTTTCAGGCCCAACATCTGGCCAAGGATAGGAATGGGGAGCTTGTGCCTTACCATACCCCCTTTCAGGTTGGGCCCGAGGAGTCATCATCGGGCATTGGGGTACGGAAGTGGAGAGATGGAAGCCTTGAGAGTGATCTTCCCGTGATGCAACTCAAGGAGTTGTTCAATGTCAAATCACTTTATTATCAGTCAAGCCAATCATCATATTGCAACGTTGTTGAGGCTCAAGGAGCTAGTTAGAGCATATGGAGGAGACTTTGCAGCCAAGGTATGTTCACAACAGGAGAATCTTTATCTCCTAATTTTTTCCAATCAGCTAATTTCTTACCTTTTTACAAAAATCAAGTACTTTTCAATTGGTAAAATATCCCAAAAACATGTCAATTTTTTACAAAAAATTTGTAGAGAATCTACAACCAAGTACGTTTTGTTGCATTGCTTGGTTCAGGGATTTGTAAAATGCTTATCAGTTTTGTACAATTTCTCTTTTGAATCGAGTAAAATGAACAAACTTAGTGATTGATGCCAGGCAGTTTAGGTTTTAACATAAATTATCAAGGTTAACTGGTGGCAAGGGGATCAAATTTGAAGAATAAGTCATTAATTTTCATCCAAAGCCTTCCTTTTGCTCTTGTTATAAAAAGATCCAATTTACTTTCCCTGTAAACAAGTGGCATAACACAATATTCTCTTGTGAAACATAGTTTGTGCCTCATATTTCAATTTTATAGACTTATTTTTGGATTTGACTACTATTTAGCAATAGTTTACTTGTTGTTTGCAAATATCCTATTTTGCAACAGATGTCACGTACCCCTCCTGTTTCAGCACTGAAATGTTTCTGGTTCTGGTCCTAGTCCCAGTCCCGATCCTGGTCCTGATCCCAATTTGCATGTGATCTGTTTCAGATTGCTGGAAATGTCTGTTTGTTCCTAGAAATGGCTCAGAAATGCCATCTACATTTCTGGGATGGATCCATGTACCAATATGTGTAGCCATTTGTCTTGTATTTAGCTCGGCTTTTTGTGAAAGTTGTTGGAACTTGGGGTTTATAGCCTTATTTCAAATATGCCAAAAATAGTGTTTGCTCGGGTTCCAAATGCCAGAAATAAAAAATAGAGGATGCCAAGTGTTTGACAAAATGTGCCGACCTGTCCTGCTTCGCATCGTTACATTTCTTCAAATAGTTTGTCCCCTTACAAAATGTTATAGGAATGAAACAAATGTCCTTAAGCTCGCCTCTTTTGATGGATGGACACTAGAATTCCCTAGCACAAACAAACTTGGTGCTTAAGCTCACCATTCTCTAATCTGCTTTGAAAATCTTCTTTTCTCTCTTCATGCATGCCTTTAGCAATCTCCATACTTTGTATTACCACTAAGAGTTTTTTGTTGACCGTTGAAATATTGATGTTTGGGGAGAACATGTCCATGATAAAAACATTTATTTTAAGTTCTCTACTTTGTTTTCTTTCATAAAACACATGTTTTCCTGTATTTTGTCTAGAATGAAAACTATGTATGTAAGGAGATATTTTTGGGGATTAAACATTGTGATGATAAGCAGGAAATTCTACATTTATGTCAAAACAACCAAGAAAACATAGATCGAAAAAAGTACTACTTCAATGTGATATCAAAACAAATATAGTAGCATGCTTTAAGAACCCATTACATGTCTCAGTTCCTCCATATACATCTCCCAGCATGGGTTTAAAAAAAAGCATCATGCAAGCTAACCGCTAACAACTAATGACTTGATGATCACATGGACGTTCTGTTTTAGGGATAAGTTTACAGAATGTGGATTTGAGAACTTTAGGAGGAAGGTAGTCAACCATAGTTTACATACTTTACTGAGTAATGACTGGAATTTAAATTGGGTAGGGTTTGACTTTATACGTGCCCATACTCACGAATACTTGCAGTAAGTTTCCACCAATACTCACAAAAATTTACAGTGAGTACTCACCAGTATTGAAATTCTTGGGGTGAGAACTTACCACTACTCATCTGATACATTTTGTAGTGTTTTTTTGCATAAAATTTATATTTTTTGTTTTTAAGAAATGTAAGTATTTTCCAAGTTGCCAAGTGATACCAAGTTGAAATTTCAAAAACAAAAATTGGTCCACTGAGTATTTGCCAAGGGAAATTACGATTTCCATGTTGTGAACCATTATCCCTTCATGATAATCTAAATTAGTGATCTCAGAAAATGATAGGAATCATAGCAGTCACATAACAGTCAGATTGAAGGAAAAATATCCAAAGTGGTAATGCCATTTTGTTCTATACCTGCAATACAACATCATAAACATTGGCTTATCAGTTAAACTTTCTTTCCTCTTCTTTTAGTGGAAGTTTCTACATTTGTTGTCCTTTGTGACTGAGGTAACTTTGATGCTAAAGTCACCTATGAATACTTCATGAGTGGCTATGGGTGTACAGATTCGGTACATGACCGATTGCTATAAAAAGACATTTTAATCACTGTATTCATTAGTGGCCTACCACTCGCAGGTTTTTACATCAATTCAATGTTGTATGAAGTTAAGTTGATGCACTGGCTTCAAATTTATTGTTCTTGAGAGTTGGTTATGGTATAATGGAGTAATTATGTTCCATTTACCCATCACACCACACTAGAAACATGCTACTATTTCGATTGAATTTTACAAATTTCAATGTAAATATGGAACATAACATCTCTAAAAATGAACCCAAAAAATTAGTTCTCATTCCTTCAACAGAGATCAAGTCTCGTTGTAAAGGCATCTACAGATGTAAATATTTTAATTAAAAAAAGTAAAAACTTCCCTGTACCGACCATATGGCCAAATGTGTCGGTGCCCAAAAGTAGACTCCGTAGCGATTAACACCATTTATAAACCAAAAATTTCTTTGTGAAACATGAATTTGGATGAATGTTGTTTCATGTAGAAAGTATGAAAAAACTAAATTAAATACTCGATATTAGGGAAAACTATCAACAAAATGGAATTGTCGAATTGTTATCGAAACAACTCCAAACAAGAAAAATAGATATTAGTAGATAAATACAGAGCAAGTTTTCTACCACCATAGAATATATGACATATAGATTCTCCATGTGAGATATGATTGTGTGAATGTAAGATGCATCATGTAAGTATGAGTTTACAGTAGTTTCTACAACTTGCATCCCAAGATGAAAGATATGGGTGGTGATTCAAATTCTATTAAAGGGTATGACAGATGACCAATGTTGCTATATCCTCTACAATTGGACAAATATTTCCCTTCCTGCATGTTAAGACACATTTCATATATAGAATAACATTGATAATTTTACTCTACAAAGAATGTGATAAAATCTACATGTTGCCAATTGCAAAGTCCAGGGTTTAATCTCCATAGTCTCTTGCAATCAGGAATCACTACAATCCTTCCTGTGAATGGCAGCAGGTTCAGATCCATTGCCTGGATAATACAGTGATGAGTGGCCATCCTTTCTCGACTATGACAAGTATGTTATACTTAGTAGCTACACATTCGTTCTGTCATGAAGCTTCTAGGATACATATGTTTAAGTTATGCGAGTCTTTTCAACTAGTGCATATGATTACATTCTTTACATTTTTCTATTGCCTGTTCATTTCAATGGAAAAAAAAGCTTAAAACATTACCTCCTTTTTCCAATTAACTGTTGCTCTTTTCTCACTTCACAAACACCGACATGCATAGGTTTATATGCCATGACAACCAAATCAACACGGGGCAGATTATTACAATTATCCACATCCTTTTAAATTATTGAAATTCATAACAAATTGTATACAAAACATAGCCTCTATGATTTTTTTTGGTTGTCCCTTTACATAACTGTATAGATTTTCCCTGATTTAAAGCTTAGATTATAGATGTCGGCACAAAATATTGCGATCCTTTAAATTTCTCATTGTAAATGTGGAAATCCATATAACATACACATGTAGATGGTTATTTAGAGGTGAATGTGTGCACTGTGCATGTGAAGGAGAAGAACTGAAACATATTATGGATTTCTAGAGATTAGATTTCATGCAACAAATGTCGTTTGCAATTTTCATGATTCTAAAGTATAGTAGATATCTCTACCATGGCGAGCGTGGTGTGGCGTGAATCCATCAAGTGTTGTACACTATTGTCATCTTCACTCTTTAGCTCTTATTCACAACTTCCTTTTTCTATTTTTTTAATAAAAGGTTTGTGTTTTTGTGAATGAACATATCCTTTATTTTCTACTGTTACATGTGGGTATTCAAAATTATGTTGTTTTAGATTTAATTTACTGTTGGTTATACAATATTATATTATTTTAGATTAAATTTATTGTTGGGTTTAATTCTGTTATTAAACACAGTGGTGAGAAGGTAAGTGTGAACCATTCGACCTCAATTGCCATATTGTTTTAGATATTTTTCTATATTTCATTTGCATGTGCACTTATTTTTTAAACCAATGTAAAAAACCAAAACTTAAAATTACCAAGAAAGAATAGATGCACCATATAGACAAGTGTCAATTTACCTAACCATTTAATGATGCTCAACAAATCACAAGTAGCCTTCAACATACAACTATTATGAAGGAAAATCTCCATAATATCCTTTAATGGGAGAATCCAATAGAAGAGACAAATGAATAGCCTTAACATTAGGCTAGAGAAGGCCCATAGCTTATAAAGGTTGGTGTGTGATTGTTGGAATCATGGTTTCTAATCTTTCAAATATATTTATTTCATTAAAAATATAATTTTTTATTATTTTAGCAAATCACTGTTCATTACATTTGAACCATTCCAATTCTGGTTTAGTTTCGCCTGTACATACCCAACCTCGACTGCTCCAATTTTTAAAACATTGGTCATGCCTTGTTTTAAAATTTTAGTTCGACAGTGTCTCAAATGGAGCCTATTAAGTATCAAATTGACATTCATGTTACCTATATGATTTATTCTCTTAAATAAAAGTTGTCAAAATGAAAAAAGTAGAAAGCATAGACCTAATATAGAGTAGAGCTTTCCCTTCTAGATTTATGCAAAGCTTTGTCAAGAAGCAAATTGTATAGATGCCATGCCTAAATGCTCATAAGGGTTGAAGGTCAGGTGTTGGGTTGAATGCTTTTTATATTGGATGAGTCTAAACAACCAAATATGGGGTAGAGATTTCCTTCTAGATTTGTGCTAAGATTTTCCAAGAAGCAAATTGCATTTTTTGATATAGGTGCCATACATAAATGTATATGGGGGTTTGTTGAATATCTATTGTTGGGAAAAATGATTTTGATATTATACGAAGCTAAACAATGAGGTTTGACTGTTATCTGTAATTATATCTACAATTAAGTTTATCTTGGTCTGAACTACACATGATGCTCTCCGTCCAATGTAGCAAAAATTATATCAACACGAGCTTGCTTGATGTCATTTGATCCAACTATTTTTCATGTGGAACCTTATACAATTAGAGCAGGAAGCAACATAAGAGTGTACTACTACTAGTATCGGAAGTGGATTGATTTAGATTTGATGAAAACATTCCTCTTGGGAAAGTGGAAAAGGAACAAAATGCCCAAAGACAATTTTGCCCCTTCAAAAGAAATTTGGGAACATTTTTATCCGTTTTAAGGTTTCGTAGCTTCAGATTGGTTTCCATGTATGCATTATTGTTTCTTTTTGATAGAATCTATGTTCACATGCAAATGTCAAAGACAACTCCATCCACATTTGATTGCTCCATGTTCTAGACAACAAACCTTCCCACCAGATATGTGTAAGGCAAACTCTAATTTTCCTCTTCCCTATGTTTGCTAGTTTTAGAGCTTTGAGCTTGACCACATGATTTCTATTTTTAAAATGCTTTACCTATACCCATATTACCCTGGAGCTGTGTAGATTTCACACTACAAATGTTTGAATGTTGCATTTTTGTTTGGATGCACCTAAAGCTTTGTTTGACTTTCCTTGTCCATGCTTTATAGTGGCAAGTGTTTTCATTGGGTGCTTTTTGGACTTCAGTCTTATAAACTGTGCTTGTAATTTCTGCATTGTCTACCCTCTGTGCTCTAATGATTAATGTGAAAGTTATGTGCATTATAATAGTTGTCTGTGGAGTTTTTGAGATTTTTGGGAGTTAAACAGAAAAAATTAATGTTTGTTGCTTTCCAGTATATCCTATCATTTCTATACGATTCCGAGTACTGAACTGTCTAAACATTGTAATTATAATAGTCTGGTGCTAAGGGAAAATTAGCTCCGAACAACTTCCCAAATGAGATTTGCATTTTGAGGCATGTTGGCATATCATTCACTGAAATGTCTACCTTTGACTAATGCTGCAAGTTTTTGAAATATGCATTGCAACTACTTCTCGGAATATGCATGTCTCATGAAGTTTCTGCAGAGCGAATTTGGCTCTAGAAAAATCAGACATGCAATTTACAGTTGTCTTCACAAATGTTGTGGACTCCAGGATGTACCTTTCTTCCTAGTAGGAAAAGTCTACTTTTGTTAACATTTACTGTAACTGAGGATAAATTTCATGTTCAATAAACAAATTAAGGGAACTTGAGTTTTATTACCTTTGAGATGAGCGCCTGGCCTTCTTGGGTGCTTTGTTGTTTTAAATTTGTAGCAATAGCTGCATTCTAGGGACATGCATTTAGTAAAATACCCACGATTGGTGAGTAGAAGTTGAAATATGAAAGGACATAACAGTAATATGAAATTAGATGCAATAATATGGTTGTCATGCACAATCTGGGAAGGTACAACCTTAAAGGATGTTTCATACGAAACCTTAGTCTTAGAAAATGACTGAAATATGTATGGCTATCATGCACAATCTAGGGAAGGACAACCTTTAAGAATGTATCTTCCCAAACCATACACATTATTAACTTTTTGGAAGAAAACTATCAATGTAAAACCTTAGTTAGAATTGGTGATTACAAATTTTATAGCTTTTGACTGTTGTCTCTCTTGGTGTGAACTGCACAAGGACAACCTTTAAGAATGTATCATAGTAAACCTTAGATGAGCTCTCTCCCTCTAGACCAGACAACTACACGTTTTAAATCTTTGGACAAAATATGTTGATATAAAACCTTAGGGCAGAATTGGTGATAACAAATCATATCTCTTTTCCACATGTATGCTGGTAAGCAATGTTTATAGTCTAGACCTTGAAATTTGGTCTCCTCCAAGGCATTGACCCTACTATGGATTTTGACATTGTGTCTTCTTTGCACTCAAAAATATCCTTATAACCCATCATACATGTGCTAACCTATCATAAATGTGCATAATTTCAGCCATTTCATTCATATTTGGACATAATGAAATTTACAGAAGGGAAAATGATGGTTTATTTTGTCAAAGTACTCACATGTAGTTTTGATACAATCTTGAGATGGCTATTCCTAAGTAAAAATCATCCAAGATTGAAGATCACTTGAGATTTGATCTCATAGATAACTTGTACGGAGGCTGAAATGTATGTCCAAATTTATATGAATAGCTTCTTTATTCTGAACTAGAGATTGAGGAAGCTTATAGAAAGATTTAATGTCTGTCTATTCTACCCACTTCCCAAATCTTTACAAGTCATGAAATATTTTAATTCCTTTCTCAAACTAAAGGAGGGCAAAGCAACCTCTGTCAAACACATACTTTCCTTCATTCATTTTTATACAAACACATACTTTCCTTCATTCAATTTTAGAAAGAGATCAATAATCAATTTAAGAATACCCCACATATTCAAATTGTTCAAATCGATTTGCATAGAAAAATCTCTAGGTTTGTACCCCTGAAAACTTAAAATAACATGGTTGAAGTGATCGTGAGGGTGAATCCTAGACACATAACCTAGTTTCATGACATCTGCACTTCCAAGAAGGGCCTGAGATATCCATTTTGTGATATTATTTGCATTTTTCTTGAGTTCAATTCCCAAAACAACAACACGTTAAGTTTCCAATCTCTGATGCCAATCATTGTATACATTCTTAACTGAGATTGAGGAAGCTTATAGAAATATTTAAGGTCTGTCCATTCCATCCACTTCAAATCATACAAGTCATGAAATATGTTAATTCCTTTCTCAAACCAAAGGAGGGCAGAGCAGCCTCTCGTCAAGGCATGGATATTGTCATTATATATTATAATGACAAGAGTTTATTCCAGTTTGTTGTTATGTTACTCCAATTAATCTTTTCAAATATAGCCTATCTTTGTGCTCAGAGAATTTTCCAAATGTAGGAATAAGTTACAGTGCACTCAGTTGTAAGTCTTATACCATTAAAATTTTACTAACAAGGAGGCACATTAAACAAGCGTAAAGATAGTTTGGGTCAGAATAGTAGGCTAGAAAGTAGGTTTTGAGTCATTATATTACTGCTCCATAGAATAGAATTTTCCTTTGGAATCCTCAATCAAATCAATGCAATGAAGCATGTCACAACTATAATTTTTAAGTATGGATGCATGACAGATGATTATAATATACTGATTTGTCTTATTTCTGTGTATACATTGCAATATTTCCACACTGTAATTGTTCTAAGTTTTATAAATGAATATCATGACATTTGGCATTGAACGATTGGTATGTTTTGTAGTTATTTAGATTATTTTGTTTTCTCTATACATACCGTATGGTTAATTTTATTTATTTGGCTACTTTTTTTTAATATTTCTAATATAATATATATGTTTTGTACAGTTGTTATCTTTAATTTATATCAAAATACGATATGCTCTTTTATATTAAACATAATTTTTGTAGGGGGAAAGGAAACCTTCTTCCAAGAAGATTACATGCATATTTGTTGCAAGAATTCCACCCTCTATTACTGAGGAGATGTTTCAAAAGTCAATTTTGTTCCTTAAATATGAACTAGTTTTCTCAAATTATTTTGTGGTGTTGCAACATTTATGAATTCACTTGCTTCCTATAATTATCTCAAAAATGTGCTTTATTTAAATTTGTATAATGTCCCTGTAGGTATTTTGAAGAATATGGAAAGATTGAAGATTTATAACTACCAAAGGTGAAATACCCATATCTTATGGCAATGACAACTCCCTCTAAGGACCTTAAGGACACCTTAATGATGTAAGAAATGCTTTGTTTATGTGTGGAATTTTTGAACTATGTTTGGCTTTGGAATAGTATGCTTGAATATTATTCTTGTTGTATTTCATATTCACAATGCTATAGGAAACCTTGTGACTGAGGGGTTTGTTATAGTCCATGGAGACAATGTCAAGACAATTTGAGAGGCTCTAAAGGATGCACGACCCTTCATCACGGGTATGTTGTGGTATTCTTTCAATGCGCTTATTAAGATGGCAATTACTATTTTTAGGAACCTAGTAGAGCAGTCCTACCTATTATAGTTGAATAGAGTGTTCATTTTGCATTGAAAGAAATGTAATTAAGCAACCAACTGCCGACTGTTACCTGGAATAGAACAATCTTGATTCAAGTTAATATATATACCCACACCAGTCTTAAGTCACGTAAGAGTTCAATCCTAAAACTAAGAAGAACTTTTAACATCCACAAGGCTAGTTGCACTTTGTTCAAGTACTAACAAATTTAAAAAACTAGTTACAAATTTCACTTCAATCCCCAACTATTGTCATTCTTGACTTCACAAAATTAATACTATAATCAACTACTATAATTTTTTTATTATGTTAGTTCAATCCTCCAACTAGGTGGAAGTTCATCACAAGATTAATACTAGACCTTCATTTATGCTTTTCCATGTCAATATGACCTGGGATCATGCAAGCAAAACATTTAAAGAGAACACAAACCCAATCAACATATTATTATTTTCATTTATCTATAATACAAATTATATCTACAACTAAGTTTATCCCGGTCCAAATACACACGATGCTCTCTCACAAATGTAGCAAAAATTATATCAACATGAGCTTGCTTGATGTCATTTGATCCAACTATTTTTCTTGTGGAACCTTATACAATTAGAGTAGGTTGCAGCATAAGAGTGTACTACTACTAGTATCAGAAGTGGATTGATTTAGCTTTGACGAAAACATTCCTCTTGGGAAAGTGGAAAAGGAACAAAATTCCCAAAAGCAATTTTTCCCCTTCAAAAAGAAATTCATGCAAAGCACCATAAGAGTCCACTACTACTAGTATTGGAAGTGGATTGATTTAGATTTGACAAAAACATTCCTCTTGGGCAAGTGGAAAGGGAAAAAATGCCCAAAATCCAATTTTGCCCCTTCAAAAAGAAATTCGGGAACACTTTTATCTATTTTAAGGTTTCTGCAACTTCTATATCAGCTTTCCATGACTGCGTTGTTGTCTGCTTTTGATAGAATCTGTGTTGGATCATGGGACAACCCATGGATCAGAAATTTCAGATTTTTGAGACTGCTACACTCTTTATCACAGTTATTGTGGTGACATTTATGCTTTAGGTTAATCCCTAACTCCATGAAATTGGTTTTATGTTTGCTTGACATATTTATCTATATTTATTCATGTGCTCCTTGATGTCTGAACAGGTCAGCCATTAGGGTTATAATAACTTGATATATTTCTCTATAGGATGGTTGGTTTGAACACAATTATGGTTTTCATATTTCTTTTCAACTCGAGATCAATATTTGACTCATTCCCTTTCAAATCAACCTTATGCAAATAAAACTCGAAGTAAAGAAAGTCACTTTATATACAACACTGTCTTGTGTAAACAGATGCAATCAAATAGGCTTGATTTTGTCAAAGTGGGATCTTGAACATACAAGCTAGTTGAGAAGTTCAGTAAGAAGAATTTGTTTGGATTCTTTTAAGTGATCTGGCTATGTGTGCAATTTCTTTTTCTCAAGTTGGAGATTTTTTTTTGCTCAAGAAGAAGGCCTAAGGGTTATCTTTTTTATTACAAACAATATACAAGATCTACAAAAGAGGCCTGCTTGTTGAGACTTTTTGACCAGTCATAAGCATACTCTTCTTCTCTAGCATTTATGTTCCCCACCTAACATTCTTATGCATTTCCTTTAGACAACCACCATTAATACTAACAAGAATTATATTCAAAATGAATAGAAACAGAGATTCCAAAAGATAGTAGTTTTGGCCAACATTGTGACATTTTCCACTCTACAACAAAATAACTATTAGTCTTTGTGCATTTCCTTTATACAACCACCATTAATATAGAAAACACATCTATTGAAGAAGAAGAGAATCAAACTATAGAAGATAGTAGTTTGGGCCAACTTTGTGGCATTTTCTACTCTACAATAGAATGACTAACATATAACACGGGCCAGTAACAAAATTATACACAAAAAAGCCAGACTAGTATCTTAATGAGCCCGTTTCATGGTTGCATGGATTCCAGCTTGATCTCTTCTTGTTGGTTGTTGATATTGTTTGTGTTTCTAAACAACTTTTCTTAGTAGATTATCATTCCCTTTAAGACCAGTTAATATTAGGCTTCTCCATGATCCGTGTGCAGCTGCACAGTCCTGCGCCCTCATCTTAAGTGTCCAGGCTATCAGGTTTTCCCAACTTCTTCAAAGTCAAGTAGAGACAGTGCCTTCTATTAGCGGTTTGCAGCAGCAACCTTACTTGGATCCTGCATTGGGAACATTTGTGCAGCCTCAATCATGTAGACTTCCTGTTTCATACCTTCACAACAGATGAATACAATGAACTTGACTTGGTACCATATGATGGAAGAAAAGCACCTTAGAATGTATTAGGAGTTAATGATCTTGTAGCAGGCCCATGTTCATCCTGTACTAGCCTCCCTTATCAGATACGGGCTACTTTCACTGGAGATGCTTCTAACAGAACCTTTAGATGAAATTATTTGCACTCCACTATTCTCGTAATGCCCACTTCCCTATGACACTTAGTTGATTATCATTTTGAGTTATGCAGACTTTTGGATATGGATATGACTTATACTTACGTTGATTAGCATGATGTTTTGTGAGTAGATGCATTTGGGTTATGATTGGATTTTGTTTTCAGTATGATCTACATTGGCTCATGGACAGACTATTGGATACTGATATTATTTTTATATGGATATATTGCATGTGTTCTAACATTGGATTTCTTCGCCATGTTAAATAGAATGTAGTTGTTGAATTTACATTACTATAACTTTGGATAATGATGAAATGCATAATTAAGTTGTGATTTAAACCTTGGAATAATGGATAATTGAATTACGTATAGATGTTAATAAATTTCATGCATATGGTTATTTTGGACATTTTGACATGGCCGCAAGGCCGAAGGAGGTATCTCAGTATTTTGCAGAAACACAATACTGATCACAACCATGAGGGGGATTGGGAACCAAACACAACAGGATGTTGGGAGGTTACAACATTTGGTCGTCAAGGTAACTAGTAAATTGTATCGTGTTACCTTTGTTCTTTTATGTGTTAAGAAAAATTTCCATGAGGGAGAAATTTTCTAATGTGACGAAAAGGGGTAAGAATTTTAATTACTTGTTTTAACTTACTTTAGTAGGTGATTTCATTTGTGATGTTTTTTTAATTTACTTTTGCTAAGTATGTTTACATAATGTAACATCTTGTTTTAATTTTTTTAAAGTTTTGGAGGGAGTCTTGTGGGTGTAATTAATTTTGATGGTTGGCTCCTTGAGCCTTGTGTTTGCTCATGTATTGAATGCTTGTTTTGAGTGTTGACCACTCCAAATCTTTTCAATCTCGAATTTGAGATGTAGGGCAATTTTGGGGACTTATGGAACAAGTTGAACTTGTCCCATACTTCCCAAAACCCCTTACCAACCATATCTATGGGTTGGGAATCCAAAAAGGGGATTATTTATTGTTTTGGGAAGGGAAATGTGACTTTGGAGTGCACTTGTCTTCATTTTTGCATTTAATTGTGCCTTATGACACATGGGAAGGGATGGATGTGGATGAGAGATGTCATTCAACCCAACCACCCATTTATGGTGTTTTGGGATTTGAGTTGACTAAAGGGAGGTGGTCTTGAGGATGTGTGATGGCATCCTACAAGGAGCCACATCACCCTCACTCTTCCCTTTTGTCTATTTATAGAAACTTCCTCTCTTGTTGAGGGGGTTGGAGATTTTTTTGTTGGGAGTTCTTTTGTTATTTTGGGAGAGAAAAGATTGGGGAGAAAGAAAAAAAAAAGGAGCTTGGACTTGCATGCTTGGGATTGTTTTGGAGGGAGCTTGGACAAAGTTCTTGGTTTAGGCTTCTCCAATGGAGAGGTAGGAAACCTTCTCCCTCTTTGCTTTCATATTGTTGTTGCTTCTATGCTAAATTTGTGAATAATGTATGTTTACTTTTGTGTATTGTGAAAAATGGATAGAATGCTTAATGTGTAGTGTAGGAGAGGTCTATGGGAAAACTCATGAGGGAGGCATAAGAGTAGAATAGGAAATTGTCAGAGGAGTTTGAGAGGGATGCCCATCTTGGATAAGAATGTTCACATTCTTACCTTGTCCTTGAGGGAGCCATAAGAGGAGGGAGGCATAAGAGTATAGGAGGAAAAGGGGTACTTGAGGGAGGCATAAGAGTCATAGGGGCTTGAGTTTTATTGTGGAGGGTTTGGATGGGCATCTCATCTCAATGGGGAGGCATAAGGAAAACTTTCCCATAGTTCCTTCTCTTGTTGGCTTGGATGAAAGCCTTGTTGTGCAAAGTATTGTGTTATTTGTGTTTCCTTTGTTTCTTCTTTTTAACCTTGAATGTTGTGAAGAAAATTGTATTGTGGAAGCAAGTGTTGTTGCCTTGAGTTGGAGACCACCCTTCATTGTGTTGTGTTTGGGGCTCGGGGGTCAATGGAGGAGATTGCTTCTCTTATCCATTGAGTTTTGGTTGGGAGGAGAGTGTTGCCTCTCCCCCTATCTTGGTTGTGATTTGAAATACTTGGAACTTGGAGCATGGATGAAGAACACCTTGGAGCACAAGAACCTTGTTGTTGACAATGTAAAAACATCATGTATTTACCCACCTTGAGTGGAGGAAAATGTAATATTGCCTTACTTTCTTTAGCTTCCATTATTGAAAATTTGTTTCCACATGAAGTAGGATATGTTGTGAAAATATTTTGAAGGAAAAGTTGCATTGAAATGATAGTATTTCTTACTCTAAAATTTATTGGAAATGTTGTTGAATTCTTTTGTGGAATGTTGGAAAGAAATTACAAAAGAATATACATGTTAGATCTCATTTTGTTGCTTAAAAAGGAGATGTATTGAAAAGTGGAATGTTAGTGTATTTCCTCTTCTTGTATTATTGGAGAAAGGACTTAAGTTTTTAAATAGCCTTCAATATAACCATGAAATCATCTAGGCTCTAGCTCTATTATGCTTCTTCATTTAAGAAACCATTGTAAATATATTTGGAAATTGTAAAAGGAGATCAAATCCGCTTGAAATTTCATACAAATATCCCTATTTAAATATGTAGAAAGAGGTTTTAACGCAGAAAAATAAAATAAAAATTCTAAGCTTAGTTAGTTCCTTACCCACCTCTCATTTATTAGGAAACTAATACTTTCAATATAATTGCTATCTAAGTAATGCCAAAGCTAATGGATTTATCCTTATTGAATTATATCAATATTAGTGTATAAAAAAAAAAAAAACTTTTTATGTCTCTTAATGTATATACTAATAAGTAATTATATACATATGTTTAAAACCCAACCCACGGCATGGCCGTAACAGGTCTGCCAAACAAACTGTACTAGGTTTTATAAAATCTTACCTTCCTATCATACGAGGCAATTACAATAATGATACGCTCTGTAAATATGTCATGTAATAAGACTGTCTAGAAACAAGATTTGCGCTGGATTGTCCCAAAACTTCTATGCATAGCAAAAATACATTAATAAAATGGGGGGGGTCACGTGGAAGTGCTTGTTTGATTGTAAAACAAAGTATTGTTTCATAGATATTCTGATCTAAACAGATCCACCTCCGTGAGTCTCTTCCACGAGCTCACCGTGTAACTGGTAAGTCCCCATGAAGGAACACGTAGGAAGCTTCCTCTGGTCACCTCTACACTATTAAATATTCCCTTAAAATTAACACAGTATATCATTGTAAGCTACAACAAAGAAATAATATTAATTAAAATATGCAAAGGATGCCTTTCTGTAACACCACCATGTTGAATGACTGTCCCAAGGTGCAAAAACAAAACATTCTGTACTAATTTTACACGCACAAATGCTCATTAATTAGCTAGCAGCTACTTCGTGAACAACCCGATTTGAAACAGACCCACCTTCACTGTTTTCCCCATCGACTTTGATAAGTTTATTACCAATGAGAACCCGCACTTGAGGATGCATTCGATCTTCGAACAAATAACAACATAGTTGGGACGACACGCTGCTTGGTGCGCTCCACCGCCCGGTGAGACCACGTGCCCAGGACCCCTTTTTTGTCTCCTTGTAATATGCACACCATGGGCGGATGAAAGGAGGTAAAATGTCTATTGTTTACACCAGTAGTTCGATCCCATTCTCTCACCCGTCTCCACGCGGCCTGGTGACTGTGGTAGTGTTTTCATGTGCAAAATAAAGTGTTTCATTGTTGTAGGCGGCCGGTAGAGGGAAGCGTACACGCAAGGTGAGGGGAAAGAAGGTCTTAATGGTTGACAGATGGTTGTTGAACCACCCACCGCCCCAACCATAGTATTTAGTATTAGTTTGAAATGCTATACCTTTCAAGTTTTTTTGAAAATGGGGTTAACCAGTTAGGTAGCCGAGTATTAACTACTATACTAGGTAGTAGTGGTTTGATATGTAATAAAATTTTCAAATAATAATTACACTAGATATAAATAAGGTATTATATATACCTAAACATATAAAATTATACAATGCAATAAAATAGATTAGTGCCAAAGTATGTATATCGTAATGTGTGACTCCTTTCAATATATATATATATATATATATATATATATTATAATGTATTAAATCCGACATACGTAATATAACTGGATAATAGAATAAAAATAAAAATAAAAATTGAGTGGTCGGTGAATTCTTTTCATCATACCCTAAGGTTAACATTGGAAACATTGCTATTACGATATTACCAGACATTAGACAAATTAACTCGTATGACGACCTTGCTTATCGCGGTGAAACGTTGAATGAGATAAATTCAAACATATCTGACCTTTTGAAGCATCATCGTGACCGTGGTGGTTTTCAAGCCTGTTTTCGAACTCGCCTGATGTAATTAATAACTCGCCGAGTTGTGTGGAATAGCTTGGTCTCCAATAAAGCTCACCGAATTTATTTGATCAGCTCGCTAGGAGTGGTTTGACTTTTTGACCTTGATTGGTGGTGCACGTATAAGCTAAACTCATCGAGCCATGTGGAAACAACTCGAAGGTAAATAATTCGCAAAACACAAAAAAAAAAATTGTCGCATTTTCAGGTTGCTTGGTTGTGGCGCGCCGTCATCTTCGTAGCACCGTCATCTTTTAGTGGCGTTACATATTCCAAATGTTCACCTTGAATCACCTTTTAGAAGCTCCCAATTGCAAGGAGCAGTCTTCAATGAAAGGGACTTGGGTACAAATGTAGTACCTAGTCCAGTGGGCATGAATAGTTTTTCAGTTTGTCTAATGCTAAGTGGAGATGCATGTCAATATCATGCCCAAGGTTTCAACAGCAGAGGGGAAAGATGTCCCTTTTTCAATGGTAAATCCAATGGAATCATGGGTAGCAGAAGCTGTCATTTTGTTTCTGTTCCATATAGGAATCATCAGATGAGTGGAAATTTAAGTCGAGATGGTAAAAAAATTTTCCCTGAAAATATATTGGCATGAATTGTTTCCCAGGGCATAAAATCTGTCACAATGATCAATAATTCAGGAGGACAAAAGGAGATTTTAAATAGTGGACATTGCAATGAAACATCAGTGCTAAGTGATTATTCACTTTCTGGGTCATTTCAAATATTAGACGTTAACAATCATTTAAGAAGCATTTCACCTGAGATTACAGAGTCGAAATTTCATCTGAGATCCTTGATGACTTCTCAACAGCTGCAACCTACATATTCTACATTGGAAGATGTCGAAGGAAAAATTTATATCATTGCAAAGGATCGAATGGTTGTCACTTTCTGCAAAAGAAATTTGATGATGGTTCTCCAGAGGATGTGCATAAGATATTTCTAGAGATTATTGGTCATATAGTTGAGTTGATGACAGATCCTTTTAGTAATTATCTTGTGTAAAATCTTTTAGAAGTCAGTAATGAAGAACCGAGAATGCAAATTCTTGATGTGTTGACTAGGAAAGTAGGTGAACTTGTCAGTATCTCTCTCGATATGCATGGGTAAGTAATGATTATAGATTCTACTTTATATTAGCTTTGTAATTTAATTATTTTGTTAATTATTAACACTTGGTCAGTTTGGGCATGCACAATACATTAAGGCTTCAAATGTTGGTGCTTAAGTGACTTATAAGTCTGAATAGTATTTGTGCAAGAGACTATTAGCTACTTTCTGTATTAACTGTGTTCTATTTCTTTCCTTGTAGTACTCGAGCTGTACAAAAGCTGATAGAGAATCTTAAGACTCTACAACAGGTTTCTATGGTTATATCCTCCCTTATGACAGGTGTTGTGACTCTTATAAAGGGCCTTAATGGAAATCATGTTGTACATCGGTTCTTACAATGGATTTGCAGTGAGGATAATAAGGTGATGTAGATGTTATTCAACATTATTAGTACTTAAATATTTTTCCACCTAGATGGCATCTCAAGTTTTGTCTATCATTCCCTTTTTTCTTTTCATTTGGGTATTGTTTTCCTACATTTTTTTTTGTTACTCATTTTCTCTTTCAATCATGATGCAACAACTAAACAAAATATAGGGGTAGCATAAATCTATGCTCAAAATTCATGTAGGATGCAAGTAGGATCATATTGATAAGAGAAAACATGAAATACAAATCTTTAACTTGTTGTCTAGAACCCATGTAAAGGTATCATTGCTTGGAGCTTTATAAATGTGCAAACTTCTGGTCGCACACCCACTACTACCAATTTTTAACTTCATTAATTATATATGATATTTTGCTGTCATTAAAATCCATCTCTCAATCAGTAAGAGTGATTGGGGAGTTATTTTTTTTCAACTCATTTGATAATAAACATATCCCTTGATGCGGTGGATTAGAAATGCCTCCCCTTGAATAAAATAGTACAACTGGCATTTTTAATTCATCCACAAGCCTTGTTTAGCATGCTTCATCATATGGCTTACTGTGTAGTCACTTTACATTGTTGTCTTTGGTCAGAATATCAGGTAGAACATTAAATGCACTTCAGGTTTATAATGAAGTTTTTCATTAAAAAATATCAGATGTTTGCTTACTCTTACTCCTCAAATTGTTACAGTTTCAAGTGCCCTTGTACAAATGTGCACACACTATGGAAGAATACAGAAGGCACATGAACTATTGACAAAATTCCTAGAATAGTTGTAATGTCCAATTTGTTTTCATTTGTGGTCTGCAACCTCTTCTTGTGGAATATCATAATTGCAGCGAAGAGAAGACATGGGCATCCTGACATAGCATTGATCTTATTTCACCAAATGCAACCAACAATTGTCCAATCCATTTAGTTCACCTTTGCTAGCATACTACTAGCATGTTCAATAAGTGGTGCTTTGAAACTGGCTACACAAAATGTGGTAGCATGCGTTGTTCAACAAAATGTCAAAATGCCTAAAAGAAATGAATTTTTATGCTCAATGCCTAATTTTATGGTAGTCAACAGTGCCAAGGTAATAGTTAGATATAAAACAATAAACCAATATATTGAGAATTTCAAGTCTTTGGTACATAGCTAATGGTTGAAGTCAGTTCCAAATTGGTAGTCAATGTTGAACTAAACAATAGATTTAGCTAAGAAATTAATGACTGCAATGAGAAATTTGTAGTATCTATTAATACAATGTTAAGTATGGGTAATTATAATTGTTAAGTATTAGGATTGTACTGCTAATGGTGTCCTTCCTGTACAGGTCCTGCAATTTCTCTTCTAAGAAATTGTCACTCAGTAGTAAAAGTAACAGACAAAGTTTTTGTTCCTCATATGAGGAAAAAGTTTTTCTTGAAATTAGTTGTTGGTGCCAACTTATTGATTTCCAGAACCAGCTTCCATGAGGCCTCCGCTTCCAGGAATCTCTAGGATGTCCCTGTAATGCTTTTTGATTGCTACCACCTTAGACATTGAAGTGGTTCAATGTCTGATTTTTCTAATTTTCTACCCATGTATAGACTATGATGCATCAAAGGATTTCTTTTGGGCTCAATTGGGGCCTTTTCAAATCTTCTATATTTACCTCACATTCCAGACTTACTGTTCATTGCACATTTTCTTTCTCACCTTCAGAATTTTGGTTGCTTAGGGTTGAAACTCAATCAATGTGCTCATGTATGTTAGTGCAAATGATTGACCAGGAGGCTTACATGTGCAATAGTTAGTATGTAACTATATTTGTTTTTTTCAAAGTCATATTATAAGATGTTTGTGAAATCCCACTCTTGGTTTTGATCACTAACAGTATGTATCACATTATTTATGATTATATTGCAGGTTGGGGTTCATCATAGACTTTCTGCCACATGCAACTCTAATAGGGTTTATGGCTGGAGTAGCTGTAATTAGTATCTCTTCAGCAGCTAAAAGACATTCTTGGACTAAAGGAATTCACTAAAAAGATAGACATTGTGTTTTTCATGCATTCTATATGGAAACAAAGACAAGGAAAGTTTATATGCAATAATGTAGCAGTGTAAAATTTCAATTTGAATGCATTTATGCTAGTAAATTAATTGTTGGAGGATCAGTTAAGTGCATTACTAATTTTTTTGTCATGTTACTTGTAGTTAATATTTTCTTGCTGCACATGTTATTGGTTGGAGTTTCATGTGCGGTCCTCTCCATTTTAATGTATGCCTCCCCATTGATTTTTTGGTAGGTATTTAGTCTTATTCTCTTCTTAGTATAGATTGCTATAAAATGTGTACAATGATTCTTTCAAGAAGGTTGATGATTTTGTTTCTTATTTTAGGGACTTATTATCATAACCAAAAGTGTCGAGTATATGCCATTTTTAACATCCTTATTTAACACCCTAAACACATTTGTCTGATATGGATACTCTCTAGTTACTAGAGATATGTTTTTAGCAGTACACTTCTCTTAACTACAACATATTAGATATTTTACCACAAATTTTCAACAATATTTTTGTGGTTATATAGGATTTCAAAAATTAAAATTGTGGCATTGGAAATGTAGCTAATCCACATTTTGAAATATTATTGTAGTTTTCCACAATTCATTATAACATGGATGGTCCACAATTCATAAAATTTGTAGCTAACCTCCATTTTTTTAATTGTACATTGTCCACATTTTGTGATGTTTGTAACATTTCTACAATTTGTTTTTGTAAGCATTCCACAATTTTCACCAATATGTAGTTTTTCTATAGATTCAATCTTTGTAGAAATTCCACAATTTAAAATTTCGTATCTCTCATTAATGTTATATTTGTGGAAATTTCAACATTTTTTTCTACAATTTGTCCTTACCACATAAAAATTGTAGGTGGAAGCTACAATTTGATTTCCACAATAATTAATTGTGAAATTATCTTTTAAAAAATGTAGAAAAGTTACTATTAACAACTAATTTCACATTCATTTAAATAATTTTTTATGTAGATTTTCTACATTTAAAACACATACAAATATATAATTTTATTATTAAATGGGAATATATTTATAAAAAAAAATTTTAATTTTTATATATTATTCCAATAATATATTATAAAGAAATGTTTACTATTTATATTATATGATCTAAATAAAACTATTTAACAATCTAAATATTTTTTTCCTCGACTCATCGCAATCCATGACGAACTTAGGAAAAGTTATGAAGTTACATGAGTTCTCCATAATCCCAAAAAAGCTAGAAAAGTCTTATTTGTAAATATAAAAACCTCCCTTATGTCATTTATAGTGATCATATCTAATGAAATAGATTCCAAGAAATAGGAAAGAAATATAATAATTAGAAAAGGTTTCTTCTCAAATTACCAAACTTGTGACTATTGAGGAAGTTAATCTCAAAACAATTCTAAAATTGTGTGTTTCTCCACAAATGTGATATGAATAACATGATTATTAGTTCACAATTTGTGAATCTCCAAAGAAGCGACATATTCCTATAGCTGATTGGTATATTTTATCAATTATTTGTGAAATACATCTATTTTATTGCTTGTAAAGGAAATGTCATACCTTGAGTAGGGTGAAAACTCATTTAAGCAATGTTTTGACGAGATTCAAATATTCAATCATTGTATTACTCTAAGATTTTCACTCCGAAAAGATAAAAATAATAAGAGATGATATCTAATGTCTTTTACGCACACCATCACTTTAGGAAATGTTCGATTCACCCACACAAAAATACATTAAAATTAAAAACAAAATAAAGTGGAAAACAAGCTAGTTGTAGACAGCTACATGGTTCCTTTCCTTTAATGAGCAACAACACTTTAAAATAGTATAAAGTGCACAAGGTCACTTCAGGATATGATATAAGCTTGCAAAAAATTAGTCTTCATATTACGGTTAATAAGGAATATATCAACCCAAATGCAAACATATACCTATAACAAGCAAAAAAGAGATTTCTTTTTTCATCCCCCATAACAGGGATCATATTTCTTTCTTCATACCGCATACCAGGGATTAGATTTATTTCTTTGGCATAAATTAACTAGAACAAATTAATTCCTGAATAGACTTATGTGGCCGAGGTGGGGTGACCTAAGTAAATACAAATGTGTATCTATATGTGTTATGCATAAAAAAACATCAAGTTTTAACTGCAAAGAATTAAAGTCATTCCTTATTCATATTGTTTTTCAGCTCATTCTCCATGGCCAAGTGTTGTAGTTGTTGGAGGAAAAGATCTAATGTTAACAGTTATGAGCCGCTCCAACTAAACCTTCAGATCCATAGCCAAGGCCCGAAACTCATCAATGGAGCCATCTCTATCTTCATCTGCAGCTTCAAGATCCCAAAAGTGCACTAACTCTAGTGGTGGCGATCGGATCGACGTCCACCATTATACCTCAAAGTCATAGAAATTTAGCCTAGCGATCATGTCCCTGGTTCGAATCTTCAATCTTTAATGGACTTCGAAACTAAAAACATAGATGATCTATTTTTCCCAGATGTATCCAAAATAGACGTTGAGGAGGATATAGGTCCATATGTCTATAGCAAGTCTACCATGCGTAATTGATCACCGAATGGAAAAATTTTAAGCACCATGCATAACGTGAAGTGTAGATATTTGACTATAATGTCGACCCCATTGCAAACTATTCACTGAGAACTACCAAAATTGAATGCATGAACCCAATACAAGCTCGATGTACGAGGTCTAAAAATAGATTGGTCATAGATCTACACTTAATGCAAACTCCAGGTTATACAAAGATAGACACAGATGCACATGAAACTAGAACGAGTATTCAACAAGTGTTGAGAGTATAACAATAATGGAAGATCGACTATCAAGCAACGAGAGAACAAAACAAATACCCACGAACACGATACATACAGATCTATCAAAACTTTGCTACATTGTCTAACATAGTCAAATCAAAAGAGAATATTTGAGACTCTCATCAACCCAACGAACTATGATACTGAATGAAATCCACCCACTATAAGTAAAAAACCATCATCAACATGAAAAAAACAAAGCGACCCTTGAAAAAACTAATAAATAAAAACATTATGGTGATCTCATCCAAATCCTGCAAGGTTTTTTAATAGGTCATGAGGAATTGTTTGTAAGGTTGATTGAAATTAGTTGGGTTGGGATTTGGGCCAATGTGCGCATAGGATGGTGGGATGATGGGTTGCACTTCTATGTTTTTTCATTCTCTTCCTCGATTCAACACCCTTTAATATTTAACTTTCCCCTCTTCCTCGAACAGATGGTTAACATGTAAGTGACCTCATAAAAATTATGAATTGAATCTATGATAACACAAGATTTGGGAATCATGGGAGATCTTTTTTACATGGTGTCAAATACTTAGTAGACACTTAGATGCATGCAAACCGTAGTTGGGGGTGAAATTTTGACAAGTGGTGAATGAGATTTGGTCAAACTTAAATTAGCCTTTTGCATGTGTTGGAAAGATACACACGTTATATGATGAAGGTTAGACGTGGCATTATGTGGTACTAAATTAAAATTTTAGGAAATATTGATTACATTTTCAATTTAAAGTGGACTTATCTACCCGAAACTTTTATTTGCAATGTGAATTGTAAAATATTGAAGTTGTTTTGGAAAAAATATGACTCCTTCCAAAATAATTTAAATTATTGGATTTTCATCATATATATAGTAATTTACCTAAATAATTTTTAAAAATTCTTCTTAAAATATTGTAATAAAAAGTGAATTATGAATTATGTGCTATTTGAATGTGGAGTTTCAATAATTATATTGCTTTTTTAAAATAATATATATATGAATAATATGATATATATAGGGAGAGATGGAGAGAATTTTCAAGTGACAAATGATTGGAGATGTGAAGTGTTTACAATTTTATAAGATATATGTTAATTGTGGAACATCCACAATACTTAAAAATGGAAAAAAATGTTTGTTGCACATGCACACACACACACACACACACACACACAAGGCTTGTTAAATACATAAAAAATTAAATTATTTAATGTGGTATTTCCACAATATTATAATTTAATATCAACCTTCATAAAATATGTCGTGCAAGTATAGGTGTGATGGGTAATATTTACAATAAAATCTAATATTATTTTGTAAAAATGTGGAATGTCTATAATGAAGGTTTGAAGATGTGAGTTTTCTACAAATTATTAACAATATAAATATACTATAGAAAATCCACAATAATTACAAAAATCAATAAGTAGATTATCATAGAGATGCCATAATTATTCTACAATTATGCCAAATTGTGGAAATTTTGTAGAATAATTGTGGTTGGGCACAAGATTCAAATCAAATTGTTCTTAATTTATAATATTAATTACTAGTCCACTCTGACATCATAGACGATATGTAGCCATTGACTACACTATATAATATTTGGTTATTATTTATTCTTGAAATTCATATTTTTCATTCTTTAAATTTGTATCATCTCTAGAGAGACAATAAAAATTGAAATTAGTATTGTCTCTAGAGAGACAAAAATTAGTATTCATTATTTTTCTAGGAGACAATAATGATATTTGTCTCTAGAGAGACAAAATATGTATTAATGTATATTGTCTCTAGAGAGACAATAATTAGAGACAATATTAGATACACCCACTTTGAGACAATAATAGAGACAATACGAAACTTTTTTATCGTCTCTATTTGAAACAATTTAGTCAAGTATTGTCTATATTATTGTCTCAAAACACCCCTCCTTGTAGTACTGTAAATAGAACATGCACCATGAACTTACCATAGATACGATGCAAAGATAATTTTCAAATGTTCTCTCTCCCGAGGATCCTCTAAATCAAACAAGTCCAACAATGTTTAGACAGAGAAATGATAAATATACCTCTTTGTAATCTTTGGGTCCGTATATGTAGAGAGTACATACCAAACAAATGTATATGTAGGAGGATAAAAACTGAATGGAAATAACGTGCAACAGATGTAAACCAAACATAGTTTGTAATCCATGTTCAAGTAAAACTCAACATTTGTAATAAGGCTGACCCACAAACCACGTTGCAACCGCATGCCCATGAGCTGTAGAAAATGTAATGGGAAGCAAAATCTGGAAGTAGGACATAACCTGACATCAGCTTTTAGACTCGTGTAAGTCTGTTTTTTTCATTTTTCTTCCTACATCCTGATTTGGTTGTCTTAAAATATGCAAATGAAGCTTTGAAATAAGCGGCCAATGTATGACACTAATGGTGTTTTGTTTTGTAGCTCCTCCTCCAGTTGATAAAGACTGGAAGTACTTTAAAAATTTAAATTTCATGGCATGCGTCGACCGAACTCAATGGGCAGTTAATGGGCAGCGGATGGCACTTGGCAGTAAGAAAACAAAAAAAGGGCGGATGCAAGCAGACTTAGGCGTTTTGAGAATCATAAATACCTATGGTAAATAATTGCGAGTCGTAACTCATGGATTCTCCGCACTCCCAAGCAAGCAAACTTTGTGAAGTGGGGCGTTACAGTACATACATTCTCCGCACTCCCTGTACTGATTGGAAGCACATGGTCTCCTCCTTTATGTCTGTCACGCCTTTTCTCACTCTGTCAATTATTTTGTTCCATTAAATTAATTAATTAGATTATTGATTGATTAATATAAGCTTAAAAGTTGAAATTACGGAAATATTTTTGTTACCCTGCAGACCTAGTGCCGCAAAATGCGTGGAAATGCATGCAACGCATTATCCTGCAAAGATAATCAATCTTGCATGTTCAATAACGGAAGATTGGATTGGATCTGAGAGCGAAAAAGGGTTATTTATGTCTACCAGAACATAATATCTATGTTGCAGAGGGAATAACACAAAGTTGAACAAATGCCAAACCCCCACGCGTAACTCACATTTACTTAGATAAGAACTGATAAATCTTATAAAGTCGTTAGGAATCGACAGAGCTCCCAGAAGAACAATTTAAAGTAAATAGAAACTATCTAAATCCAAGTCAGTGGCCTGCAATTTCTGTCAGATATTTGCTGAAAAAGAAAAAAACAAAAACATTCTAAATCAGATTTAAATTTCTTAAATGTATTGCTGCCCCCACTAGGAATAAGCTATTGTCCAATGAGATTAAAGAAAAATCTATTTTTTTAATTTAAATTTGTAGAAAATTACTATCAAACTTTATGGAAAAAATATCAAATCCCAGATGGCAGTTTTAGATTGGTTTAAACAAAATTGAATATTGTTATTGTTCAAGGCTATATACTTGCCTTCGATAGGATAATAATATATTTGTGTAAAACATAATTATAGTACGGTGTAAGACACCAAAGAAAATCTTTAAAAATAATAAAAAGTGAAAACATTTAAGGTTCATAGACTAAGTTATTGTTTTTCCTATTCAAAAAGCATTACCAATTAAATGTAAACATAGCAAATAATAAATAAGAATTAGATAGATGTTCATATTTAGGAGTTCAATATGCCAATTCCATAATATTTTTTATAAATTCACCAAAATTCCTTAAGCATATAATTGTATAGTCTTTAGAATGATGTGGAGGACACCATACAAACCTCGAACATTTATACCTTAGAAAACTATTATTGTTGGAGGATTGTTTTCATCATTGTGGTATTCCAAGAGCGCTATTAGTCATAGATTTAATTTTTAATGTGAAGGATAAAAATAAGAGCTAAGGTAGAATAAGTTGAGGAATAATTAAATTCTTTCAACACTAATAAATTATTTGCCTTCCTCAAAGGGAAGTATAGCGAGAAAAAAATTAATGTGAGAAATGTCATTGACCAGAACATATACATCTTATTCACCTTCTTAATCTCATTTATTTTATTTATATTTCACTTATGAAAATCATCCACATAGTTAAGGATATTTTTAAAAAATAATTGTTGATATGTTTAGTTTTTTTATGTTAAGTTGATGAATTCCATGAGAATTTAATAAAATTATGTATTTTTATGGAATTTTTGCTTATTTGATTTTATTCTTTAACCAAATGACCTCCATGAGTCGTCATTAATTTAATGATTGTTTTCAACATATATATTTTTTTTTGTTCGAGAATTGGTCATTGGAGACAATCAACAATTCATGGACAACATTCCTCATGTATTTGATGGAGAGGTTCCCTTTTTCAATCAAAATTTTGCATCTCTAAGTATTTACAAATATACAAAGCTAGCTAAATCTGAATGAGGATATTGGTGCATATGAATGACTTCATATTCTCAATATAGAAGATAAACAAAGAAATGGAATTTTGAGGAATAATTAAAGCTTATTTGGGCAAGAGGAATGATTAATGGACACAAAGTTTAGGTAAAATCATCATTCAGTGATACATGTATCCTCCTTGGTTACGCAAGATCAACCAATGACTGTAAAGAGAGAAGGGAAGACACAACACTTTCAAATAAAGAGAATGTAGACTTGTATTTTACTTATGCATGCAAAAGGAATTCAAGAACATGTGTGTTACTATATATGAAAACCCATATTACATAAAATGCAGATTGACACAAAGTTCAACACATCTCATTTCATGGATTGAACACAAAGTTTCAAATTTCACATATATCAAACTATCACATTCACATATTGTAAGAAAAGGAAATAGGAAGAACTCACTTGAGAGGGGATTCTTCTTCCGTATTGATCCAAAATTCTATATTACATTCAAGAGCAACAATATCTAACCCCTTACAAGTGAGAACAAGTCCTTATATAAGTTTCGAGGAAGGATGTAACTACTTTTATAACTAATTGTCTCTTAATTAAGTGCTAAACACTTAATTATTTAATTACATAAGTTGGATTTATTTTACAATTTTATTTTCAAAATAATAAATCCAACCTCAAAATAGAACAATTAGATAGTACTATACTATGAACTAGAAGAAGAGGGAACATTGGGAACAACAACAATAGGGACCTTTATCTTGAGCACTTAAACTCTAAACGGAGTCACACCAACCAAGTTTTTTCCATACATATGGGGACCAAGTGTTTTCCATTACAAGCAACTAACTCCAAAAATAATATTCCATTTCTTTTGCAACACCACCATTCTATAAGAGTCCCTTGGTGGCCTCAACAACTACATTGTGCAACTCAGAGAGTTCTTCCATCTTATCTTTATTGACTAATTATTATTTGAAAATATCATCTTTGATCAATGATTTGAACCTTTCTTTAACCTAATCAACTGGCTTCCTTTTCTAGAGAGTTGTACTTGTAGAACTAACAATGGAGAGCTTGTAAATGACCAAAGATATTTACTTTAAATGACTATCCTTTTGTACCATGGTTCCTACGCTTCAAATACACCTTCTTCTCGATACTTTTATTCCCATTCCACATTATATGTCCATTTCTTTAACAAATTTATCTCGGAATCATTAAAAAAATTGTGTAACAAGAGGACCTTTTCATCGGTTGTGCTCATGATACGAAGATTTCTAATACAACAAACCAAAGTTTGAGTTGTTTTTCAATCCTATCTATCCCCGAGTTAATTTTATTCTAAGGAAAAATGATGTCATCATATACTCTATAAGCTTCATAAATTAATCGCAATCCAAAACCAAAATGCCTTCAAGATAGGCCTCAAAAAAATTGTCGATGTTGTATGATTGTGAATTTTCCTTATGTATTTGACATCAATTCCAATAGTGGTGGTAATAGGTGGAAGTGAGGAGAGAGGAGTGGGATCCAGAGGAATATTATCATACAAGATAAAATATTTGATGAAGATTGAGAGAACTCCGCACTGCTCCTAAATTTTTTCTTGATTTTTATTTTCTTCCTCTACCCTCTCAATAATTTTTGAAACTGTTACCTTGAGATTATGTACTTCTCCTTCTAGGGTGGACTCTCCAAGTGGGATCCTAGTTAGCTCCAAGTCTGAAATATGTATATCTTTTTCATTCTTGTCTCCTTTTGGCTTAGAATTTTATAGAAATTGTTGTCCTTTAGCATCTCAAACATAACAAGAAGTTGGATTAGATTTTTCTAGGGGAGGAAGAATTGCGCCAAGAAGGTAAGCCACCGCATTAAATCCTAGAGAAATTATCTCGGGATGGAGCATCTGCTTTTCTTGTTATCAATCATGGGTTGAACCCATGTGAATGAATCACCGAAGGTGGAGATGGAGGAGGTAGAAAATTAAGGATATTTCGAGGACCGAGAGGTTGAGAAATGGTGACTTCCAAAGAAGAATTTTTAACAAAATAAGATGGTGTTCTCCTGTTATAGCTTAGGCCTCGAGGTACTATCTTTCTCTCGTATTTGTTTCTATGATCTCTACATCATCTTCACCCTCTTCATTACCATCATCTTCCTCTTCTTCTTATTCATTATTGTATTCCTCAACCTCTTGTTCTTAAACTGATTTTCCTTTTTTTGTAGAGGGTCAGTAGATATGTATCGAGAGTAGTAGTAACTTCATCAACTCGAATCCCGAACCTTCTCTTGTCCTACCCTTTTCTCTTCTTTTGTAATCATTCTTCTCTACCTCTTTTGATTTATCTTTCTTCACATATAACTTGGTTCTTATATCCAATGGTGAGGAGGAATCACCAATTGGGTTAGGGTATAGTTGTGGAAGTGGAGACTTCCGAGAGGAAGTTGTCTTCATCATTTCTTTATATTCTTTCATTTTCCTATCAACCACTATCTTGTCCTCACAAGCACATGATTATTCAGTTCAGAAGATCATGTCCCTCTTTTTGAGACCAAACAATGGTTGGAATAAGTGTGTATTTAATGGATTTGATGTAGTGTGCACAATATAAATCTAAATCACCATCTTCAAAGCCTTCATTAAAATGGTACAAATTGATGTATTTGATTTGTTGCACTAAAAATATACCAAAATAGCTCTTCCTCATTTCATATTCATGTACAAAGTCTTCTCAATAGTTCTAAATGTGGGTATATGATAGCAAGTAATTTTGAGATGCTTGGAGATAAAACCTTGTTATAAAAGGAGGACCTACATGTGTAGTTTCCTAGTGAGATAGGAAAAATGTCAATGATCATCTTGTCCCTATAAGTCTTATGTAGTACATCCAACCTCCTACAAAGCTCCACCAACCAGCTTTATCATTACAAAGACATTAGAAACTTGTTAGGAATGACTTCAAACCAAGTTATCCTAATATATAATTTTTTTCAATATGATAAAGAGACTCGCCATATGTTGAGATTAATTTCCTTGCCTCTAAAAATATCTTTCTACCACATCTCCTTCCAATTTCCTAACCAAGAACATTGTGAAGGCATCATTCACTCTCCTATGGTGATCCTTACTATTCTCATAGGTGAGTTGGGGATAGAATTCATACACTAGTGCATTATTCTAATCTTCTTTCCCTAACAAAAATATCTATACCCTATAAGATTCTATGGTATGCATCGGGTATGATGCCATGTGCAAATTTTTGTTATGATGCACATGGGCCAATTTATCTCTCAAGTTGTCATATATAATTTCCTTCCAATTCAATATTTTCATGTCTTCACAAATGACATTTATGTATACACACATACAATACGGAATTCATTGGTGGAAGGCATGACTATAAATATTGTAAATAATTTAATCATATCCGATAATTCGTCCTCAAGTCACTTATATAGATATTTCTGGGTAGCTTAGAACCCCATTTCCTCTTTACTTTTAGCTAGGGCTTGAAATCATGGTCTTATAAGTATCTTGATTTTGATTAAAGAGACTTTGGGCTTCAGCCTTGGTTAGGATTTTCAAAATTTCAAAGATGGGGATTCTTAAGGCTACATTAATAAGGTGGGCATCCGATTTGGAAAACATTTTCCCAAGAGTCCTTCAATTTATTTTTTTAGGATAAAAATTTGAGGCAGGAATTGTGATAATGTCATCATTGACTCGTAGAGATAGGGAAACCAATAACGTAGGTAATTCCACTATTTTTTATACATTTATCTATAATGGTGAATGTATCCTTAGAAATTCAAAGCAAAAATCATCTAGGTTCATATGCCTAACATCACCATATCCTATATTAGGCATGAAGGTTTCAAGATAATAAATATTCTCATATCGTGCATATTGAAAATTCATTATAGATGGACTACGGAAAAAAGTAGAAGTTTGAGGATTAACAATGTGTTTTTTAGTTATTTAAAGGGGAGGGAAAAACAACAACTACCAAACTAGAGCAAGGAAGGATGAAACCAATCACATTTAGTATAGAAAGGACAACACATTCACAAGGGTTCAAATGCAACAAGAATTTTTGAGAAAACCTCTTTCTAAGGTGCGTGAGTAAAGTGGAGAGTGTACAAAGGATAAATTGAATTACAATGGTAAAAATGACCAAGTTATAACCTTTTGTAGTAGTAGGTATCAAAAATGGGGTAAATAAGCACATGGTTAGTGCAATGAGGAACTTAAGAAACAAAGTGAGGTACGTAAATTATAGAGGTGCAGAGAATGAAAGGATTTGTGGAAAGTTCCACCCCACTTAACAATCTCGTAAAAACTACAGTAAAGTAATAATTGGGGGTTGAAAAGTAGTGCAGTGGAACCAATACTCAAGTAGAACATTTTCCTCGGTTCTAAAACTCTCGCAATACCCGTAACCAAAGGAGAAGAAAATGATATGTGGAAAAAAATGGATATGTGGGGAACATAAGAAAGAATGGAACCATTCCATGAGTTCCAAATATTTATGTTAAAGCCACAACACAAGGTAACTTAATAGGTTGTAGATAAACAAGTGTGTGTGTAGAACGAATCCTCGCAAAGAACTAAGACCTATGGGGAAAAAAGAACTCCATGGAACAAGTTTCTCTAGGGAAAAGGAAAGTTGACTAACACTGTTAGTAGTGTTCTACGAGACATATGTTGAATTAAGGAATAGGAGGAATAGAGAAATTGTTCCTCCTATTCCTCCAAAGTCTACGAAATCCGCAATAATCCTAAAATGACAAAAATAGCTAACTTCTGGTATTTTTTACTTGTTTTAACTCAAAAATGAAACTACATCCAAGATAAAGGGTCACATGACCAAATATTAAAAAAATTGAAAATTCCACATTTTTGGATAGGTGACAACAACTAGCTCTTTCTAGGGCATGACTTGACTTGACATAGAGTGAAAAAAGAAAAAGTAAATAACCTCATAATCTCTTTATTACTAGTACTAGTACATACATCTATTGGGAAAATATAGAAAGAAAGATCAAAAGAAGAAAATGGGAAGACACAACAATAACCAAAACCAAGACTATGTATAAAACTATATACAAAGGATTATCACCTACTTAGGACTTGAAAATTTCAAATATCGACTAATATATGGTAATGGAAGAGAAGTTCCATCCATATAGCTCAAATAGTAAGAGTTTTCACCATAAAAGTTTCGAATTTGAAAAGTACCAAGCTAGAGTGAGTCAAACTTACCATGAATTCCATGAGGTTCTCACCTTTTGTCCCAAAGAAACATAATTTATCCAACTTGAAAGTCACAGGACTTAGTATTTTTATAAAATGACTCTTGAATCTTTGTTGATGTGCTAATATTTGATCTAAAATATAAATTATTACCTCATCCAAATTTCTCTACAGTACATGATTCTCTTTTCCATGACATCTTTGAACTGCTCATATTTGATTGCATTGACCAAGTACAAGGTCGGTAACTCCAAGGTAACGTGAAATTGAGCTTCCATTACATAAACCGATTGAAATGGTGACATCCAAATGGATTTTTTTGTGTGATATGATCATATTAAGGAGCTTCAGTGACAACTTCTAGTGTCAATTTCTCTGTGATTCATCCACTAGCTTCCTGATAATGGTCACTAGGTTCTTATTGGTTGATTCAATGTGTCTATTCCCATGTGGATAATAGTCTAAAGAATGTGCAAGAGAAATCCCATATCCGTAATAAAATTCAATAAGTTTATGGGAAGAAAAATTAGGGGCATTACCTGTCACAATCTTGTTTGGGACTCCAAATCTAACCAAGATATCCTTCTTGATAAAATTTTAGACAACATCAGAAGTGCTCTTCAAGATTGGAATGAATTCTACCCAATTCATGAAGTAATTTGTTGCAGTTAAGACATGAGTATCACCTACACTTGAATTTTGATTGAGAGTTATAATAAAATATAGCCCCCACTATTGGAAAGGATCTTCAATCACCACTGGTTTCAAAGGCAGAGTGGCCAACTTAGGTCTACCAACAAATATTCGACAAGCTGTGCCTCACACTTCTAGACCCACTTATTTGTATCCTTGAAAAGGGTTGGAAATTAGTACCTCCACATATAATATTAAGAGTTGTACCGAGGAAGAAAAATGTCCTCCGTAGGCATGATCATGAAAGGCTCCTAGTAACTGTTTTGATGTTCCTTGTCTACACATCTTAAGAAACATTCATCAAATCCTTCCTTAAAAATAGAATTTTACCAAAGGGCATATTTAGTAGCTCGATTTTGATGGCTCTCTTCTCTTTAGAATTGAGATGTGCAGGAAATTCCCGTATGTAATAAAATTATAAATATTTGAGTACCACTCATGCATAGAAATCATAAAGAGAACTATAGGTATTTCAACCACCTCCTTACTAGTTAAATCATCTTTGAGCCTTCAACAATCAAATGGCACAAACCTAGACCCCTGTAAAATATTATTCAAATTGATATCGAGATCATACTCCTAAACCTTAGCCACATAGTTTCCTCATTTCAATTCAAACTCTTACCGAGTGAGAATCGACTTTATTGTTGTATCCGATACACACAAAGAGAATGGAAATTTGGAATGTAAAACCAAAACTATTTTACAACCTTTACTACAAAAAAACACATGTCTTTCCAAATTGTATTACTTCAACTCATGAGATATTAAAACATAAATGTTAAAGGAAATTGACACTTCACACCCTTGAAATTTCTTTTGAACCAAAATACTCGATAAAGTATGCTTGAAGGTATAGTAGTAGATTATAAAATCCTTGTCAAAAATCTGGGCAGACTAGAACAAGTGTCTTTTTAATCGCTCTCTTTATGTTCTCATAATATTTCTTCACTTTTATACTCTATTGAAAGGATGGATTTTCCTTCATCATATGAGATATGATTTTAGTTAACTCAAAGAAATATGGAATGAATCTCCTTAGGAATTTTATTTTTCTAATGAATGAATGAAAACCCTTCTTACTCGTAGGAAGAGAGATGTTTTGAATGGCCTCAAATCATTCTCGATACATTTTGATTCCATTTTATGACACGATGTGCCCAAGTTACCTCCTTTTGTTACACCAAAATAGATTTTTTCGGGGTTCAATGAGATACCATGATCTCTCGCACTAGTGAAGGACTAACTTCAAATGTTTAAAATGGTCCTCCCTTTTCTTAGAGAAGACAATGAGATCATTTAAGTAGATCACAATACATTTGTTCTTAAACCCTATAAAGGATTAAAAATTTGCCTTTGGAATGTTGCACCTCAGTATTAATAAATCTGAAATACATCCTTCGATATGTAAATTTGCCCCAAGGAGTGGTGAAGGTAGTTTTGTGTTGATCGTGCACATCCATTTAAATCTCATTATATCCTAAAAACCCATCAAGCATGGACAACATCTGATATCTAGTTACATCTTACAAAATCTAATACATCATGGGAAGTGGATAAATGTCTTTCAAAGAAGCTTGATTAAAATTCCTAAAGTAAAAAAAATATATCATATTTCTCCATTTTTCTTCCATACAGTACAATGTTGGCAACTCCGGTTGAATGGTGAATGGGAAATATTATCTTAACATTCAGCAACTTTTGCATTTCTTAATGAATCATATCTAATATCTTTGGATTGTATTGTCTTTGTTTTTGGCAGAAAGGTTGAATACTTGGTTTCAAAGGAATGTAATGTTGCATCTCTCTTGGTTTGAAAGTCTTCAAATCATCATACAAGTAGGAAAGTACATCCATGTATTTTTTAAATAATTCAATCATCTTTCTTCTTTCTTCACTAGAACAACACTTCCCTATGTTGAAAAATTTAGGTTCCTCATCACTTCCCAAATTTATCTTTTCATACTCAAATGATTGACTGGTATATTGTGACACCTTTCCTTTTATATATCTATCATGTTTTGTCAAATAAATCTTCTAGACTCATAATACCTATAGGTATTTTTTTACCTTTGATTTTGATGCATTCATCTTGATCTGATTCTTCTTCAACTTATTTAGGTATAGAGGAGGTACTAGATTCATAGTAGCCAACCTCGCTTCCTTCAAAATATAGTAGACTGAAATTATCTACATTATATGCAAAACTGGTTTTGAATATCATCTCCACATGAAACTTGAAATTTTCTTAATTGAATTCTAGATAAGGGATGAGTTTGGAACCACACATTGCTGGAGTATATTTTATTTAATTTTTGTCTCTTGAAATAAAATTAATAGAAAAAGAATCCATAAATTTGATGGAATTTCATACCTTGTTCGATAATGTTTTAACCTTTCATTCTTCACCTAGAATGCACCTCAAACCTACTTAACTATGAGCTCCACATTTTCTTGGGCAAAGAGATTCTTAATTCCCATCTCTCGCTTTTATTGTTAGGCCAAGAATAAGGTCCTTATACTCAGAAGTGTTGTTAGTATTGGAAAATTTCAGTTTATATGAGAATGGGTGGAATTTTCTAGAGGTGATAAGAGAACTAACCCCGATCTAGAATCGGTTGTCAGAACAAATGCCATCAAATTCAAAGTTACATATATCATTTGATTATTCTTGAATAACCTTTAGACTCTGAATTAATATTCATACATCACCATATAGTTCCCATGACCCATGTCTTCATACGAGATCCACGCCTTAGGTCATCAACCTTCTAGACAATTTTTCATCTTGTCCCTTTGGAAGCAATTTCTTCATCTCCCCTAAACCGTAATAAATGTGTGAGACCAATCCATTTAAATTTCACCTCCAAATTTTTTTGCAAATTTTTTTCTCAACATAATTGCATAGGACGAAGGTATAGATCAATTATAATAATAGTGGCCTTGACTTGTTTCTCAGGAAAGGAAAGGAAATCCAATTGATAATCCTTAATCATTCTAAGTAAGGTTGCCTCATTGATATCCATTAATAATAAGAACCAAAGGTTTGGGTTAGGATAAGAAAATATCATGAGAAACTTACGCATGCATCATGTTTTCTAATGCTCCATAATAAATAACACATTTGTTGAGTTTGTGCCTAGATATAAGAGAGTTACATAAAAGGCTTAGTTTTTCGAGATGTGAAAGGTGTAGAGGCCATTAATATTTTTTTTTAGATGGATACTTGGGAGTAGGAAAGAGACATTTAGAAGATGTGAAAACTTGACTAGGCTTAACATTCACAAAATTTTAACTAGGGAAAAGGCCTTGAGGTGAGTATGATAGAACTTAGCTTCAGAGATTTGAATTTTAGTATTCCAAATATGATTTATGATATAAAAATGCCTTGAAGATCATGGTATTTCATGGCTAGAAACAATAGGGGATTTAGGTTTATCGCTTTTAGGAGTTCAAGTTGTATTGGACATAGGTTTTGGGGTTGTTATTGTTGTAGGCACAAAAGAAGGAGGAGGAGTACTATATGGAGTAACAACACTTACTTTTTAGAAGTAGAAGGAATAGGTGCTCATATTTTACTTATGACTAGTATAATGGCTGGGAATTCTTTAGCTTCCTTTTCATCTCCAAATTGCATGATGTCTTTCTTCTTGCTTAGTTATTTCTTAGTCATAACAACATAACATTAACTATTCATCTTAGTAACTATGTCATCATAATCATCATCATATGATTCATACACAAGGTAATTCATTTGAGAATTATTAGATTCTTCATGGAATTCTTAAGATTCATATTCAAATTATTCAATTTCTTCAATTGTAACCTCCTCTTAAGCCTCTTAGACCTCACATATTGCATTCATTTGAACCTTTATAGAGGAGCTTCAATGGCCAACTTTGGTTAGAAGACAATTAGAAAATTTCTCTGTTGAAAGTTCTTTCTATGGATATCCTTGTATGGCACATTCTCGAGTAAGTTTTTTTATTGATGGTAATCATATCATTACCTATATTTTATACCAATTGATCAAAACTTGAAAACCTGACGTGGATTCCTTAGCCTTAGGTGGCTCTTTTCACAGCTTTACCCGACATGATTAGGTCATCCTCTATACATATGGCTAGATTTTAGTCTTTCTCAAAATTGGGTAATCTGGGCTCATCTCAAATTATAGCTTACTTCTTGTAGTTGATAGTTGATAAAGAAGAATTTTAGATTTTACACAATAGGGTGAGAAGTAGCTAGAATCTTATAGATAATTCTATTGGACTTGGCAACAAAATCCTACATTGGTTCATAGGGATTCTTATTAATTTGAGAGATTTGGGTCAAAAGTGCATTTGAATCTTCCAATAGTTTGAACCATTCTCTCGAATTGAGTTCTAATAGTATTCTTGTTAGTGATACTACCACATAAAGTATGATAAACCATTCTATAACATTTTATCAGTAGAGTTAAACAAAATGTATGACACATATGTCCTTATGCTCGACTCAAGAACCCCACATGTAACATAGAAGGCAACAAGATGTTCATCTGGATGAAATTTTCCATCACCTCTCAAGATTGGAAAATCGCTTCGATTTCCTTCGGTAGATCATGAAGATTTTTCGCAAGATCTAAGGGCCCAATATTCCTCACACCAAGGCACGGGTACACTGATTATGGAAACAATATCCCATAGAGGGAGAGTAGTGCTACATAGAATTAAGGCTTGATTAGTAGTACTTACTTGTGAAGATGAACCGGTCCCTCTCTTGGTAGGTAGTGTACTTGGCGATCTTTGTTTTACCCTTCTTCCTTTGAGATAACTTAAATCCTTGTTCGTGTTATAACCGGAAAGCAAGATCTTCAATATATTGATCCCTTTTTCCTTATGTGTATCTTCACTCAACCAGTGTGTCTAGATTTCTAAATTGTTCTGAAATATATCCTGTGGGAATCACAATATTTTCCCCACGGTGGGTGCCAAAAAATTATTGTCTAGAAAATTGATTGTTGGAGACAAACAAGAGTTCGTGAGACAAAAATCCCTCTTCTTTGATGTGGAGGTTCCCTTATTCAACCAAAAATTTAGATCTCTAAATATTTACAAATATATAGGCTAACTAAATATGAATGAGGATATTGGTGCATATGAATGGATTCATATTCTCAATACAGAAGATAAACAAAGAAATGGGGTTTTGAGGAATGATAAATAGTTATTTGGGAAAGAGGATTGAGTTAGGGACATAAAGTTTAGTAAAATCATTAGTCAAGGATACATGTATCCTCATTAGTTATACCAGATCACCCACTGGGTCAAAGAGAGAAGGGAAGAATAAACACTTTCAAATATAGAAAATGCAGTCTTGTGTTTTAATTATGCATGAAAAAGGAGTTAAAAAACATGTGTTTTGGTATATATGAAAACCCATATTACATAAAATGAATATTTAAACAACTTTTTATCATATCTCATTTCATGGATTGAACACAAAGTTTCAAATTTCACATATATCAAACAATCACATTCACATATTGTAAGAAAAAGAAAACAAGAAGAACTCATATGAGAGAGATGAGTCTTCTTCGTATTGATTAAATTTTTTTATGTTGCATTCAAGTGTACCAATATCCAACCCCTTTACAAGTGATAATGAAGCCTTATATAGGATGAGGGGAGGATGTAACTACTTTTAAAACTATTATTATCTTAATTAAGTACTAAAAAAATTAATTATTTACTTACATAAGTTGGATTTATTTTAAAGTTTAATTTTCGAATAGTAAAGCTAATCTCAAAATAGAAAATCGTAATAATATACTATGATCTAGAAGAAGGAAACATTGGGAACAACAACAACAAGGACCTTTATCTTCAGCCGCTTGAATCGTGAACTTAGTTATAGAAGCTGAGATTTCCATACATATTGGGACTAAATTATTTTCCATACCATCCAATCAACTCGTAAAATAATATTACATTTTTTTAGAATGCCTCCAATCTCATAGATTCCATTCGTGGCCTCAACAACTACATTGTGTAACTCATACATTTTCTTCCATCTCATATTTGTTGACCAATTATTTTTGGGAAATATCATCTCGTGATCAATGATTTTAACCTTTCTTTAATGTGATCAATTGATTCCTTTTAGAGAATCAGATGTGTAGAAATGCAAAAAGAGCTTGCAAATCAACAAATATATCATCTTTCAATGAATTCCTTTTTTACCATGGGCATATTCAACAAAATCTTCTCCTAAAACTTTGATCTTCCATTCCACACTATATGTCCAATTATTTGAAAAATTTCTCTTACAATCATCAAACATTTCGTGAAAAAGGACCTTTTCATTAGTTGTGATCATGATATGGAGATCCCGAAGAGATTCATCCCAAAGTTTGAGTTCTATTTCAATCTTATCTATCCTTGAGTTAATTTTATAATGATAAACAATGATGTTGTCATATATTTTGGAAGCTTCATCAATGAATTGCAATTTGAAGACCAAAATTCCTTACACCTGTGCCTAAGAAGCTTTGCACAATGTTGTATGCTTGTGATTTTTTTTCATGGTTTTGACATCAATTATGAAGTGGAAACAATAGGTGTAAGTGACAAGAGAGGACTATTGTTAGATGAGAAAAAATATTTGATTAATTTTGAGAGAACTTGCACATGTTTCTCAAGTTGCTCTTGAGTTTTCTTTCATTTCTCTACTCTCTTAATAACTTTTTAAATTGTTTCCTTGATAATTTTTAATTCTCCTTCTTAGGGTGGACTCTCTAAGTTGGATCCTATTTAGCTCCAATTATTAAATAGATATATTTTTTTCATTCTTGTCTCCTATTGTCTCAAAAATTCTAGAAATTTCCATCCTTTAGCATTTGAGACAAAATGAGAATTTTCCTTACATTTTTAGAGGATGAAGAGTTATGCCAGAAGGGAAACCACTAAATAAAATCTTGAGCAACTATCTAGGATGAATCCTTCCTCTTCTTGCTATCGATCATGGGTTAAACCCATATGAATGGATCAATAAAAGGTGGAGCTATAGGATGTGGAAAAATGAGGAAATTTCGAGGACTAAGAGGTTAAAAATATAGACTATAAGAGTAGGATTTTTAATAGAAGAACATGGTGGCATCCTAACCTATAGATTAGGCCTCGGAGGTACTGTATTTCCAATTATATGTTTCTCTGATTTCTACCTCATCTTCTTCATCTTCAACCTCTTCATTACCTTTGTCTTTGTCTTCTTCTACTTCATTATTTTTTTCCTCAACCTATTATTCTTCAACTACTTTTACTTCTTCTCTGAGAGGTGTGGTACTTGATCAGAGTAGGATTAACTTCATCATCCGATTCCTAAACCTTCTCTTGTTCTACCCTTTGTTATTCTCTCTAATCAATCTTCTCTACCTCTTTTAATTTATCTTTCTTCACATATACCTTGGTTCCTGAATCCAAGGGTGAGGAGGAATGAGTCAATCGGGTAAGGGTATAGTTATGGGAAGTGGATTCTTAGTAAGAGGAAGTTTTTTTCATCATTTATTTGTATTCCTTCATTTTCCTATTGAACAACTATCTTGTCCTCACAAGTACATGATTATTCAGTTCATTAAGATAATCTCTTTTTTGAGACCAAGAAATGGTTAGAATAGGTGTTTATTGAATGGATTTGGTACATTGTACACGATAAAATTCTTAATAATCATCTTCAAATCCTTCATGAACATGGTATAAATTGATGTATTTAATTTGTTACACTAAAAATCTAACAAAATAGATCTTCCTCACTTCATATTCATCTACAAAGTCTTCCCAATAGTCCTCAAATGTGGGTATATGATAGTAAGTAATTATGAGATGCTTGGAGATAAAAACCTTTCTATAAAAGGAGGACCTCTTATGGTAGGTATGAAATTTCAATTCTAAGAAAGATATCTTGAGTTTTTAGCATCCGGGGCAGACTTCTACATGTGTAGTTTCCTAGTGAGATAGGAAACTGAATATCAATGGTCTTCTTGTCCCTATAAGTCCCGTCCAAGACGCCTAACTTACTACAATGGTCCACTAGAACCAATTTATCTTTACAAGACACTAGTAACTTGTTAGGCACGGCTTCAAACCCAACTATTGTAATATATGAAAAATTTCTTAATTAGAGGAAGAGGTTGCCATATGTGGAGATTACTTCTCTAGCCTATAATAAAATCTTTCAACCACATTTCCTTCCAATTTCCGACCGAGAAAATTGTGAAGGCATCATTCACTCTCTTATGGTGATCCTTAATGTTCTCATAGGTAAGTTGGGGTATAATTTGTACACTCGGTGCATTATTCTTATATTCTATCCTTGAAAAACTATCCATACCCTACAAAATTCTATGGTATACATCGTATGATTTCATGTGGAAATTTTTGTTCTAATGCACAGTGGAAAATTGTTCACTCAAGTTCTCACATATAATTTCCTTCTAATTCAATCTTTGTTTGTCTTCACAAATAACATTTGTGTATACCCACATACAATACTTGGAATGCATTGGTTTAAGGCATGACTATAATTATTGCAAAAAATTTAATCATATCCGATAGTTACTCCTTGCGACTACTTACGTAGAGTTTTTGGGTATCTTAGAGCCCCATTTCCTCTTTTTTTTACCCGTGACTCGACATGGTTTTATAAGTATCCTGATTTTGATCTAAGAGACTTTGGACTTCATCCTTACTCAGATATTTGAACTTTAAATTATGGGAATTCTTAAGTATCATTAATGTGGTGGGCATCCGATTTGGCAACAATTTTTCTTGAGAGTCTTTCAATTCTTTTGCTTGAGGATCAAATTTTTGAGGCACATCTGCTACGATAGTTTCATTATATTGAACAAAGATAGTGAAACCAACAACGTAGGTAATTCCACTTTTTTATACATTGATCCATTATGGTGGGAGTATCATTACAAATTTAGGACAAAATATCATCCAGGTTCATATGCCTAACATCACTATCTCCTATATTAGGCATGGAGGTTTCAAGAGAATAAATATGCTCATATCGCGTATATTGGAACTTTATTGTAGATGGAATAAGGAAAACTCATAAAAATTGGTGGATTAACAATTAGTTTTCAGAGGTATTCAAAGGAAGGGCCAAAAACACAAATTGCTACCAAACTAGAGCAAGGAAGAATGAAACCACTCACCTTTAGTATGAATAATATGACACCTCCACAACGATTCCAACACAACTTGAATTTTTAAAATTGGATGAAATTGATTAAGTTACGAGTAAAAACCTCTTTCTAGGGTGTGGGAGCAAAGTGGACAGAAAAAAGTGAGAAATCAAATTACAATGGGTAAAATGACCAATTTATAACATTTTGTAGCATTAGGGCTCGAAGATGGTGTAAATAAGTGCATGTTTAGTAAAATGTGGAGGTCGGATTTTTTTGCGTGTAATCTGTTAATCAACTCTTTGTTTATTGGTTATAAAGGGTGCTCGAGGAATTTAAAAAAAGTGAGGTGTGCGAATTATAGAGCTATGGGGAATGGAAGGCTTTATGGAACAAGCTCCACCTCACTTAATAATCTTTTCAAAAGATACAAAAAGCAATACTTTGGGTTGGACAACAATTTGGGGAAACAATATTCAAGAGAAACATTTCCCTTGGTTCGACAAACTCCCGCAATACCCGTAACCAAAGGAAAAAATGATGCACTGAATAAAAAATGGATATATAGGGAACTCATCTAAGAACGGAACCATTCCACGAGTTCCAAATATTTCCACAAAATCTGGAACACAAAATAACTTAAGTTGTTCGGGATAAACAATGTGTGCAGAGAATAAGGCCTCGTGAAGAACTAAGACCTGTAGGGAACAAAGGGCTCAGTGGAAAAAGAACTAATACCTGCAGGAAACAAAGGGCTCTCTGGAAAAATTTCTGTTCGGGAAAAAGAAATCTGACTAACACTACCATGTAGTGTATTTTGGGCTAACCAAGGAATTAGGGAACAAGACGAACAAAGGAACTATTCCTTGTATTCCTCAAAAGTCCACAAAAGCCACAAGAAGCAAAAAAATGACCAAAATGAGATAATTGTTGGGATTTTTAACTTCTTTGAACTCAAATAAATCAATTAAATCGAAGGTAAAGGGTCATTTGGCCAAAAAATTAAAAAATTTTTAAAAATTTGTCATTTTTGAATAGGTGGCAACATATTTGGTATCAATAATATGGCGGCCCACTTTAGAATAAATTATAACAAGCTTTTTTTTCAAAGAGGGGAGGAAAAATAAATATAATTGACCAATTTTGTCAAAGCAAATATATTTGTGAGTATTGTTCCTAGTAAAACCACCATATTTAATGTATCTATAAGTTATTATTCAATAGTGTCCACCTATATGTGGATTCTCATTTTGAGCTACTCACAATCAATGTATCTAGACTATCTATATTGAAAGGAAGATTAATACTATATTTTATTGTTTTTATGTGACACTATTTATTGATATCATTATTTTCTAGCACTATGTTGTCATGTAAATGTGTTGCATAAAAATCTAAACTTTTGTGCATAACAACTTACCCAAATGTGAAAAAATTCTCTTGAATATTTTGAACCCTCCCGCATCAATTTTCAACCAATATCATGCTCATTGTGACCTTTTAGGTCTTGCTCATATGTTGAATATTCTTTCTCTTATTTTTGAAATGATGTATAAATATTATTCATCTCATACTATAAAGTTGTTTCCAAAGCATAGTTCCCGATAAACATAGTAAATGCTAATTTTATCCATTTTAGGATTGGTGTGCATCCTACAGGAAGGATTTGAAATCCCATACTCATCTAGATGTGGTATTGAATATTTAAAAACATTTTATAACTGATTTAGGAAATTTTAGGGAAGATTTAGAGGTTAAGGGACAATTTGTGTAATAACAAGTTTCTAACGTGTCATAGGAGCATACAATCAAAATCGGTACCTAGAATTTACCAAATGACTCTAGGATATATTTAAGGAGTTATGTGTAAAATAAATATTCATTGAAAATCTTAAAGAGTATATATATGATGGAATCAAAAATATTTCACAACACCGATGGTTTCTCAAGGATGCTCAATCTATGTAGAAATACCCCGCTATTCCGGGAGAAAGGATAAATTTCATTCAATTTAATGCCTAATTTAAGGATTAGAATGACTCCATTATTTTAATAAGGCTCTTGAGAGTAAAAATCATATAATACTTCAACAAAAATACCTCATGGGGCTTTGATATTCTCTTCGACAAGTTTCCTATCTTGTGCATTGTAAGTGTTCTTCACTTAGTCATTTTTTGGGTGAGGAAACTTGTCACCTTTGGGTTGAGGTAAAAAATTTGTCCCTTTTGTCCCAATTTTGAAGGGGAAACACAAATTTTCCCCTACTTAGGTCTCCCAAAAATTGGCCCTTGTTAGAGAATAAGAGATAAAATATGCGGAATAATCCCTTACGTAATCGCAACCGTAGAAACTAATATGTAGAAAATATTACGATCTCAAATAAAAGTGCAGAATAAATAACACAACATAGAGAGAGACAAGATTTAACATGGTTCACCCAATTTGGGCTACGTCCATGAAGAATCACTTGCTCGTATTTTATTACAAGCCTCCACTCTCTCAATACAATACCCAGATCCGTTTGAAGCTATGCTCAACAAAATATACAAAATTCACACCTGAATTCAAAGCACTTTTGCAATACATTTTTTTTGTCTATCTATCATGCATAAGACCATATAAATAGACAATTGCTTAAGAATTTTGATACAAACCATGGGTATCAAAACCATGGGCAAAAACCGTGGGTATCAAAACCATGGGCAAAAACAGTGGGTATCTAAACAATGGGTACCGAAAAACCATGGGCCCAAACAGCCCATAACAGCTTACCCATTACCTTGGGTTAATAAGCCACCCATGAAAATTTGCTTCGGGGCTTCGGCCCCGAACCCCCTTTACTCGCTCACCGCATGAGTGGGACCGCCAGTAAAATACCCGAGTGTAACACATAGAAGGTGTACCACACTCTAACATGAAAATAGGCTCCACAAACATAATAGCCCTTGAGTGCTAAACTAGCAAAACCACTCGCCTCCCAGATTGCATCCTTTCCCCGACACTTGGTACAATCTCCTTGAGGAACAATTTTGTGCATGTATTTTCCCCATTCCCAAAGGGGACAGAGAGACACAAAAATCACCCATATTTATCACCCATCCCGGTTCTTCGTGTGATTAAAATTCAGCTCCTAGGTGTTAGTGAAGTCTTTCCTCATCTCTCCATCCTCTCTTCTCAAAGACGCCACTTGTCAACACCAAAATGAGGTGTATCTACCCATTCCAAAGGGGAAAATTAGGATTGGATTTTTTTCCCATGGTTATCCATTGCAAACCCTATTTCTTTCCCTAGTTTTGTCTACTCTTCCGTGCTCAAATTTAACTATCGAGTGAGCTTGAAGACATTAAACAACTAATCGATAAGTCTATTTTCTCACCAAGTTTGAACTAGATTCCATTATTGAATATATTAAACCTCCAACTACTTGTAAACACAACCACCATTATGTAATTTTTTTCCAAGGAATCCATTACTTCAAGAAAGTATCTTTTCTCATTGTCAATCGAACCAAGAAACCGATTATACCAAGTGTTTGAAATTATTATTGTCCTTTCAAGAATCCTTGTGATCATTATAACTCGCGAGAATAAACTAATGGATGCCATAATATCTTCAAACCTAAAATCCTTTCCCTAGATTTTTATTTTCAATTTACAAGAGTTTCAATTACACAAAACACACTTTGAAAATCGGAGCACGGGATCGCAACGAGGAGCCAAATTCATAAATGAAATTTCTTACACAAACCAAGGCCGAATGACTAATTAATAAAAATAAAAATTTCATCCTCATTCATATGCTAAAAATAGAAATTCCATCTAATTTTAATCTCTAATCACTCATCTCATCTAGAAATAGCGCAAAAAATAGCATGTAGGACAAAATAGGTAATTTTCCAAAGATAATATGTCCGAAAAAGAAACTGCTAAAAATATAAACTTGATAAAAGGGTAAAGAATCATCAATGTAGGAAAATCTAATGTTTCAGGAGACTCATAAGATCAAATTTGATCGAAAATAAAATATTTCCTAAATTAACAACTCCCGATCACACCTACAAAAAATAGAAAGTCTTAGTTTTGGATGGAGAAAATTTTAATTGGCTCCGATTTCACTTATCTCGCTACTTTTTGACATCTTCATAGGGTTGTAAGGTGATTACATAGATAAAAAATGGAAATTAACTCTTCATAGGGATATTGAAGCATCATCACTGGTTGCAAGTTTCTCTAGGATCAAAGTAGAACATCTATAGGTGTAACATGTGAAAACCATGGGAATTAAGTAGTTTGAAAAGATTTAAAAGGATTCAAGAGCTCTATTGAAATTAAATATAGGGGTATAATCATAACTCATCGATCAAATTGCATCCATCATCATCCCTCCAAGGTTATTTTGTTGAGGTGATCCAAGGTGAGTTGGTTGAGGTGAGCTAAGGTGAGTGGTTAAGGTGAGCTAGGGTGAACCTATTGGAGTGATATCGATGAGATAAGTGAGCCAGTGGGATTGTTGAGATAAAGCATTGTAAGTAAGATTTATTAAGCATTTTTTTCAAAAGGGGGATAATGTATAAAGAGCACAAAGTGATTCTGTATTCCAGGAGAGTTCATAAGAGAATCAAACTCATTGAAGATCCCATATAACTTCTATAAGTAAAGCAAGGTGATTCATTGCTGAACCTCCATCTGTTTAGGGGTTTCCAAAACATCTTCCCAAATGGTAGATTTATCCAACAATGAACAATAAGTAATCCCGCATCAAGCTCCTAAAAGTTCTATGATGACCGACATAATGTAAACTCCTAAAGATCCATTCCCATGGATTCATAAATACTTGAAAGTGAACCAAGAACAAAATAGAATATTTCATTCCCGAACTTGAAGTAATCGGAATAACCTTGAAATCCAGGAAGGAAGAAGGGCCAAACAACTTACCTTTGCTTCATTGGAACCTTATGTAACAGTATATATAATGTTTTAGGACAAATAATGAGAATCATATCGAGGAGATAACTACCTCGGATTATAATTTGATCTGAATCTCATTGGGTCAAGCTTCACACAAGGGTGATTCTCATTTGTTCAAGGAATCCTCTTCCCACCTCCTTTCTCGTAACAAAGAAATAAACGATTAATTAAGAAATTGGAGGAACAAGTAAAAAATCTCAGTGCTCACATTCAACCTTTCTTGGAGCCTGATTCAACACCTTCACTCCCTATGGAAGAAATTCCTCCAATCACTAGCTTCAATCATGAAGCGATAAAAAAAAGAAGAAGGTTATACAATGAAGGAGGCTAACAAGAGGTAGATTAAGAAAATCATTGAGAGAGGTAAAACATTGTTTCCAAAGGTCATCCCTTTGATCAAGTACATTATTTTAATTTTATCAAAAATTAGGAACATGAAGGAATAGGTCGTAAAGAGAGAATATCCAATGAGATGAGGTGTTCCCACTTGTGGTAGAGATTATCTCCTTCAATTCTCACACCCTTGTGAGTAAGAATTTGTTTACATAAGCTACGAGAACTTGTCTCGATTTGGGTCACCATTATTTATGAAAGATAAAGTATGATGCTTGATGCCATATCCAAACTTGAATATAGTAAACAAGTGTTTTTGATATTTTGAGTGAAGTTTGAAATTGTGTTCAAAAATTTGGGTTCCCTCCACATAGTAAGAATTCATCATCGGAATAACTCATCATTTCCTTCTAGGATTTGTTCAAGAAAGAATTAGGAGACTCTCTCTCCTTCAATGAATATATCTTAAAGTCTCTAGCCAACATCAAAAATCAATTTTCTAAATTATAAAAGATCATAAAAGATGGCTCGAGCTTAATGTAATAATATCAATTTGAGGTTGGTGCTTAATCTAATCTCACCTGTTTGTTCAAAATATTTCTCAGTCCGCATGGTTTAAAGTTTTCTCCATCTCCCTATATTGATGTGTGAAAGCTTTCTCCTTAATTTGGTTGCCATGGTCAGTCCTTTCCTTTGTTTGAGAATGACATTGAGTCTAGATATTGTTTACTGTTTATCTTTCCATGATAAATAATTTGTAATTTGGGCATGAATTCAGGGTTTCCCTTCCTTATATTTTAACATAGTCATGTTTTCCTCAAAAATTTTCCCAATATCCTTGAAACATGGTCCTTTCTGATTGGATGGGGCCCGATGGGTCTTTTTGGTGAAACTTGTCACTTTCGTCACATTTGTAAAAATACCAAATTGGCCTGCGGCCCCGATAGTATATAGTTGGTTATTCAACAAACATTAAGCGCAAGAAAAATTATTACTTTGACCCCGAAGATGGATATGTGGGTTTTTTTCAAGACAAAGGTGGAGAGGCGAATCGTCGAACATTTTGAAGATTTTTTCCTTTTTGTGAAAAAGGAGAAAAGTTATAAATTGATCTGCAACCCCACAGGAGACAAAGTGATGTTACATGTTTGAGTCAATATTTGAATCATTAAAGTGGGGAAGTTGGTCGAGGAGCACTTTGGAGTTTTTAAGCTCTGTTTTCAAATGATGTAAAGGTATAAAAGTGAGCTATGAATCTGATAGGGCCCACATTAAAAGTTGGAAGCAGAGAGGCGGATAGTTGGAGCATTTTGAAGTTTTTGGGCCGTTTCAGCTCAAATATATTCCACATGGAGGGTCTGCGCTCATTTGAGGATTTGCCTCTCGATTTGACCTTTGGATTTGCACCAAGGACACACGTAGAGGTTTCCTCTAGCCCTATCCATATTTAGACTTTTCTTCAAGTGGTCGGTGCAGCTTTGTCAGACCATGGATACATGGAGGGCCTGCGCTCATTTGAGGATCCACCTCTCACGTTCTACCTTTGCAGTTATACAATAATACACGTGGAGATTTTAACTCCTCTCTATATTTAAACTTCTCAAGCAAATTTCTAAGGCCTGGGACACGTGAAGGGCCCACGCCTATTTGGGGACCTACCCCTGAACTTTACTTTTAAAAGAGCCTCGAAGGGACACATGCGAGTTTCCGCCAATCTTCCCATACTTAGACTTTTGAAACTATCCAGGTGGAACTTTTCGGACCATAAAAATGTGAAAGGCCCGCGATTGTTTGAGAGTCCTTGTTTTGAGCTTCATACCAAAAATGTGCTAAAGAGACACGTGGAAGATTCCCCAGGCCCTACCCTTACTTAGACTTTTCAATGGCCCTTTGAAAGATTTCTTAGACCCTAGGCACATGGAACCTTCCACTAGTTCTTAAACTCTTTCAAACAACTTTCTTTAGGGCTAAGACACGTGATGAGCCCATGCTTGTTTAGGTCTCCACTTTTGGGCACATATCAGAAGTGCACTAAAGAGACACGTGGAGAATTTTGCTTTGGCTCCTCTTTATACGAGAATCTTTCAAATGCCAAGGTAACTTTCTTGCGCCTGTGGCACGTGGAGAGCCCGCGCTCGTTTCATGTCTCACCTCTAAAATTCATCTTTGAAGTTGCACCTGTTGGTACCCAAAAATTTTCTCCTTTTTAGTCTAAGCAGCATCAAAGATATGGCATGAAGCTTGAAGACAGATATATCATGATGTGTTTCGTTTTGTAGTGGGGATGTGATCTAACGGCACTCAGTTGTGGGGAGATGGATAGCACTCATATAGGACTTGATCTTGTCCTAATTGTTTTAGGTTGTGCCTTTCAACCAAGGTAAGAGGACCTATTTTGCAACCCTCAAATGGTGAAGGAGATGAAGATATCCCTTAATTTGTTCAAATAGTATGAAAAGGGCCTTGGGAAAATATGATCAACACTCCAAATCTGACTTTCACAAGTTGTCACTTCCGGATTATGGAATACCTGTCAATGCAAGGCAAGGGTTCCTGAAGACATTTTGAAATCTGATTTACTTTGTGGATTTTTGTGAATGGATTAGATTATTTTTTGATACACAAGGAAAATTAGGGTAGTATTAGTTGTTTGAATGAATTTTGGTGGGAGATTTTAGACAAGACTAACCAGAATTTTCCAAATTCTTTGAGGACCTTTGCAAAAACATGTAGGACCTAAACATCAGAATGCTTCAAAGGGGTTAAGGTACTCCTTCAACCAAGATATGTGCACCAAATGGAGGCCTAGATTTACACTTTTCCACACAATCTTTGACAACACATATAAAAGCTTGAAGTAGATGAGCCAACAAAGTATCCAGAAATCTCAATTTTATCAGGGACCTAAGGTGCACCCAAAGGTTTAAAAATAATCTCTAAATTCAAGGAAGGTAAAGTGATTTTAAATTTGTTTATCTCTTTATCGGATGAAAGCTCTTATGAATGTGAGATTACAAATGCCACTAAACTATTAACAAGAAATGAGACCATGTATGATCACAAGTTATTTTAAACAAAAGACTGCAATAGGAGTAAGAAACACAAATTTAAAACATCTTGAAACATAAGTCCATGCAAATTTTTCCAAGAGACAACACAAAATAATCCGAGAATGAAAACAATTATCGGTAGAGGAATGGTTCAAGAACAAAATCGGAGAGCTCGTTAATGGCTTTAAAACTGAAACCAACTCAACATGATACAAATATGATGTAAAAAGGAACTAGAAATGGTTCTCAAGTGGTTTCTCGAGAGAATGGGCTTCTTCCACAGATTTTCCCATGAAATTCTAAGTTTCTCCGACCTTTTGCATGATAAATTCATGCAATATATAACTTTTCACTTACTCAGTTGACTTTTCCTCTCAAATCTCCTCCAAAAGTGGAATATTTGGAGCACCTTTGCTTTTGAATATTTTTGGAAAATGACATCTAACAGACTCACAAAAATGTTATCGGTTATTCTTTGAAAAGGTTAATCATTACAAAAATTTCATCATTATCCATTATGGAGTCACGTTTTTCATCTTCAAAGCATGCAGGCCCCTTTCATTTCATCAATTCATCCTTATCCCTCCAAAATTTGAGTCTACAATTTCCTGATTTGATATTTCACATTTTTTCTAGAAATAGGGAAAAATTCACTTAAAAAACATCTCAAATCTGCAAATTGGATTTTCAAATTGATTCTAGTGATCCTTGAAGGAAAAAACGACATGAATTTGCCAAAAATTTCATGAAATTTAATGCAAAATTCACATCTCCAAGCTTCCTGGAGCTCAAATGGCGGCCAAACTAAAAACACTCAGTTACCATTGATCTACCTTTCTCCCTTCAATCTAAGCCCTCCACATGTCACAATGTAGTTAGAAACAAGCTTGGGATCACTTTTTGACATTTTAACACTTTTGGAAAAATGTAAAATTTTACATTTTTCTTGTCCCTACGCCCTTGAGATTTGGTGTGCGACACACGTGGCACAAGGTGGGTCTCATTGGAATCACGGCTTGATTCCACACATTTCCAACTTTTTTGGAAAAAGGAATTTTTCTAAATAATCTCCGTAGACCCACACCTCTAATTCTATCCCTACCACGTGTCTTTCTCTAATTTATTGCGGAGCCACACTTCAAATTTATCGCTTGAACTCCCTTTGCCAAAAGGTAAAATTTCCCTTTTTCATCCGGTGGCTCTCACTCCCTTCCGCCCTTTGCCACATGTCTCTCGGTGACTCACTTGGTGGACTGCGGCCCTTTTCACAACCTTTATCCCTTTCACCGAAAAGTAGAAATTTTCTAAGTCCTCCACCAGCCTTCCATCTCGCCTTTGATGAGAACATGACATGTGTCCACCTCTTACCTACCATCCTTCTTTTGATAAGAACATGACACATTTCATCCTCTAATTCACCGAGGGCTCTGCACTCAAGCCTCCCATGTTCCATTCGATTTCATGGTGGGCTGCGCTCTGAAGCTTCCATGTGTTCCATTTTATTTCATTATGGGTATGCACTCTTAAGCCACCACGTGTTCCATTCTGATTCATTGTGGGCCCTAGGAATTTTCTTTGTACTTTAAATCTTTTTCCAAAATTCCTTAAGGCATAAAAAGACCCACCCGTCTGCCTTCACTCTACTTGTGACACGTGTACCTCCTCTGGGACCTATGGAGCTACGGGGCAACTTGTACTTTTTCCTAAAAACCAAAAAACGTTAAGTTTTTAGAAATGACTGTCAATCAATCTTGTCTAATCACAAATGGACATGTATGAGGAGATGTTGAGTTATAATTTGATGGGCAAAGGACACCCATATGACTATCAAAAACACTGTTTCCAGGGTTTCCCTAAATCAAATTTTTTCTTCGTAAGTGAAGAATATTTTGATCAAAAACAAATAGAAAGTGATTCTAGGCAATTTACGATCATGGAAGGGGATTTTAGAGGGCAAATGTGTATAGAACAAAAAAAATTGAGCTTCAAAGGCCGAAAAGTGGAAAAAATGGAAGAGGCATTTGTGAAAAGAACAATAACCAAAGCAACAAAGGCAAGGACACAAAATCTAGAGTGCCACGATCCAAGAAAAGCCAAGGTAACAAGGAAAGAAAAAAAAACCTATAAAAGAAGGATCAACACCACACTCTCCCATATAGTCGAATGGGTGGAGTGGCGCTACAATCTACATGAGTTGTTAAAACAACTCAAACACTTGACAAAACTAACACTTGGCTCCACTAGAATAGCTCCTCCACAAGAGAGTGGTCACATGCCAAAAGTGTCGAAAATACGAATACAAAATCTCTCAACAAATAAGAGAGATACAATACACTATGCTAAAGAAAAATACTCAAAACAAGAAGCATCACAATGCGTAAGGTATAGAAAGTGGAGCGAGGTCGAATGGTGGAGGTGTCATGCACCCGCAGAGTCCTCTCAACGAATTCCTATGTCACCACCACGAGTAATCAGATATCCACCCCAAATAAACACGAATGGATGAAGAATATGCTCGCATATGACTTGGTGCAAAATGCAAAATGGGTGAATGAAAAGAACCTCGAGAATGTGTGTCATCGAGTTGATCATGTCACAATGACTGAAATCTAAGGTTTCTCAAGCCCGAGTGAAGATGTAGAACTCATGTGTTGCTCAAGATCCTCGAGAAAGAGTTGAGTGAAAAAAAAAGGAGCTTTGTCAATGTGTGATCCCAATGAAGCATCTACTCAAAAAACCAATGTCATGATGATAATTCCACTTCACATGGTATCGAGTAGGAGATTCTTTGTTGACATCTGTCTGTAAGTTTTATTTTGTAAATAAATTATTTGTGTATTCATATATTTGGGATTTGGTCATATTTTGTTGTTGTGTGCATTTTTATGTAAAATAGAGGCTTCCATTAGATTCAGAAGGCATGAAAACCCTAAGATTGGTGTGAAATTGGCCAATTCTGAGGTAATCATTTGTTATGGTTTTTTTTTTGCGGTGAGAAGCACACAGCGTGCCTTTGGGATTCGAGCCAATGGAAAAAAAATGTGATTTTATTTATTCGAGTTTGTTGGATTTCTTGAGATCTATACGGGTTTTTTTCTATTGTAGCATATCCGCTCGGTTTACGCACATGAAGGTTGTTATTTTCGGAGAAACTATAAATATCATTTTGCGAATAAAAATCATTGTCTACACAAAGTTAAAAATAATTTTTTTACCAGAGCGGCGATTGGGTGTGACTTTCTCGAAAACACGTGACACACCATAAAACCCATTAAAATCCTTAGCCTTTGGTCAAATGGTATGGTCATATGAGGGCTTAAAGCTTGTGATTCCTACTAAGTAGGTGCTTAACTTCATCCTCCTTTAATTTTATGTGTGGTGAAGGTAGCAACAATTTATTTTGTTTTAGTGGCAACTAAAATAAATATCGAGCAAAATATTAAAAAGCTTGTAAATTTTTATTGGTAACCCGATTTTGAGTGTCGTTTTTGCGAAAGTGCATGTTTTTCATGATCCTTCCATTGAAATATTTATTTTTAGACTTACAATATAATTATAAAGTGCCAAATATGGAGGAGTGTTGTAATCAATTGTGGACGCAATTTCGGCTAAGTCCTGACGTCCTAAAAACTTTTGGGAGTTGTAGTTTGTACCTATCATGGATTACGAGAATGATATACTTTTCTCTAAGCATGTGGAATTCAAGAGGATATTGTAAAAAATTGGAAGAAAATAGATCACTCAAGAAGTGAAATTTTGTTCTACAATCATTCATTCACGATAAGGATACAATAATACACTTCTGCAGAACAAACTTGCTAGCCTACAACATCACCATCATATTGTGGACAACCATATCCAGCTCCTAGTCCACTTGCAGCTATTGCTCTGTTGTGTAACCTACTTATGCTCAACTGTTGCATGGATTTTTGGGAAGCATACAATCGCATTCGGTTCTTGCATGCTCAGTTACATGCGCCTCACCGGAGGAGTCATTGGCAGATATTCACAGGGTATTATTTCCTCTATTCCACATGTGAAGTGGAATTCTCATCATGACATTGGTTTTCGAGCAGATACTTCATTGGGATCACACATTTACAAAGCTCCTTTTCTCTGTTCGCTCAAATCTTTACGAGGATCTTGAGCAACCCATGAGTTCTACATCTTCACTCAAGCTTGAGAAACCTAATATTTCAGCTGTCAAACATGATCAACCTGACACACATTCTAATGTTCTTTTACATGCACCCATTGTGCATTTTGCACCAAGTCATATACAGGCATCTTCTTCATCCATCCGTGTTGATTTGGGGTGGATATCTCGATCACTCATGGTGGAAACATAGGCATTCATTGAGAAGACGCTACAGGCATGGAACTCCACCATTCATCCTCTTGCTCCACTTTCTATACCTTCCGTATACATTGTGATGCTTCTTGTTTTGAGCATTTTTCTTTAGCAGGTGTAGTGTATCTCTCTTATTAGTTAAGAGATTTTGTATCTGTATTTTCGACACTTTTGGCATGTTGACAATCTCTCTTGTGGGGGAGCTATTCTGGTGGAGCCCTATTTTAGTTTGTCGGTGTTCGAGTGGTTTTTCTTGACAACTCATACATATTTGTAGCGCCACTTCACCCGTTCGGCGGTATGATGGAGGGTGTGGTGTTGATCCAACTTTTTCAAGTTTTGTGTCCTTTCCTTGTTACCTTGGCTTTTCTTAGATCGTGACACTCTAGATTTTGTGTCCTTGCATTGTTGCTTTGGTTATTGTTCTTGGATCGTGGCACATCTATTTGCAGCATTGGTCAAATTATGTTTGGTGTTTTTTTCACTTTCAATATCACTCCGCTTGACATGACTTCCTTGTATGAAGCTATTTTGGTGAAACCTAGTGTCGCTTGTTTTTACTTCTATGATCCAATCGTAGATTCGAAGAAAACTTCTTCATCATTGTACAAGTTTTTTGAGCTGAGCTTCTTGGGATGCCTTGGAGTGGATCTTTACTCTTTTACTTTGTTGTTACTGGTTTTGGGTACCTTACAGTGTCCCTTTTTTCCCAGTTATTGTACATGAGTACCTCATCTCGCCTAGTTGCTGGGACTCATCACCGTGGACATGCCACATCTATTTTGGCCCCTAGCTTCACTTGAGGTGGGTTGTTAGAGTAGGTATTTACCTTAGCTCATGTTCACTTAGGTAATTTATTTACCTTTATTGTATTTATCCTCGCCCACTATTTCGGGATACCATTTTGGGTGGCGAAGGTCACTTTCAACACGATCCATAAATAGTAGTTTTTACTAGACTTTCTCAAAAAAACACCCATTGAAATTCTTAGCCCCTGGTCATATGGTATGGTCATATGAGGGATTAAATCTTGTGATTCCTACTAGTAGGTGCTTAACTCCAACCCCCTTTCATTTTATTTGTGTGGTGAAGGAAAGAGAATTTTATTCTTTTTAGTGGCAACTAAAATAAATAGCAGAGCATAATATTGAAAAACTTGTATCTTTTGATCGGTAACTTAGTTTTGAGTGTTGTTTTTGCAAAAAGGGCATGGTTTTTTATGGTCTTTCCATTGGAAATATTTATTGTGAGAATTACACTATGGTTATAAAGTTATATATTGTAACACGCACTCATTATAAAGTGCCAAAATCTGGGGGCTCTTGTTGCATTGTTTGGGGGTCTTGTTACATTGCTTGGTTCTTGCATTTCTTTTGGTGATTTTTGAGGATGGCATCTTTATCTACTTCTACATTAGATCATGTTGAGCCATTAATAACACATAATTACCACACATGGAAACCAAGAATGGAAACAATAATTAAACGGAAAGGATTATGGGCTTTAACTTCTTCAAAACAACCAATGTTCACTAGAGAATATGAGAAATTTCAGTACCAGTGCAAATTTGATGAGTGTATGGGTTTGATAGGAACTTATGTAAGTGATAGTCTTTTATTTCATTTGGAAAAGTGTGACTCTCCTTTCAAAATATGGGAGAAATTGGAGGATTTATGTGGTAATGTGGATCATATGAGAGCCATGCAACTTGAAATTGAGACCGCCTCTTAATCCCGAAGATTTTCCAACAATTATAGACTATGTTACCAAGTTCAAGCATTTGTTAACATAGTTGAAGGGGAGTGGAAGAGATAAGAAAGATGAAGAGTGTGTTTACTTGATTCTATCCAAGTTGAGAGGACCATTCCAAATTTTTGCTTCTACCTTTTTCTCTAGCATGGATGCCTTAGGTGACACATTCAAAATGCCTAACTTAGAAACATTTTGTCAAATAATTGCTAGGAAGAATCCAAATTATCTCACCTTGATTCTTCCACCTCTCAAAAGGCATTAGTTTGCATCTAATCCTAAGGGCAAGGGAAAACCAAACAAGAGTAAAACCAAATTCACACCTTCTCCATCTCAAAATACTCTTAAACCCAAATAAAACAACTCAAAACCCAAGGATTCTTCTAAATCCAAGAATAAGTCTAGTCATTCATGCTCTTTTTGTGGGGGTAGTAATCATGAAGAAAATAGGTGTTATAAGCGAATGCAAACCTTAGAGGATGCAATCAGAAACACAAAATTTCTATCTCCACTCCACCTCCTTATAATAAACATGGAAAATATCTTAATTTTGTTGGAAGATCTCAGTCACCACTTGCAAACAATTGGATTATAGATTCTAGTTCTTCTCATCACATGACTTCTTCCAAGGAGCCTTTTGTTTCTCTAGGTTTGAGTTCTACTTCCAAAATTAAAGTTGGAGATTCTTCCTTTCTTTCATTGAGGGAAAAGGTGATATAAAACTTGATGGTGGCAATATCCAAGATGCACTATATGTTCCTAACATCACTACAAATTTTCTTTTTGTATATCAAATTTGTCATTCTGGTTAAGGGAAAAAATGACTTTTACACCACATGGGGCAGAAGTAAGAACTTTGTTGGAGCCTTATTCACTTGTTTCTCAGGGTATTGTTGATCATAGTTCAAGACTATATCACTTTGAGGGTTTTGATGACACTTCTTCTATAGGGACAGGATTGGTTTCTCATTCAGATTCAGAGAGTAAGCTTTGGCATGAAAGATTTGGACATCTCAATTACAAATATTTGAAGGAGTTGAGCACTCATGGTATGGTAGATGGTCTTCCTAGAGTTTCTTGTCTTGAGGGAGTTTGTCATGGTTGTGCATTAGGGAAACAACACCAAGATCCTTTTCCTAAGAATTTGTCTAAGAGATATTCTTCACCACTTAAGCTTGTGCATAGTGACTTGATGGTTTTTCCTACCCCATCTTTCAATGGAGCTAATTATGCACTTAAATTTATTGATAATTTCTTGAGGCATACTTGGGTTTATTTTCTCAAGTACAAAAGTGATATTTTTTCACACTTCAAAGTCTTCAAGGCTTTGGTTGAGAAATAATCTTCTAGTAGCATAAAGAACCTTCGCACTGATAATGGGGGAGTACTTCACAATGAGTTTTCTAAATTTTTGGCAACTAAAGGCATTATTCAACAACGTTTTCCTCCTCATACTCCAAAACAGAATGGATTAGTAGAAAGGAAGAATACAACTTTGAAGGAAATGGCTAAGCGTATGATGCATTCTAGAGATATACTCCTATCTACTTTTGGTATATCTATATGATACCATAAAAGAAACGATAACTAGATTGTACCAAGCCAAGAAAAAAGGAATGATATGGTTATCGAGTAGACGAATGTCAATAGCCATAAGTTATTCTTCGAGTTTCGTGGGAGGGTGTTGTGATCACTTGTGGATGCTTTTTCGGTTGAGCCCGAGCATCCTAAAATGTTGGGTATTGCATTCTTGTATCTATGGGTGTATACATTTATATCTCTCTTGTTTGTTGAGATATTTTGGATCTGTATTTTCGACACTTTTTTGGCATGTTGATGTCTCTCTTAAGGGAGCTATTCGGTGGAGCCAGGTGTTAGTTTTTCGGTGTTCGAGTAGTTGATTTTGACAACTCATACAGATCTCATGGTGTCACTCCACCCATTTTACAGTATGGGATGGTGTGGTATTGATCTTGCTTCTTCGGGTTTCATGCCCTTACCTTGATACCTTGGATTTTTCTTGGATCATGGCACTCTTATTTATTTGGATCTCGTGTCCTTGTCTTGTTGCCTTGGTTTTTCTTGGATCGTGGCACACTTATTTGTAGTGATTGATCAAATTATGTTTGGTATTTTTTTCACTTTTCAACATCACTCCATTAATAAATTCTCCTTGCATGGAGCTATTACGATGAAGCCCGGTGTCAATTGTTTTTGAGTTATATGATTTAGCGAAAGGATTCAAACCATAGTGTACACCACACTTCTTCAACATTGTACAAGTTTTTGGAGTCAAGCTTCATGATATCTTGCACTAGGATTTTGCTCACTACTTTGCAATTATTGGTTTTGGGTACCTTGGGTGTCCATTTTTCCCGATTGTTGTATGTGGGTACCTCATCGAGCCTTGTTGTCGGGACCCACCTTCTTTTCCACCCACCTAAGCTATGTTTATGGAAGGGTGTTAATGTAGGTTATTATTTATCCTTTTATTTATTTATTAGGATAATTCTTACACTTGTTGGGTTAGCTTGCTTAGGTTTACTAGTTGCGTGGAGCTAGCTTACTAGTTGTGTTGAGTTAGTTTTTCATTATGTGAAGTTAGCTTACTAGTCTTTTGGAGTTAAGCCGAACCACCATATCGATTATTAGTGGGAGTTCTTCACCACCGATTTAGGTAGTAGTTGCACATCCCTACTCCTATATGTACATCTTTCTTATTGAATAATTAAAATTCGTTCTATTGTAATGTATTGAGCATTATGGATTATGATGGATTTTCATATATGGTATTTTAGCTCTTCTATTTTGTTGAGATATTTTGGATCTATATTTTTGAAACTTTTCAAGGCATGTTGATAGTCTCTCTTGTCGGGGAGCTATTAGTGGAGCCCAGTGTTAGTTTGTCAGTGTTTGAGTAGTTGATTTTGACAACTCATACAGATTTGTGGTGTCACTCTACCCATTCTGCAGTATGGGAGGGTGTGGTGTTGATACTGCTTCTTTGGGTTTCGTGTCCTTTCCTTGTTACCTTGGCTTTTCTTGGATCATGGCACTCCTATTTATTTGGATCTCATGTCCTTGCCTTGTTGCCTTGGTTTTTCTTGGATCGTGGCACACTTATTTGTAGTAGTTGATCAAATTATGTTTGGTGTTTGTTTTTCACTTTTCGACATCACTCCATTGACAATCTCCTTGCATGGAGCTATTTTGGTGAAGCCCAGTGTCAGTTGTTTTTGAGTTATATGATCAAGCAGTGGATTCAAACCATAATGTGTAACACACTTCTTTAGCATTGTACAAGTTTTTGGAGTTGAGCTTCTGAGGATATCTTACAGTAGGATTTTGCTCTCTACTTTGTTATTATTGGTTTTGGGTACCTCGCGGTGTCCATTTTCTCGCTTGTTGTACGTGGGTACCTCATGAGGCATTATTGCTAGGAACCACCTTCTTTTCCACCCACCTAAGCTATGTTTATGGGAGGGTGTTAGTGTAGGTTATTATTTATCCTTTTATTTATTTATTAGGATAATTATTACATTTGTGTTAGCCCTACACTTGTTTAAGAATTATTTATTTATTTATTATTTATCCTTTTTGAGTTATATGATCGAGCGGTGGATTGAGACCATAGTGTGCACCACACTTCTTCACATTGTACAAGTTTTGGAGTCGAGCTTGAGGATATCTTGTAGCGAGGATTTTACTCTCGACTTTGTTATTATTGGTTTTGGGTACCTTGCGGTGTCTATTTTTTCCATTGTTGTATGTGGGTACCTCATCAAGCCTTATTTTGGGACCCACCTTCTTTTCCACCCACCGAAGCTATGTTTATGGGAGGGTGTTAGTGTAGGTTATTTATTTATCCTTTTATATGTCCACAATATTAGTCTCGCAACTAGGCACGATGAGTTACTCATGTACAATTAATGGGAAAAAGTGACACTACAAGGTACCCTAAACTAATAACAACAAAGTAAAGAGAGTAAAGATTCACTCCAAGGCATCTCAAGAATCTCATTTCAAAAAAATTGTACAATGTTGAAGAAGTTTCGTTTGAATCCACTACTCGATTATAGAACTCAAAAACAACCGACACTTTGGGCTTCACCTGAGAATAGCTCCATACAAGGAGATTGTCAACAGAGTGATATCAAAAGTGCAAAAATAACAAACATAATTCAAATAACTTTTGAAAATAGGTGTGCAACGATCCAAGAACAATAACCAAAGCATCAAGGTAAGGACACAAAATCTAAAGTGTCACGATCCAAGAAAAGCCAAGGTAATAAGGAAAGGACACAAAACCTGAAAAGTAGGATCAACACCACACCCTCCCATATTGCTGAATGGGTGGAGTGGCGCTAAAAATCTGTATGAGTTGTCAAAACAACTACTCAAACACCGAAAAACTAACACCGGCTCCACTGAATAGCTCCTCCACAAGAGAGACTCATCAACATGCCAAAAGTGTCGAAAATACAAATACAAAATCTCTCAACAAACAAGAGAGATACACTACACTTGCTAAAGAAAAATGCTCAAAAAAAGAAGCGTCACAATGAAGAAGCTATATAAAGTGGAGCAAGAGGCGAATGGTGGAGGTGCAATGCCTTTAGAGTCCTCTCAACGTATGCCTATGTCGCTGCCATGAGTGATCAGATATCCACCCCAAATCAACACGAGATGGATGAAGAAGATGCCTGCATATGACTTGGTGAAAAATGCATAATGGGTGCATGCAAATGAACATCAGAATGTGTGTCAGGTTGATCATGTTTGATAGTTGAAATCTCAGGTTTCTCAAGCTTTGAGTAAAGATGTAGAACTCATGTGTTGCTCAAGATCCTCAAAAAGAGTTAAGCGAATAAAAAAGGAGCTTTGTCAATGTGTGATCCCAATGAAGTATCTACTCAAAAACCAATGTCATGATAAGAATTCCACTTCACATGTGGAATAGAGGAAATAATACCACATGTGAATGTCTCATGTCGATGACTCCTCCAATGAGACCCATAGAACGAAGCATGCAAGAGGCGAATGAATGCGTGGTGGTATGCTTCCCAAAAAATCCATGCAACTGAATAGAATTAGGATACACAATAGGAGCAATTCCTGCAAGTGGACTAGGAGCATGGATATGGTTGTCCACAATATGATGGTGATGTTGTAGAGCTAGCAAGTTTGTTCGCGGGAAGTGTATTATTGTATCCTTATCATGAATGAGTGATTGTAGAAGAGAATTTCACTTCTTGAGTGATATATTTTCTTTCAAAAAATTTACAATATCCTCTTGAAGTCCACACACTTCAAAGAAAAGTATATCATTCTTAGAATCCATGATAGGTACAAATTGCAACTCCCAAAAGTTTAGGACGTCTTGGCTCAAATTTAAATTGCATCCACAATTGCTTACAACACTCCTCCATATTTGGCACTTTATAATTATATTGCAAGTCTCAAAATAAATATTTCCAATTGAAATTGCATTTAAAAACATGCACTTTCAAGAAAAATGGCACTCAAAACTTAGTTACCGATCAAAAGTTACAAGCTTTTTAATATTTTTCTCTGATATTTATTATAGTTGCCACTAAAACAAAATAAATTGTTGTTGCCTTCACCACACAAATAAAACTAAAGGAGGTTGAAGTTAAGAACTACTAAAAGGAATCACAAGCTTTAAGCCCTCATATGACCATACCATATGACCAAAGGCTAAGGATTTTAATGGGTGTTTGTCTGAGTTACTATTTTAGGGTTTGTAGCATGTTTTCAAGAAAGTCACATCCAACTACCGCTTCGGTAAAATTACTATTTTTGGACTTTGTGTGAGACAATGACTTTAATTCATGAAAATAACAACCCGCACATTTTCTGAAATAGTAAAAACATTCACAACATCCGTGGACCCACCAAAAAGGATAGATCGAAAACCTTCCTATGCGCAAATCGAGACAAATACACTTTGCATGTGAGAAAAACCCTGTACAAATCTCAAGAAATCCAACAAACCCGAATAAATAAAATCACATTTTTCCCTTGGCTTGAATCCTGAGGCACGCCTGTGTGCTTCTCTGCAAAAATTAAAAAAACCACAAAAACAACTACCTCTAGAAGTTGCCAAGTTTACAGTTCGATCTTAGGGTTTTCACGCCTTCCGAATCTAACGGAAGCCTCTGTTTTGCATAAAAATGCACATAGAAAAAAATATGACCAAATCTGAAATATATGAATACACAAATAATTCATTTATAAAATAAAACTTCCAGACGGATGTCAACAATCTCCTATCTCTACTCGATACCATGAAAGGAATGATAACCAAATCATACCGGGCCAAGAACGTAGATGTTAATCAAACACCACGATCTATAAGATGAAAGTAATTCACCAGAATAACTTTACATAAAAACTTTGCAAACAAATGAGAAACAATATTATATATTATTATGGAACTCAATGCAATACATTGAGAATGGGCCTTGCTTAAATAGACAAGGAATAACAATCTAAGAACCAGTCAAGGTCGAAGATCAAGCCATAAATCATGGAAAGAACTAGTCAAGACCATAGATTTAGGAGAGAACTAGACATCAAGGATCTAGTCAATACCACAAATCAAGGAAATAACTAGTCAATACCATAGATCAAGAAAAATACTATACCTAACATCTAGATAATATCTCCTAATATCTAAATAAGATAAAAGAAATATCCACATACATAAGTGGGTGAGAATAAATACAATAAAGGTAAATAAAGTACCTAGGTGAACATGAGCTAAGGTAAATACCTACTCTAACACCCCCTCAAGTGAAGCTAGGGGCAAAATAGATGTGGCATGTCCATAGTATGAGTCCCAAAGACTAGGCACGATGAGGTACTCATGTATAATAACGGGGAAAAAAAGAGACACCACTGCAGGTACCCAAAACTAGTAACAACAAAGTAAAGAGAGTAAAGACCCACTCCAAGGCATCCCAAGAAGCTTGGCTCAAAAAACTTGTACAATGCTGAAGAAGTTTGGTCTGAATCCACTGCTCGATCATAGAACTCAAAAACAACTAACACTAGGCTTCACCAAAATAGCTCCATACAAGGAGACTGTCAACGGAGTGATGTTGAAAGTGCAAAAAACACCAAACATAATTCAACCAATTGCTACAAATAGGTGTGCCACGATCCAAGAACAATAACCAAAGCAACAAGGCAAGGACACAAAATCTAGAGTGTCACGATCCAAAAAAACCAAGGTAACAAGGCAAGGACACAAAACTCGAAGAAGCAGGATCAACACCACACCCTCCCATACTACTGAATGGGTGGAGTGGCACTACAAATATGTATGAGTTGTCAAAACAACTACTCGAACACTGAAAAACTAACACTGGGCTCCACCAGAATAGCTCCCCATAAGAGAGACTGTCAACATGCCAAAAGTGTCAAAAATATAGATACAAAATCTCTCAACAAATAAGAGAGATACACTACACCTGCTAAAGAAAAATGCTCAAAACAAGAAGCATCACAATGCAGAAGGTATAGAAAGTGGAGCAAGAGGCTGAATGGTGGAGGTGTCATGCCCGTAGAGTCCTCGCAATGAATGCCTATGTCAGCGCCACGAGTGATCGAGATATCCACCCCAAATCAACACATATGGATGAAGAAGATGCCTGCATATGACATTGTACAAAATGCACAATGGGTGCATGCAAAAGAACATTAGAATGTGTGTCGGTGTGATCATGTCTAATAGCTGAAATCTCGGGTTTCTCAAGCACTGAGTGAAGATGTAGAACTCATGTGTTACTCAAGATCCTCGAAAGAGTTGAGTGAAAAAAAAGGAGCTTTGTCAATGTGTGATCCCAATGAAGTATACTCAACTGAAAACCAATGTCATGATTTGAATTCTACTTAACATGTGGAATAGAGGAAATAATACCCTTTGAATGTTTGTCAATGACTCCTCTAGTGAGATGCGGTAGGGCATGTATCTCGAGTTTTCACATTCTCCTCATAGTAGTCATTGACATGCTTCTTTAAAAGGATTTTACTCTATTGCATGGTACTTCCCACTTTGGCCTACACTACACTAGGGCTCTATTCGAGTTGGTTGGGTATATAGATTCAGATTGGGTAGGTTACTATGATGAAAGGTGTTCCACTTCCGGATATATTTTCTATCTTGGTTATTCTCCAATTGCTTGGGCGTCTGCAAGCAGAGCAGTATTGCACCTTCATCTTGAGCCGAGTACAGGGGCAGCGATTCTGACAAGTCAATGAGATTCTTTGGCTTCGTCGGTTATTGATAGAGTTTAGATTCATACGGGATTCACCGACTATACTTTGGTGTGACAACCAAAGTGCAATTCACATTTCTCACAACCCGTTGAGCACCATGTGGACCAAGCATATTGTGATACCATAAAAGGAATGATAACCGAGATCATGGCAAGCAAAGAACACAGATGCTAATAAAACATCACGATCAATAAGATGAAAGTAATTCACCAGAATAGCTTTACATAAACCTTTGCAAACAAATGAGCAGCAATATCATATATTATTATGGAACTCAATGCAATATATTGAGAATGGGCCTTGCTCGAATAGTCAAGGAATAACAATCTAAGAACCCGAGTCAAGGTCATATATCAAGCCATAAATCATGGAAAGAACTAGTCATCAAAGAACTAGTCAAAACCATAGATTTAGGAGAGAACCCGACATCAAGGATCTAGTCAATACCATAGATCAAGGAAAGAACTAGACAATACCATATATCAATGAAAAACTATACCTAACAACTAGATAATATCTCCTAATATCTAAATAATATAAAAGAAATATCCACACACATAAGTCCATATTATCCAACACCACAATCTATTGTTCCTAGTCCATATTATCATTCCTAAAGTAAATGAAAGGAACGATAAATAGATCATACCAAGCTAAGAACATAGATGATAATCAAACACCACGATCTATTGTGGACAACCATATCCATGCTCTTAGTCCACTTGCGAGATATTGTTTCTATTGTGTATCCTACTTCTTCGTAGTTGCATGGATTTTTTGGGAAGCATACCATTGCATTCAGTTCTCGCATACTCCATTCTATAGGTCTCACTAGAGGAGTCATTGATAGACATTCACAGGGTATTATTTCCTCTATTCCACATGTTAAGTGGAATTCTCATCATGACATTGGTTTTCGAGTAGATACTTCATTGGGATCACACATTGACAAAGCTCATTTTTTTGTTCACTCGACTCTTTCTGAGGATCATGAGCAACACATGAGTTCTACATCTTCACTCAGGCTTGAGAAACCTGATATTTCAGCTGTCAGACATGATCAACCTGACACACATTCTGATGTTCTTTTGTATGCACCCATTGTGCATTTTGCACCAAGTCATATGCAAGGCATCTTCTTCATCCATCATGTGTTGATTTGGGGTAGATATCGATCACTCATGGTAGCGACATAGGCATTCATTGAGAGGAATCTACATGCATGACACCTCCACCATCCGGCCTCTTGCTCCACTTTCTATACCTTTTACATTGTGATGCTTTTTGTTTTGAGAATTTTTCTTTAAGCAGTGTAGTGTATCTCTCTTATTTGTTGAGATATTTTGTATCTATATTTTTGACACTTTTGGCATGTTGACGATCTCTCTTGTGGGGGAGCTATTCGGTGGAGTCCAGGTGTTAGTTTTTAGTGTTTGAGTAGTTTTTTGACAACTCATACAACTTTATAGCACCACTCCATCCATTCACCAAGTATGGGAGGGTGTGGTGTTGATCCGATTTTTCAGGTTTTGTGTCCTTTCCTTATTACCTTAGTTTTTATTGGATCGTGACACTCTAGATTTTGTGTCCTTTCCTTGTTGCTTTAGTTATTGTTCTTGGATCTTGGCACACCTATTTGCAGTAGTTTTTAATTATGTTTGGTGTTTTTACACTTTCGATATCACTTCGTTGTGATCTCCTTGTATGGAGCTATTCTGGTGAAGCCCAGTGTCAGTGTTTTTGAGTTCTATGATCGAGCAATGGATTCAAACCAAACTTCCTTAGCATTGTACAAGTTTTTTGAGCCGAGATTCTTGGGATGCCTTGGAATGGATCTTTACTCTCTTTACTTTGTTGTTACTTGCTTTGGGTACCTTGCGGTGTCCCTTTTTTCTCAATTATTGTACATGAGTACCTCATCGAGCACGGTTGCAGAAACTCATATTGTGGACATGCCACATCTATTTTAGCCCCTAGCTTCACTTAAAGGGGGTGTTTGAGTAGGTATTTACCTTAGCTCATGTTCACCTAGGTACTTTATTTACCTTTATTGTATTTATCCTCAACCACTTATGTGTGTGGATATTTCTTTTATCTTATTTAGATACTTAGGAGATATTATCTAGTTGTTAGGTATAGTTTTTTCCTTGATCTATGGTATTGACTAGTTCTTTCGTTGATCATTTGAGGTATTGACTAGATCCTTGATGTCTAGTTCTCTCCTAAATTTATTGTCTTGACTAGTTCTTTGATGACTAGTTCTTTCCATGATTTATGGCTTGATCAATGACCTTGACTAGATCTTATATTGTTATTCATTGCCTATTTAAGCAAGGCCCATTCTCAATGTATTGCATTGAGTTCCATAATATTATATGATATTGTTTCTCATTTGTTTGTAAAGGTTTTATGTAAATTTATTTTGGCGAATTACTTTCATCTTATAGATCATGGTGTTTTATTAGCATCTATGTTCTTGGCTTTGTATGATCTGGTTATCATTCATTTCATGGTATCAGTGATCTATTAGTAGGTGCTTAACCTCGCCTCCTTTAATTTTATTTGTGTTGTGTGCTTATCAAGGAAATAACTAGTCATCAAAGAACTAGTCAAGACCATAGATTTAGGAGAGAATTAGACATCAAAGATCTAGTTAATACCATAGATCAAGGAAAGAACTATACCTAACAACTAGATAATATCTCCTAATATTTAAATAAGATAAAATAAATATCCACACACATAAGTGGGTGAGGATAAATACAATAAAGGTAAATAAAGTACCTAGGTGAACATGAGCTAAGGTAAATACCTTCTCTAACACCCCCTCAAGTGAAGCTAGGGGCCAAAATAGAAGTGGAATTTCCATAGTATGAGTCCCGACAACTAGGCCGATGAGGTACTCATGTACAATAACGAGAAAAGGGGACACCAAGGTACCCAAAACCAGTAACAACAAAGTAAAGAGAGTAAAAACCCGCTCCAAGGTATCCCAAGAAGCTTGGCTAAAAAAAATGCGTGCAATCTTTGAAGAAGTTTGGTGTGCACTTTTGGTCCAGAATCCATTGCTTGATCACAAAACTCAAAAATAACCGACACTTTGGGTTTCAATAGAATAACTCCATACAAGGAGACTGTCAACGGAGTGATGTCAAAAGTGTAAAAAAATACCAAACAAAATTTGATCAACTACTGCAAATAGGTGTACCACGATCCAAGAACAATAACCAAAACAACAAGGCAAGGACAAAAACTCTAGAGTGTTATGATCTAAGAAAAGCTAAGGTAATAAGGCAAGGACACAAAACCCAAAGAAGCGGATCAACACCACACCCTCCCATACTCTAATGAATGGGTGGAGTGATGCTACAAATATGTTTGAGTTGTCAAAAAACTACTTGAACACCGACAAACTAACACCGTAATGCACGAGAATAGATCCACCATAAGAGATTCATCAACATGCAAAAGTGTCAAAATACGAGATACAAAATCTCTCAATAAAAAAGAAAGATACACTACACTGCTAAAGAAAAATGCTCAATACAAGAAGCATCACAATGCATAAGGTATAGAAAGTGGAGAAAGAGGTCGAATGGTGGAGGAGCCACGCCTGTAGAGTACTCTCAACGAATGCCTATGTCACCTCCACACGAGTGATCAAATATCCACACCAAATCAAAACGATATAGATGAAGAAGATGCTGCATATGACTTGGTATAAAATGCACAATGGGTGCATGCAAAAGAACATCGAGAATGTGTGTCGGGTTGATCATGTCAGATAATGAAATCTCGGTTTCTCAAGCTTTGAGTGAAGATGCAGAACTCATGTGTTGCTCATGATCCTCAGAAAGAGTTGAGCGAACAAAAAAAGGATCTTTGTCAATGTGTGATCCCAATGAAGTATCTACTCGAAAACCAATGTCATGATAAGAATTCCACTTCACATGTGGAATAGAGGAAATAATACACTTGTGAATGTTTGTCAATGACTCCTCCAAGTGAGACCCATGAGACGAGCATGCAAGAACCGAATGCGGTGGTATGCTTCCCAAAAAAATCCATGCAACTTGAATAGAATTAGGGTACACAATAGGAACAATCCCTCGTAAGTGGTATAGGAGCATGGATATGGTTGTCCACAATATGATGGTGATGATGTAGGCTAGCAAGTTTGTTACTCAGGAAGTGTATTATTGTATCCTTATCGTGAATGAGCGATTGTAGAAGAGAAATTTCACTTTTCAGGTGATCTATTTTCTTCCAAAATTTTACAATATCTTCTTGAAGTCCACACACTTAAGAAAAAGTATATCAATCTCAAAATCCATGATAGGTACAAATTGTAAATCCCAAAAGTTTAGGACTTTGGGCTCGGCCAAAATTTCGTCCACAATTGATTACAACACTCCTCCATATTTGGCACTTTATAATTATATTTCAAGTCTCAAAATAAATATTTCCAATTGAAAGAGCATGAAAAAATATGCACTTTCACAAAAAATGACACTCAAAACTGAGTTACCGATCAAAAGTTACAAGCTTTTTAATATTTTTCTCTGATATTTATTTTAGTTGCCACTAAAACAAAATAAATTGTTATTGCCTTCACCACACAAATAAAATTAAAGGAGGCTGAAGTTAAGCACCTACTAGTAGGAATCACAACCTTTAAGCCCTCATATGACCAAAGTCTAATGATTTTAATAGCAACCATAGTAAAAACATTCACAACATCCGTGGACCCCTGCCAAAATAGGAAAGATCTGAAAACCTACTTGTGCGCAAATCGAGACAGATACACTGCAACAGATAAAACCCCTGTATAGATCTCAAGAAATCCAAAAACCCAAATAAATAAAATCACATTTTCTCCCTTTTCTCGAATCCCGAGGCACGCCTATGTGCTTCTCTACAAAAAAAAAACCACAAAAATGAATTCCTCCATAATTGCACGAGTTTACTGATCGATCTTAGGGTTTCATGCCTTCGAATCTAATGGAAGGCTCTGTTTTACATAAAAATTCATGCAGCAACAAAATATGACCAAATACCAAATATATGAATACACAAATAATTTATTTACAAAATAAAACTTACAAACCGATGTCAACAACAATCTCCCGCTCGATACCATGAAACGTCACGATAACCAGAGATCATACGGACAAGAACATAGATGTTAATCAAACACCACAATCTATAAGATGAAAGTAATTCACCGAATAACTTTACATAAAACCTTTGCAAACAAATGACATATAATATCATATATTATTATGGATCTCAATGCAATACATTGAGAATGAGCCTTGCTTAAATAGGCGAGGAATAACAATCTAAGAACCAGATCAAGGTCATAGATCAAGCCATAAATCATGGAAAGAACTAGTAATCAAAGAACTAGTCAAGACCATAGATTTAGAAGAGAACTAGGCATCAAGGATCTAGTCAATACCACGGATCAAGGAAAGAACTAGTCAATACCATAGATCAAGGAAAAACTATACCTAACAACCGATAATATCTCCTAAATCTAAATAAGATAAAATAAATATCCACACACATAAGTGGGTGAGGATAAATGAAATAAAGGTAAATAAAGTACCTAGGTGAACATGAGCTAAGGTAAACACCTACTCTAACAATTTGAATGGGAAAAACAAAATTCTCCTTAGCAAATTAGGGCAAGGTAATGGGTTTACAAACAATCCAATGCAAAAGAATGGAGCTAAAACTTAATACCATTAATTTTATGAGGAAACAACATTTTAGAGCACAAAGAGTGAAGGGGAAACATGGAAAAATGGCAGAGGATCAAAATGGGCACCAAAATCAGCTCCTGCTCGGGATGGGCCCTCCCGGTGAGTGCCACAAGAACAAAATTTGACCAAGTGCCAAAATAATCCATTGGGAAAATGAAGTCATGAGCCAAAACCACCAAAAGTAGCTAAGAAACTGAAAAACAAGGCTACCACACAACAAGGCAAACCAAAAGCGACAAAACACCAAAAAATAGCAAAATCCAAACACTATACACTTTACAAGTGGTGTATACCTCAAATTTAGGGATTAATCCAAGAAATGTTGTAGATGCTTGCCATTAACAGGTAGTTAAAGAAATTCCCCATCTAAGTCCTTGAGAAAAAGGTATTATCACCAATTTTGATATCAATCCGGAGTAAGGACCCTCCATAATGCATCAAATTTAACATGTTTACCCTTATCTTCATTTATGTTATCCCACAACAAAACCAGATCTCCAATATTGAAGGCCCCGGAAGTGACCTTCTTGTCAAACAACCTCTTCAAGTTCTCTCTAAATCTAACATGCCTTTAGTGGTATGCTCATCTTTCTTCATCCACTTCAACAATCTGATTAATCCTTGCTTCATATGGACTGACCTCTTGATCTTCAAGTTGTTGAACAAACTAAAATGAAGATAATTATAGATGTAAGGAAGCAGAGCTAGAGTTCCATACACAAAATCAAATGGAATTTTACCACTAGGTCTTTTGGAAGTTATTTCTACCCCTGCCATGTGTCTCTCTCGTGATTCACTTAGTGGACCCACAACCCTTCTCAAACCCTTTATCCTTTTCGCCAAAAAAGTAGAAATTTTCTAAGTCCTCTACCACCTTCCATACTCGCCTTCGATGATAACATGACACGTGTCCACCTCACGACCTGCCATCCTACTTTTGATAAGAACATGATACGTGTCCTCTTATTTCGTGGTGGGCGTGCACTTTGAAGTCGCCAAGTGTTCCATTATGATTTTGTTGTGGGCACTGTGCTTTGAAGTCGCCACATGTTCCATTAAATTTCGTTATGGGCCCTAGGCATTTTATTAGTACTTTAACTCTTTTTCAAAATTCCTTAATGCATAAAATGACCCACCCATCCACCTTCACTCTGCTTGCAACACGTGTACCTCCTCTAGGACTGCGGAGCTATGGCGGAAACTTGTACTTTTTCCAAAAACATGAAAAATGTTAAGTCTTTATAAATGACCCACCGATCCTTTTCTAATCACAAATAGACACGTATGAGGAAATGTTGACCTATAATTTGATGGGAAAAGGACGCCCGTATGACCATCAAAAACAAAAAAATTACCAGGATGCCCTAAATCAATTTTTTTCTTCGTAGGTGAAGAATTTTTCAATCAAAAAACAAATGGAAAGTGATTATAGGAAATTTACAACCATGACAAGGTATTTTTTAGGGTAAATGTGTATAAAACAAACAAATTAGAGCTCGAAAGGCTAGGAAAAGTGGAAAAATGGCGAGAGAATTTGATTGGGAAAAATTAGGGCAAAAATGGGGCTACAACTTCACACTATAAATTTTATGAGGAAAAAACATTTTAGAGCACAAAGAGAAAATGGGAAACATGGTAAAATGGAAGAGGATCAAAATGGGCACCAACAAAGTCGATGGGACATGTGGAAGCTTAGGTCTGCGACTCTCTAGGGTTATGAACACGTGGAAGGCCCGTGCTTGTTTGGGAACCTACCTTTAGATTTCACCTTTGTAGTTGCACCTAGGAAACACGTTGAGGCTTCCAATGGCTCTTCCTTCGACTTGGTCAACTCGGACTCACAAGCACACAAATGCACGGTACCCATGCGAGGGCAATCATTTCTCAAGGTGTATTCTCGAGGCTGAAAATGATTGCTTTTCAGATCCACCATATGGAGCCATGTGAAAATGATTAAAAAGGTGATTTCTCGCATGTGAATGAAAGGATGATTAATAATACTACCAAAAATTATGATATTGTATCCCAGTCATAGTTGAGGGTCCGAGAAACATGATTAATTTATGATTTATCCACCCGGAAGATTTTGGTGTAAATTTGTTAAACATCCTTTTCGAGACAAATTTGTAACAAGCAAAGGATTCCTTGATTATACTTCATTTTGGGGAAAATTTGGGATGAATGGGAAAGATTAATTTATAAATGCAATGAGAATACTCTTGCAAATGGTCGGAGGTTTAATTTTTTTGAGAAAGTTTAAGAGAAACCATGTTTCTCAAGAGACCATCTCGAGACCAAATCATTTTCTATGACTTTGGATTGAATGGCATCAAGGTGGTTCTAAATGTATAGTCCTTGACAAGATCTAAGATTTTTTAAGAAAATTTCCCTGTTGATGAATCGGTGAACTTTGAATGACTCTGTGTTTATCTTGTGCATTATTGTGTATGATTTTATTTCGAATGTTTTCAAATGGTTTTCTTGTTCCTATTGCAATCTTATGTTAAAATCTATCTGAGTCACACAAGATCTTGTGCGTGTGTTAGTATTGTGGCATTTGCGGTGTCATTATGAGAAGATCCTTCATCCGCAGTAATGAAATAAACAATTTAAAATCACTTTACTCTCACTATGTTGATAAAGATTATTTGTAAGCCTATGAGTGTATCTTAGGCATGAGGAACTAGGGATTTCTAGCATTTAATTGAGTCTTTAAGCTTTGAGCCTTTGTGTTGTGAAACCGTGCGTCTCTGGCCTCCATTGATGTACACCTTCTGGTTGAAGGAATATATTGGATTTTCTAAAGAATTATTTCTATAAGCTTCCCAATATTTGTAAAGGCTCTCAAAGACACGGTATAATCCGTTCTATCTTTCTTAACTTCCCACCAACTAATTTCTCAAACGTCGAATCCTACATGAACTACCCATTTTTGTATTTGTGTATCCACAAATGAACAAATTCCATTGCAAAAGTATGTGGGGAAAATCATAGTTCACTTACTATCTTTAGTAACCCAAACCTTTTCTAGGAAACATCTCCACTCTCTAGTGTGACAAATCATGAGAATTTGATTGTGTTGTATTGATCATATTTCCTTAAGGTTATCATTAAGATTGTGAAAAGGAGGAGATATTGATGCCTTGATGATGTAGGTTACAAAGCGGGTCCTCTCACCCCGGTTGAAGGCACAACCTAAAGTAGTGGGGTAGATCAAACCCATAGTGAGGTGCTATCCATTTCCTTGATGCCCGAGTGAAAAAGAGTTAGATGAATCCCATCCCTAGCTACAAAATGATTCATATTGTGGTCTATTTGTCCCTAGGCATCCTGTTAGTCTTGTGATGTTGCTCATCCCCCATGGGAGAGTCAATTTGGATACCAACATGAATTGGCACCATTTTCGGGGATTATTTGAACTCGAGACCTATTTGTGTGGCAATAACACCAAATTGGCACTATTACTTGGGATTATTTGAACTCGGGACCTATTTGTGTAGCAAAAAAACCAAATTAGAGCCATTTCCGGGATTATTTGAACTTCAAGACCTATTTGTGCGGCAACAACACACCGAATTGCGCACTGTTTCCAAGGATTATTTGAACTCTAGGACCTACTCGTGCGGCAAAAACACCTGAATTGGCATGGTTGTTAGGGATTATTTTAACTTCGCGACCTATTTGTGTGGCAACAACACCAAAATCGCGCCATTGTAGAGGGGACTATTTTTAAAAATGCGTACACATACCAACCACAGTAATGTTTCTTGCATGATTCAAGTACAAATAGGTTGTTTAAGTTCCATCCTTTATTGATATATGTAATATTTATGCAACATTACATGTGCGTTGTGCAATATTTCCAATTTCTATTGGTTATTGCACTAAATTTGCATCAATAGTGATAAATTTAGGTAAAGGAAGGTCATATCTATTAAGCTTTGCGAGAAATTAAGTATTGATAGACACTTGGTAGGTTACTTATAGTGCATCTACACAACTAAGGTGAAAATCCTTAGTGACAACTACGTGTTGATTTGAAATTTTAAAGATTACTAGTGCCTTAACCTTTGTTAAGTGAGATCTTTCACTAATCTATGTAAAGATGGAAGGAAGAAGTTCTATCTTCACTAGGGACACCACTAGAAAGTTGTTTCTAGAACGAGAAAAGCAAATTTAGAAGGAAAACAAGTCCTAGAAATTTGTTGGAGATCAAGAATCAAAAAGGAGATATCAGAACCAAGGGTGTCCAGTCTATGGTTAGAGATTACCATACATCTTCAAGCGATTTTTAATCGGGTAATCTTTAGATAAATTTGAGGTCTCCAACTTGAGAGGGACCATAATTTGTGTCTAAAAGTGTGCTTCTTAGTTTCCCCCTGTTTCTTCCAAGGTTGATTGGGTTTTCCAAGAAATTAAGTCATTAGAGAATATCTATTTTGAGAATTATATTCCCATGTTCTCCAAATACCCTCGTTCCTATCATTTTGTTTCTCTGTAAGATCACCCCCTCAAGGCAATATGGCCCAAAATCCACCTAGACCTTCATTTTTGCCAACACTTTTTGACCTAATAGATTTCAGAGGTATGAATGGATATCCTAATATAGTGCCACAAGATGTCGAAATAGGTTGCCAAATTTTCAAGGGAATAATGCCATCACTTTGGTGACCAACATTTAAAACTCTTTGTCAATATGATGGAATATTTTTAAATTGATTTTGAAGACATGTATGTAAAACTGTTTATTCATACTCTTGAGGAGGATGTAATTTAATGGTATGCACAAGGATTTACAGATAATTCAATAGATTCATGGACCAAGATGAAAAGTGCCTTTAGATTTAAGTATGGGGATAAAATAGATCCCGGGTTCCCTTTATCTAAATTTGAAAATATAAAGAAAAATCCAAATGAATATGTATTTGATTTCAATACTCGATTCAATAAGACCTTGAACAAGCTACCTACAATCCTAAGGCCAAGCGATGTTTCCTCTTTAATAAAATATTCTGATGCTTTGGATAAAACAATTGCTTCTTACCCGAGATAAGAACCTAGGAACATTAAGGCAGGCTTTCACCATGGCCTTATAAATAGAGAATAATATCAAAGTAGTTGGAAAGCCTCCTAAGAGGGAAGGTGTTAAGTTGATTAATCCTAAAAATCCTCAGTCAAGAAAAGCTGTGGATCTAGTAAGAGGTTGTAAAAACTTTGGCTAGAGCAGTTAAAGAGATATCCTATAAATTTCTCTAGCAGAGACAAAGGGATAGGATAAAGTTCCAAGGGTCAGCTCAAGTCACATGGTCGGGAGAGGTCGGGAAATCATCCCGAGAGGTGATCAAAACCAGATGAAAAGGGAAGGGGCTCATGGGATAAGGGAATAAACAACCTCAACACCTGGAGAATAGATTGGTTCCTGATCCTTTGACTGTCAAGGTTGTTCTACTATGGAGGAGGCCAATGTTATTGAGTGGTGTGATAGGTGTTTCTTACCACACTCCCCATGTGAAGATCATGATGAGATAGATGATGATGATGTATGCATGATGGAATGCCTCAAACTGCAACTCACGGTAGGGAAACCTCAACTAAATTAATAAGTGCGAACTATGAAGATTTCTAGGATTGTGTCCATTAGGTATTGCTTCTTCCTCCCATTAATACTTTTGAAATTGATATAGTGCAAGAATTTGATCTTCCCGAATCGTGATTTTGAATACTTAATGGCTTTAATGATTAAAAATTATGATGGCGCGATCCCTTCCAAAGAGGACAAGCAACTATTGATGAATGCAATAGTTGCTCATGAGAAAGAATACAACACCAAAGTAAGGTTGTCAAAGGGGAGGGCCATAAGCCAAGCCAAAAGTTCCAATCCTTACTAGTATCCCTAAGGAAACCCTTAAGAAAGATACATCTAGAAAACGCCTAACTACCCCAAATAAAACCTTAATCTTTCCCATGCCTAGACTCCGAAAACTCCTATACTATCGGATGAAACCGTGAATCTCCTTATAACACTTCCCTACCCCAATATGTTCCTTGTGACATAGCCCAAACATTGAGTCGGATCAAGGTCATTGTTCCCATTGTTGAATTACTCAAAATCCTGAGCATAGGAAAAGGGCATTCGAAGATTTGGGATTTAAGGAATAAATTATTACTCAGGAAAAGTGTTAATAATATAGAGTTCCTCCCATTATTACAGAATCACAAATACCAAAAGTATTAGAGTAACATGGTGAATCATCCGAGGTATATTTGGAAACTTCTATGGTTGAGTCTCGATCAATGTCGATCTATTTTTTACCACTTTGATTATTAAAGATAGGTTGGTACATAATTGCATGTTTGACTCGTGAGCCTCATGTAATGTAATGCCTCTTGAGGTCATGAATGAGTTAAATATCAAGGTAACAACATCTTTTGGAGATGTCTTGCCATGGATTCAAGAGAACTGCCGAATTGGGTATGTCAAAGGGTTAGTAGTGCAATTGGCATATTTTCAAGAAAGTGCTTAACCATGAATGTGGTTATTGTGGATCGTCCTAACAAATGGGGATGTTACTATCCGAGAAAGTGGGCAGCTAGTGTTCATGGAATTTTGCAAATGGATATGTCTTAAGTAACCATACCAATTGAGAGGAACCTTGTGAAGTTACACGGTGAGAAGAAAATGTTGCATATTATTGAGGACCCTAACAATGCTTCTTATGAAGTATTGTACATAGATGTTGATGTTGGTAACTTCATGGGCTATGCTGATTGTAACTTCATGAGCATAAAATTGATGAGTGCAAGCATAAAATTGGAAGAACCTTAAGGGAGTTCTTATGAGATGTATCATCAAGACAAAGCCTCGAAAATAATTAGTGATTTCCATGGAGGATTTTGTAGAGGGAATTTTCCTAAGAGTCACAACCCATAAGATATTATGGGCTGGTTAATGTGGCCAACTCTTTTAAAGATATGATTTTGTTGGTAAGAAGATGTGAGAGTTGTCAACATTTTTCAAGAAGATTTAAAGCTTCAAACTCCATCCCTTTGCAACTGTGTATTAATTGAATCCCAATTCAAACAATTGTGGATTGACGTCCTTAGTGAGATTCCAGATTCTCAAGTGCTATTTCCACAAGTGGATATTAGTGGCCACCGATTAATTCACGAATTGGGTGAAGGTAATCCCTAGCAAGAAAGCTACCCACCAAACTATTATGGACTTCATTCAATCAATCATATAATTTGTAGGTTTGGAGTGCCTACTAAGATAGTTATTGACAATGCTATGAGTTTTGAGCCAAGCCTTTGGTAGTCATGTGTCATGAGTATGGAATCAATTTTGCATATGCTTCAAATTATAATCCCAAAAGTAATGGCCAAGTAGAATCTAGCAACAAGAATTTGTTGAAGATAATCAGAAGGACCTTGGAATTAAATAAATGGAAGTTGGGTGAGTAGTTGAAATTTGTTGTTTGGGCTGATAGAATTATTATTTAAAGAGCTACTGGAAAAATTCCATTTGAGTTAGTGTATGGAACTCATGCTCTACTTCCCTTACTATGAAATTATCTTCTTATCATTTTATCCAACAATTGGAGGACTAGGAAGTGGAGTCCTATGATGCTCGTATTAATCAAATTGTTGAATTAGATAAACAGAGAAGAGCATCCCACCAAAGACATGTGAAGTTCAAGGAGAAATTGAAGAAACTATTTGATAAAAAGTGAATCCAAGAGCTTTCAATGGGAGATCTTGTTCTACTTATGGGATAGTAGACATGAGGATAAGGGAAAGCATGGAAATTTTGATGCATTATGGATGGGCCCTTATTCTATTGACATTCAAATTGGAGAGCACACGTTTTTCCTAAAAGACTTAGATGGGGAATTGCTTGAGTTGCCTGTTAATGATAGGCACTTGAAACATTTCCTTGACATATTTATTAGAATCAAGGCATGCATCATTGTATAGTGTACAATCTTTTGTTTTTGTTTTGTTTTCACATTTTTCTATTTAAGTTTCTCCTAGTCCTGTTGACCAATTTTTTGTTGGTTTCTCCATTCATTCTTGGGGATAGGTTATTGCTTTTGTACTTTGCAAACATGTTCTTGACTTCGTTTCCCAATGGATTTTCAGCACATGGTCTATTGTTCTTGTGACACTCGCTGGGAGTGCCTATCCCCGAGTCGGAGCCAATGTTGGTGCTCAATCTAATCTTGCCCTATTTGTTCAAAATATTTCTCGAGTCGTATGGTTTGAAATTTTCTGTCTCCCTATATTGATGTGTGAAAGCTTTCCTTTCATTTGGTTGCCATTTTCATTCCTTTCCTTTGGTCGAGGATCACATTGAGTCCAGATATTGTTTACCATTTCTCTGTCCATGAGAAATAATTTGTAATTTGGGCATGTATTCGGGTTTCCCCTTCCTTCTATTTTTCCACAATCATGTTTTCCTTTCAAATTTTTTCCCAACATCCCTAGAAACATGGTCCTTTCGATTAGATGCAGCTTGGTGGGTCTTTTTGGTGAAACTTGTCACTTTCATCACATTTGTAAAAATACCAAATGGGCCCCACACCCCCTCTATAGTATCTAATTGTTTATTCAACAAACATGAAGCGGGGGAAAAATTCTTACTTTGACCTTGAAGATGGACACGTGGTCATTTTCAAGGCAAAGGTAGAGAGGTGGATCGTTAGAACATTTTGAAGATTTTTCCTTTTTTTGAAAAAGGAGCAAAGTTATAAATTGATCCGCAGCCCCATGAGGACAAAGTGATGTCACATGTTTGAGTCAGCATTTGAAAAGTCAAAGCGGGAGCGAGAGCACTTTGGAGTTTTTAAGATTTGTTTTCAAAGGATGTAAAGGTATAAAAGTGAGTGCGACTCCAATGGGGCCCACATAAAAAGTTAGAAGTGGAGAGGCAGGTCGCCGGAGCATTTTGAAGTTTTTGGCCCATTTCAACTCAAATATTTTCCACGTGGAGGGTCTGTGCTCATTTGAGGATTCGCCTCTCGGTTTGACCTTTGGAGTTGCACCAAGGAGACACGTGGAGGTTTCTGTTGGCCCTGCCCATACTTAGAATTTTCTTCAAGTGGTCGGTGTAGCTTTGTCAGACCATGGACATGTGGAGGGCCTACGTTCATTTGAGGATCCGCCTCTAGGTCCTACCTTCGTAGTTGTGCCAAGGAGACACATGGAGGCTTTCATTAGCTCCTCTATATACTTAGACTTCTAAAGCAACTTGCTAAGGCCCGGACACGTGGATGGCCCGCACTTGTTTGAGGACCTACCCTTGAAATTTAATTTTGAAAGATTGCTTTGAGGGGACACGTGGAGGTTTCCATTGAATCTTCCAATACTTATACTTTTTCAAATATCTAGTGAAACTTTGTCGGACCCTAAACATGCGGAAAATCCATGCTTGTTTAAGAGTTCTATTTTGAGATTCATACCAAAAATCCTTGAGAGACACGTGGAAGATTCTATTGGCCCTACCCATACTTAAAATTTTCAATGGTGAGAAAATATTTCTTATAGCGTAGGCATGGGGCTCCTTCTCGCTAGTCCTTAAAATCTTTCAAACAACTTTGTTGGGATGAGACACATGGTGAGCCCGTGCTTTTAAGGGTCTCCAATTTTGGGCACCATATCAGAAGTGTTTTGAAGAGACACATGGAGGCTTCCACTGGCTCCTCTTTATATTGAAACACTTTCAAATGCTAAGGTAAATTTCTTCGACCCAGAGCACGTGGAGAGCATGCACTCATTTGAATTCTCACTTCTAAACTTCATCTTTGAATTTTGTGCTGAAGGGATACATGGAAGCTTCCATTAGGCCTTCCTAGACTACTTTTCAAAGAATTGGTGTAACTCTCTAGGGTTATGAATACGTGGAAGGCCCACACTCATTTGGGAACCTGCCTCTGTATTTCACCTTTGCAGTTGCGCCAAGGAAACACGTGGAGGCTTTTGTTGGCTCCTCCTTACACTTAGCTGGATCAGGACTCACAATGCATGAATGCAGTACCGATGTGAGGGAAATCATTTCTCAAGGTGTATTCTCGAGGGTGAAAAGGATTGCTTGTCGATCCACCATATGAGCCACCCGAAAATGATTAAAAAGAGATTTCTCGAATGACATAATGAAACAATGATTAAGAATATTGTCAAAAATTATGATATGGCATCCGAGTCATAGTTGAGGGTCCGAGAAACATGACCGGTTCAAGATTTATCCACCTGGAAGCTTTGGGTGCAAATTTTTAAATATCACTTTCTCGAGACAAATTTGTAGAAAGAAAAGTATTCCTCGAATATTCTTCTTTTTTCTAGGGAAAATTTGGGATGAATGAGAAATTAAAATGTATAAATACAATGAGAATACTCTTGAAAATAGTCGTGAGGTTTAATTTAGTAAGAAATTTTAAGAGAAACCATTTTCCCGAGAGACTGTCTCGAGAGACCAGTTCATTTTCCCGTGTCTTTGCATTCAATCGTGTCAAGGTGGTTGCAAGTGTACAACCATTAATAGACTTCGAGATTGTTTAAGAAACTTTTCCTGTTGATGAATCTATGAACTTTGAATGACTCTGTGTTGATCATGTGTATTATTGGTTCTACTTTTATTTCGAAATGTTTTCAAATAGTTTTTCTTGTTCCTATTGCAATCTTATGTTAAAATATCTCTGAGTCAAACAAGATATCATTCATGTGTTAGTATTGTGGCATTTGCAATTTCATTATGAGAAGAGCCTTCATCTAGTAATGAAATAAACAATTTAAAATCACTTTACCCTCACTATGTTGATAAACATTATTTGTAAGCCTATGACTGTATATTAGGTGTGATGAACCAAGGATTTCTAGCATTTAATTGAGTCTTTAACATGAGCCTTTGTGTTGAATTCTCAAAGAGTGTGTGAAACCGTGTGTCTCTGGCCTCCATTGATTCACACATTTTGGTTGAATGAATATCTTGGCTATTCTAAAGCATTCTATCTATAAGTTTCCCAATATTTGTAAAGGCTCTCAAAGACCTAGTATAATCCATTCTATCTTACTTAACTTCCCACCAGTTAATTTCTCAAATGTAGAATCCTACACGAACTACCCCTATTTGTATTGTGTACCCACAAATGAAAAAAATTCCATTTCCAAAGTATGCAGGGAAAATCGGGGTTCATTTATTGTCTTTAGTAACTGGACCTTTGTCCAGAAACATCTCCACTCTCTAGTGTGACAACTCATGAGAGTTATATTATGTTTTATTGATCATATTTCCTCAAGGTTCTCATTAAGATTGTGCAAAGGAGGATATATCGATGTCCTTCACTAATACGAGTTATAGAATGGGTCCTCTCACCCTCATTGAAGGCACATCCTAAAGTAGTGGGGGTAGATCAAACCCTTAGTGAGGTGTTAACCATTTCCCGATGCATGATTGTCAAAGAGTCGGATGAATCCCATCCTAGGCTAAAAATCGAGTCATATTGTTGTCCATATGTCCCTAAGCATCCTGGCAAAGATCGTGATGTTGCTCTCCCCCATAGTAGAATCAATCTAGATACTAACAAAGGTTATTAGGGATGGATCAAGGTGTTTTATTGCATTTTCATCCCAAAGGTGGACAAGGTGACACTTACGGTATCTCAATTCATGAAATAATTCAAGAGACAAGAGTGAAATCTAGAAAATCTTCATCAGCGATCATGAATCAACAAATTTTTCATCATAAGGACTTCTTCATGAGATCAAGAATCTTCTTCCTTTTCCCCTAATTTTCTTTTTTTTATTTTCTCCCTCTTCCAAATCATTTTTGTATGTAATCATGATAATTTGTCTCATTCAATTATGTGACTTTATAAAGTTGAATTGTAAAAGTCCCTTTGATTTATAAAAAGGGAACTTATTTTCCTCACTTCCTAGGAAGATGTAAAGTCACAAGTGGAACGAGAAATCAAAGAGTCATGTGGGGTGTAGATAAAGAGGCAATCTGCAATGCTATAAATTAGGATAACTACTTCATTCTAAAGGTTTCTATATCATGTATTTTGAAATATTATTCTTATGTAGTAATTATGGATTTTGGATTGGATGTTTAGATTTATATCACCAACACAAGAAATTAAAAATGCATTTATTCCATTTCCCTTTCTCGTGTTTTCCTCTATCCTCTTTATTTTTTCTACACTTTCTAAGAATAGTGACCAAGAAGGAACTTTTTATCCTTGATTGATGAATCTAAGTAAGAATGTGTCTCTAATTTTTTAGTCATGCAAATGGCTTACATTGTTACTTTTCTCTATATGGAATGTTGAACTACTCTAGTTATTGTGTGTGAACTCTAGTGCTCACAACAATAACCGTCTCTTTCATAATTTCTCTCCTTTACCCTTCATTGTTGCAGTTTCCTCCCTTTTACCTCATGCAAGGGCTTTGTCAAAGTTTTAGTGAAGTGTTCATGTGTGATCTTTGACCTATTTGGCCAATCCGCAACACTTAGATATAATTAGAATAGTTAGAATTCAATGATGGGATACTCCCCATATACAAGAAGGAGGTTCATAGCTTCATGTAAATTGGTTAAAGCACATAATTTGTAACAATAAAAAATTATTTCACCAACTTTGGAAACTTTGTTGTGGAGAGATATACCTAGAACCATAAATATCTTTGCAAAATACAAGAACGTATATATTACAAAAACCGAAAATTAGATTTGAAAGAAAAAATAGTTTTTGAAAGTGACTTCATCAAGGAAAGAATTTATGTCATGTTCATTTCCCACATCATAATGATGAGGTTTGAAGGATGGTGTCTAGCAACAAGAGAAAAAAACCATGAAGAATAAGAATAAGAAGAAGACCCCGATATGTAAATTTTTGATCAACCATCATTCTCGGAACATCTCTTACAAAAGTAAAGGTTCTACTACAACAAAAAGTATCTTTCTTAAATCAAAAAACCAAAACTAGCCAAGTGAAATAATGTCCATATTGTTTCTACAGGTAGTTATGAAAATACTTTAATTTAGAATGGAGAAGATTACTATTTGTGAAGTGAAAGAGGGATTCGCGAGAACCGATGTCGAAAAGAGATGCACCGCAAAGAAGTTACACTCCGATTGTAACATCAAGCCAATGCAATACACAAGATTCGAATCAACGGAAAGAAGATTTACAAAATAAGAAGAATAATTGGTCTGCTCATACCCATAGATCAAAAATAGGAAGTACAAATAGGGGTGTTGTGTAACCCCCATGCCTAAACATGGAAAGAACCTCAATGACACCACTGACGCATATGATGTTGACTGATGCATATGACGCCACTAGAAGAGGAGTTACAATTCCAAATAAGGAATGTAACTCCTATGACACATTGACGTAAATGACAATGTCAGATTCTATGACAGAATTTGACACTTGTCATTTGACTTCCTAAGACCTATGACTCTCGCAAGGTGAGACGACTCACCTAGGTGATGTGGACGATGACTTGGTAGTCACACACACCAACACCCCCCCTCATCGAAGCTGAGGAAAAGGTCAAGGTAAGCCATAATAGAAAAAGAAGACTCCCTAGACAACTAAGAAAGATGTGTCAATGGGGCCCGACAACTAAAGGCCTAATAAGGAGCCCATGTACAAACAACATATTTCTAGAAAGAAGAAGAGGAGGAGAAGGAGGACTATATAGCCCAAAGAAGATGGGTGGCTAAAGCAGATCTCACCCCAAGAAGAGACCGAAAGTGAAGAAACTTCACCTCAGTGAAGGGCTTGGTGAAAATGTCTGCAACATGATCAACTTTCTGAACATACTGTATGTCGATGATGTTTTCATGTATCATCTCTTGTATGAAGTGCATATGAATCTCAATGTGCTTCATTTGTTGATGTTGAACCGGATTTCTAAAAATCGAGATAGTGCTCATGTTTTCACGAGTAGATAATGGTAGGTCACCAAAGTGGATTCCAAACTATGTCAAGATACCTTGTAACCAAATAGTTTATGTGGCATTGTCGATGATATGGCAATGACATTATTCTTCTTATTGGACCAACCGATAGGACCTGAACCAAGAGTGAAACTGTAGCTAGAGGTAGACTTCCAATGATCTAGATCACCGCCCAATCCGAGTCATAAATCCAACCTAGTCAATCTCAGTCCCTCCTAAGTAATGAATACCATCTGTGTGAGTGCCATGAACATAGTGAAGGATCCATTTTTCTACTTTTAAGTGCAGCTCATGAGGCTCCTGCATAAATCTGGACATGATCTTGACGGCATACGATAGATTTGGCCGAGTGTGAGTAAGGTAGGTCAAGCTTCCCACCAACTGTCGATAAAGGGTAATGTCAACCAAGGGGGAAGAGCAATCAGAAACCAACTTAATCCCAGAAAGAAAATAAGTAGGTGAGGACTTGTAGTCAGACATGTGAAACCGAGCAAGAAAATCAAGAGAGTACTTAGGCTATGAGATCATAATTCCCGAGTCAGATTGTGAAATATGGATCCCAAGAAAGTAATGAAGCAATCCTAAGTCAGACATGGAGAAATTTTTGGCCAAGGAGATATTCACATAATCAATGATAGAGGAAGAGCTATCTCGTGATCAACAAGTCATCAACATAGAGAACAAGAATAAGCATGGAGTCATCCTGTTGTAGAATATACACATTTGGGTCAGAGTGACACCGAGTGAACCCTGATGCAAGTAAAAAGGAGTCCATATTGGCATACCAAGCTCGAGGGGCTTGTTTAAGGCCGTAGAGAGACTTCTTTAATTTGCAAACGAGGGATGGATCATGGACATAACCTGGAGGTTGTTCCATATAGATCTCCTCCTCTAGGTCCCCATGAAGGAAGGCACTCTTAACATCCATCTGGTGGACTTCCCATCTGTTAGCGGCAGCAATGGAAAGGGTCATTCAAATGGAAGTCATCTTCACAACCGAAGCAAAGGTTTCCGAATAATCAACCCCAACTACCTGGGATAAACCCTTAGTTACAAGTCACACTTTATACTTCTCGAATTCTCCATTAGCTCCACACTTTGTTCGATATACCCACCTACACCAATGATTTTCTTCTTTTTGAAAGAAGGGTAAGATCCCAAGTGTCATTCTTCATGAGTGAGAAATACTCCTCATCCATGGCAGAATCCCACTCAGGAATCCCAGAAGCTTCCTGGAAAGATGGTGGATTAGAAGAAGAGGCAAAGGAGTGAGGTCCAGTGAAGTCTGAGCGAGTACGTCTCTCATCCAAAGGATCTCCAACTAAATCTCTAGCACTCTGTAAAGTTTTCCTAGCCCAAAGAGGTCCCGAAGGCTCAGGCTTAGAGTCAAAAGATTCTTCACTTGAGTGAGAAGGGACATAGTCCTCATCATTAGTATTGTCAGAATCATAAGACTCAAAAGTTTGAGGATCGAGAGGAGCAGGAGAGGCGTAACTCACTCAACACAATCATCATCCAAAGATTCAAAATCTAAATCGATGTGGGAAAAATAACCTCGGTGGAAGTTGAAGTGAAGGATGACTCATCAAACTTCACACTCCTCTCAAAATAAAGCTCACGGGTGGTAGGGTTAAACAATCGATATCCCTTCATTCCATCAGATACCTAACAAAGATACAAGGTTTGTATTGTCGATCCAATGCCTTGCATTTCTATTTGGGAATCTGAACCATAGCCTTCGATCCGAAGACTCGAAAGTGCTTGACATCAGCCATGTGTCCAAACTAGGCTTTAAAGGGTGTCATCCTCTTATCGCCTTGTGTGGAACACGGTTCTCGAATATAACAAGCACAATTCACTACTTCAGCCCAATACTGTGGAGGAAGATATTTCGAGTGAACCATACAAGTAGCCATCTCCTTTCAAGTTTGGTTCTTTCTTTCTGTAACTCCATTTTGGAAAGGGTTGTAAGAAGTAACTATAAGTTGTAAAGAAATCCCCTCGAAGTGTAGAAATCCTCAAACCTCGTTGCTCACATACTCACCTCCATTTTCATTTTGAAGAACCTTGATAGACTATTCCACTTATTTCTCAGCAAGAGCCTTAAAGTTTTGAAAATGCTTAAAAACTTCAGACTTAAGCTTAAGAAAATATACCCAAGTATAACGTGAAAAGTCATCAATGAAGGTTAGCATATATAGAGCTCTAGTAAAGGAAGGAGACGGAAAAGGGCCAGAAACGTCACTATGAAAAAGATCCAAGGGACGAGTAGCTCTCTAGGATTTTCCGTTGTCAAATATTTTTTTCAGTGGTGCTTTCCAAGGGTACAACCTCACAAAGACCCTTAGAAAATTTAACTCGGGTAGCCCATTGACCATTTCATTTTGACTCAATTGTTAAAGGTAACGATAATTTAGATTCCCAAAACACTCATGCCATAACTTGCTAACCTCATTTGCATGAGTGAGCAATGCATCGGGCGTTAAATTAGAAGAGAAGTGGGAAAAGGTATACAACCGTGAATGGTGATCTGCCTTTCCCAACCCACAAAGTGTCGATCGAGTTAAGCTCACAAATAATCACTGAGTTAGGAACAAATTCCACTCGCATTCCTTAACCAAGGTGGGTGATTTGGTAAACCAATAGGATATTAGTAGAGAGATTGGGAACACTCAAACATGGTTAAATGTTGCACCTTCTATCTCTACTTGACCCACTATCGGAAACCGACACATGAGTGTCATCACCCAACATGATTTGGGACATGCCACATGGTTCAATGCTAGAGAATTCAACCTCTGAAGAAGCCATGTTGTGCGAGGCACCGAGAATCCATAATCCAAGTTGATGATGGAGCTGATCTAGCTACTTAGGGCCTTACCTTTCTTCTTTTCATTTTTAGTCTCCTTTACATTAGAAGACTCGCCTTTCCGAGCATTTTGTTTAACGGATTCAGAACACTTATTTTATTCTTCTCAATTTGTTTCCAAAATCAATGATGCTCTTCATGGCCAAAATTATTACAATAGGAGCATTTATACTTTTCTTTCTTCTCTTTAGGCTCGGAATTCAAAGTATTAGTGATGGGCTTAGTCAGGGGTTGGTTGGTCTTTGTTTCTTTCTTAGGTTGGTCCTTAGTTTCTTTCTTCTTTTCATTTTTCTTTCCCTTATTCGCCACAAGGACATGTGACTTGGATTTTAGAGTTCCCATTTGAATGAGTTTGTCATGTTCTCAAATGAGTTGGGACAAAAAACTGTCAAAGGAGATATAGTCCAAGTACTACCCAAGGCGGCTTTCATGGCGTGGAAAGTTGAAATGAAGATAGAGTATTCAGGACCTAACTTAGAAAGAATCGACAAGATCAATTGAGAGTCTTTATTATCCACTTTACATTCCTTTAGAAGCAGTCTAGTGTGGACAAACTTTGAGAAGAATGCCTATAGGTGTTCAAAGTCACTAGGATTTAACCCTAGTAGTTCATTCTCTAACTCATGCACTCTCATGTAATCTTGCTTCCCAAACATATCATCAAGAATTTTCCACACTTGATGGGGTGTTAAGGAAGTTTCGATGTGGAAGAGAAAGTCAGGAGAGACAGGACATACAAATAATACGTAAGGCTTCATCACAATGGTTGAACCATTTAGATTTTTCGGGTTCATCATTGGGTTTGGTCTCTAACCCCATGGTAACTCGGTATAACCCTTTACTTCTCAGAACCAATATAATTTTATATTTCCATTCGAAGAAATTAAAAGGTGAGAGCACCGGTAATTTAGAGATATCCATAATGAAGAGATAGAACTAAGGAATGCAGAAGGAAGGAGAGAGAAAAGAAACAACCACCCTAGAACAAAATTACACCCCCAGTTTGGCACTTTATAATTTAGTGCGTTGATTACAACCAGATGCGACTGTGTGCCAAGAACCAGTCTGTCACTCACTTTGCAATCGGCGTAATAACACGCAAAGGTGGAGACAACAATCAAGGTTCATTGGGCGCAGCAGATCGTCACTGCAAGCAAACACAAGAATGAGAGAAACAAGAGGGGAAGAAGGGGATTTTTGAAAATAGATTCTCATGTAGCATGAAATAATCCCTTTTTGTAAGACTATGGCAGACGCACTCATTAGTCCACAAAAAGGAAGAGAACAAAGCTCAAGATGATCTGAAAAGAGCTTTCACAAGTAATACAGTGACACCCCCTAGAATGCAGCACTTTATAAAATTAGTGAATTTACAAAACTAATGATCCCATCATCTAGAATGTGAAAAAACATGCAACTTTGACTAAAGAAGTGCTCAGATCCGAGCAACGAGTCAAAAGTTATAAAAAAAAATCCCACAATTGATGAGAAAAATCCAATAAGCCTACAAATGAATTAAAAAGTTGCACGAACACATGCAAAGGGTGTCATATGCATGCCCGTTGGAAATGACACAGAATTTTAGATGGGGTTTTTTTGTATTGTGAGGGGGATTAGCCTCCTGCCAATCCCGGACCTCACCCTCTGTCTTCGGCACTCGAAGGAAGGTAATAATACAACAAGCCAAAAAACCAAATTTTACAATGCCAATAAAAGGAAATGTTTTTAGCACCTTAAAAACATTTTAAAAAGGTCTTAACCCTAAAATTATTTAAAGGGTAATGAAACAAAACGTTTTTAAGAAAAGTGATAAAGTAAAACGTATACAAACACGTTTTTTAGGTGATAAAAAGAACGTATTTTAGAAAGATATTACCTGGCAGGCGGATTGAGAAGGCCACATGGGAAGGAGAGGCAAGCCATATACCAGAGAGGTAGGTAAACTTCGGTGGAAAAGAATATCTCCAGCTAACTACAGAGTGAAGGTGTGTTTAGGATTTTGTAACGGTTGGAGGGAGTAGACGTCCACGTGCTGGTTCATTTCTTTACAAGCACAAGAAAGTTTGAACATTTCATTTCTTAGAAAAGGAGGCATGAGTAGGTTTGAACGTGATCATCCCGGAGAAGGAGGCACAAGCAGGTTTGAACGTGATCGTCCGAGAGAAGGAGGCACGAGCAGGTATGAAAATGATTGTGGATTCAATCGCAAAACAACATGAGATGCCCGAGACCAATGAAACCAATGCATGGACGTCCAAGCAAAAAAAAACACGAGCTAACCAAGGAACCAAGAAAAAAATGATTTTTCTTTTACCCTGCAGGATCTGAATCTGAACACAACCAACAAGTAACACATGAACAACCCAGAAAAAATAGCCACAAAGATCTAGAAATATGCAATTACGAACTCAGCTGATAATGCAAACCAACCAAATACCTCAAACTTGCAACTGACTGAAACCTCAATACGAGGTGAGCAATAATTCCAAAATGATAATCGAAAAAAAAACTTGCACATGAGGAAATGAGAAGAAACTAGAAGTAATAAACAACTGAGAAATGAAGAGTGCACGTTTACCGAAACCAGCTCTGATACCATGAAAGAGGGATTCACGAGAACCGATGTCAAAAAGTGATGCACCACAACGAAGTTGCACTCCGATGGTAACGTCAAGCCAATGCAATACACAAGATTTGAATCAATGGAAAGAAGATTGCAAGTAAGAATAATGGGTCTGCTCATACTCATAGATTGAAAAATAGGAAGTACAAATAGGGGTGTTGTGTAACCCCCATGCCTAAACATGGAAAGAACCTCAATGACACCACTGACACATATGACGCCACTAGAAGAGGAGTTACAATTCCAAATAAGGAATGTAACTCCTATGACGCATTGACACAAAAAATGACACTTTATCGAATTCTATGACAAAATCGACACTTATCATTTGACTTCCTAAGACCTATGATGTCATGAAGGTGAGATGACTCACCTAGGTGATGTGGATGATGACCGGGAAGTCACACACCAATATGAAGATCCCATCATCAACTCACGGTGGCTCCAATTCAAGAAAAATGCTATTAGAGGAAAGAAAATGGAAATCACACCTGCTGATGATTGATAATTCAAGAAATGGATGAGGAAGATTCATAAGATAAATGAAATGTTATTTGAAGGTCATGAGGGTAAATAATATACTTGAAGTAATATAATCAACTTCACATATCCGACTAGAAAACTCATAACATTTTCTTTTCTCGATTTCCTCTAGAGGATTTTATTTCATACGGAGATGAAGCAATGGATGTCTTACAAAGAGAGTTTGAGTAAACGATTATAAGTGTAGAAGAAATAAATATTGATCCTAAATCCTACTAATAACTTTTGAATTATGCATTGGCCTTGGAAAAAACTATATGAGCATCTTGAATCACTTCACAATTTTGAGAAAGAAAAAACTCATATTTGAAAAGAACATCCGAATGATTATCCACATTATGAGATGTTCATTCCTAGAATATTCTTATGCTCTTCTCGATGAGAATTGAATGCTGGTGCTCGATTTGATCTCACCCAATTTGTTCAAATAACTCTTGAATAATCTTGGTTTGTCGTATTTTCTATCTCCCTGAATGGATGCGTACAAGTTTTATCTTTATCAGGGTGTTATTGTAAATCCTTCTTTATGGTCGTGGATTGCTTTGTTGAGCCATGAATTATTTACAAAATCTCTCATCTTGAAGAAAAATTCAATTCTGGCACAAATGGTGAAGTTCCCCTGCATTTTACTATTTGACGGTGAGTTTTCCCTGTCAAATTTTATCTCAACATCTACAGATACGTGGTCTCTTTTGATTGGATGAGGCACGACGGATCTATTTTATAAACTTGTCACTTTTGCTACTTTTGCAAAAATATCAAATTGGCCTTGTGGCTCCATTGATTTCTAATTGGTTGGTCAAAATTATGAGGTGGCAGAGAAAATTTCTTATTTTTTCCCTGAAGGTGTACATGTGTCGTAAGTTGAGCAGTTGTGGGAAAGCTAGCCTTTTTGTGTTTTAAAGGCGTTATGGAAAAAGAGAAAAAAGGTAAAAGCAATGCCTAAGGCTCAAGAGGACACGTGGCCGCTTGTAAGACAAAAGTGGGAAGGTAGGCTATCGAGCACTTTTGAGTTTTTAGCTTTGTTATGAAAAAGGAATAAAGTCATAAAGTATGCAAAGATTGCCCCGTGAGGGGACTATAAGAGGACACATGGTAGTTTGAAAAGTCAAAGGTAGAGGAGTGGGCCATCGAGCATTTTGAAACTTTGGCATTATTTTGAAAAGGAAGTAAAAGTATAAAAATGAAGTTTGCATTGAAAATTCAAAGGCGGAGAAGTGGGTCGCCGGAGGAAAATTGGAAATTTTTCCTTTTTTTAAAAAAGGTAAAATTGTAGAAATGAGCTACGACTCCATCAAAGCCCAGATTAAGCCACGTGTCGAGCCCATATTTCAAAGGTAGAGGGGTAGGGAAAATGTGAAAATTACACATTTTCTCCAAAAGTCATAAAATGCAAAAGGCACTCCTGCACTGCTCCATCTCTAATCTTCCACGTGGATGGCTCTAATTTAAAGTTGTGAAAGGGTAGAATCAACGGTTATGGCGCGATACATCCAGTTTGCCACCATTAACATTCCACAACTTCAGGAGATGTAAATACACATCATTTTGTATGGTGAATCTGAATTATTTCTTGTCATTTCTATCAAGAATGTGAATTGAAGTGTTGTGGAGCTCAAATTTGTGGATCTGAGGAAGTACAATAAGTGATATTTTGAAAGAGTTTATCTCCGGCACCTACGTAAAATGAATTGCCGAGATATAGCAGAGGAAAGAATAAGGAGAAGGAATCTATAGGCGTAAAGGATGAAAAACGTGTTGCCAAAGGAGATGAATGGATTCCCTAGTTAAAACAATGATGGAAATATCTAAAATTATTTACCTTTTGAAAAACCTAGTAACTTTTTGTTGTAAATCTGTTGAACATCACTTTCTAGAAATCATGATCAAATATGTAACAAGAAAAGGTTCCTCGAATATTCTTTGTTTGGGGGAAACTTTAATGTAAATGAGTGCTATAAAGGGCATGAATTAGTCATGCAAATGGTCGGGTGTTAATCTTTATGAGAAAATTTGAGAAATCCCATCTTCCTGAGAGACCATCTGAGAAACCTGTTAATTTCTTGTGTTTTAGATTTCAATCATGTCAAGATGGTTACAAGTGTACAGCCATTGACAAGCTCTGAGATTGTTCAAAAACTTTCCCCTACTTGATGAATCTAATAAATCTCGAATTAATCTGTGTTGATCTTGGGAAAATTTGTCTCTTATTTTATTTCAGAATGTATTCAAATGGTTTTTATTTTCCCATTGCAATCTTATGTTAAAATCCCTATAAATCGCACAAGATATCATCCATGGGTTATTGTTTTGGCATTTTCAATTTCATTATGAGAAGAGCTTTCATCTGGTAATGAAATAAACAATTTAAAATCATTTTACTTCCACTATGTTGATAAAGATTGTTTGTAAGCCTATGAGTGTATCTTAGGCGTGATGAACCAGGGTTGTTAATGTTTAATTGAGTCTTTAGCTTGAGCCTTCGTGTTGAATTCTTAAATATTGTGTGAAACCATGTAGATCTGGGCCTCCATTGATGCACACCTTCTGGTTGAAGGAATATTTTGGCTATTCTGAAGCATTTTGTCTATTAGTTTTCCAATTGTTGTAAAGGTTCTCAAAGATCTAGTGAAATCAACTTCATCTTGCTTAATTCCCCCAAAAAAATCAAATAACCATGAATCCTACCTAAAGTACCCTTGTTTTTGTTGTGTATCCATAAATGAAAAATTCTACCCAAAATACACGAAGCAAAGAAGGTTTCGTTGTCTTTAGTAACCTGAGCCTTGTTTAGAAAATATCTCCATCTTCTAGTGTGACAACTTGTGAGAGTTAGATTGTGGTGTATTGATCATATTTTCTCAAGTTTTTCTTTAAAAATTATGCAAATAAGGATCTCTTGATGTCCTTCACCAACAGAGGTTACAAAACGGGTCCTCTCACCCTAGTTGAAAGGCACAACCTAAAGTAGTGAGGATAGATCAAATCCTTAATGAAGGTGCTATCCATTTCTCCCACGCTTGAGTGACAAAGAGCTAGCTGAATCTCCTCCCCGGCTATAAAATGACTCATAATATGATTTGTTTGTCTCTAAGTGTCTTTCTAAATTTGTGATGTTGCTCACTTTCCAAGGGAGAATAAATTTGGATACCAATAGAATCAACACCTTGGAGGATGATGAAGAAGACGTGACATTGAACCTCTGTTCATCAATTCATTTTTGCTTAAGGATCAACTCATTGGATAAATAATGGATCAGAGATATGAATATTCTTACGATATGACAAATGATCTATAACTTTTTGAGGAATCCACCAATAATGAATAAGTATGATAATGCAATCCTTCATCCCGTAACCAATATGATGAATTCAATATAATCATGCATATGCTCTTTTCCAATTTTGAATATTCAATTGATGCACAAATATCCAATGAAAAATGGAGGTAGTTGGAGAATCAAAATCCATTCTTGATTCAATCATGGAGGAACAAATTTAAGAGTCCAATTTACTTCTTTAAATCAAGTAGGATGATCAAACTAATCATGACCTCCTAAAAGAGATGATTCCACTACTCTCACCAAAAGATTGTAATGTTAATCACCATAGAAAGTATCGAGTCTTTCATTTTCCTTCTAAACAAGAAGATTCTATGAGGAATGATCAAGATGGAGTAGAATATTTTAATCATATTTCTCACCAATAATGTATTCTTCCTCCCCACAAGAGGATGATCTGATGCATATTGAAATGAAAGTTGTACCTTTCCCATGTAGCATGGACCTCTTATCCCTATCCAAATTTTTGAAAACCAAGTATGTCAAGTATTACAATAATGTGAACTCTAGATGATAAGAAACCTAGCACAAGAGAATGATGATGTTTCAAATGAATTCTAGCCAAGTGTGGATTAGATATTCAATCATATCCTTAAAGAATAATGCAAAGAATTTACTAATAAATATGGAAATGAATATATAACATCTTTGGAAGAGTCATCGATACAATAAATTTTAAGGACTTTAAAAAAAATTGAATATCCTTAACTCAGGTCTTGAAATCCTTACCCAAGACATGGAATTGAAAGATGGGTATGAGTCAATTTATGCTTGTCTTTTCAATGTACCAATGTTCATGATTATATGGAACAAATGGATAATATCAATGTTATTTTCAAATCCTAGGCATGTGAATATGAATGTGAAGGTAATATTTCATATTTCTCATTTTTTGAATAAGAGTGCATCCATGATAAGAAAGAGATGGAGGAAGTCTCGAATCTCCTATAGATATTATCACTCATGAAGACAACACCTCCACCATTTAAAATGATGTCAAGGTCAACATTGGGTTGGTTTATATAGAAGACAATTGTTTGAGTCAACAAAGTAAGAATGTGTAAGAGTCCTTTGAATGGGTGGAAGGAAAACATTTACTCACCATTTCATAAAATCCTACTAGTTTTGAAAATGAGCCCATGTTGCAAAATTCAAATTGAGAATGTTGAAGACATTTGTACCAATGATTGAGGCTATATTTTTTAAATTGATTATCGAGAACAAAAAAGTGAGAGGTTTGAAGAAGATGGTAAAGGGGAAACTATTGAGTTTGATCTCACTTCCTCTAAGTGCCTCACTGATTCAAGAAAAGATTTCATGTCGTAATATACATTCGGGTGATGAATGTCTCCATGAGAAAATAAATGATTTCCTTTTTTAGAACATGGACGATTGGATTCTCGCTTTTCATAATGTATCAAGATGATTCGTGAAGAAGTAAGGGTTATAAACAGGTAAGAAAGTGTTCATTTAATGAAAAGTTTTTTTAGTATGATACAAATATGAAGATGGAATTTGGGTATCTCTATTTCTTCTCAATTTGTACAAAGCCATCACAAGAGTATGACATGATCAGGTAAATGTATTTGAGCTTCATAGGTATGAATTCAATCCATTATTCCATGATGGCATGTACTTGTGCCAACCCATTTCTAGGTATATGTACAATATTCCCCGCCACAAGAAATATCCCTCCCGTGTAATATAGTTTCTCTTTCTTTACATTGTGGGTTTCTTTCAACTTTTGCATGTTTCCCTTTTGTTAGTGTGTTTGTTTGGTTGTGTTCATTTGGAAGAAATGAATCCATAATCCCTATAGATAAGGAACTATTCCATGTAGTTTCTTGATATTATGGGGTTCCTACTTGTCTTTTCATCACTATGTTCAATCCAAAACAAGTACCAAATTTAGAGCCGCTTGTTTTCAAGCACATGTGTTCTATAAAAATTCCAAAAAAATGATCATAACAATTGACCCAAATGTAAAAAATTTACTCTTGAATCTTACTAAACCCCTCTTCAAATAAATTTACTTTTAGTATCATGATCATCCAGACCTTGTAATTCCCCCTCGTGTGTTGAAAAATATTTTCCTAATTTGTTAAATGAGGTATCAATATCATTCATTTCATACAAAGTGAATTGTTTCCAAATGCTATTTCTTTGATAAGCTTGGAAAGCTTAATTTTGGCCTTTTTAGGAATGGTGTGCTTTGACTTTGGAAAGGATCTGAAATTTCACACTCATTTAGATGTGGTATTCAATAGATATGAAAAATTTAGATTTGATTTGGGAAATTTTAGGGAATGTTTGGAGTCTTAGGGACAATCCATGTAACAATTGGTTTCTAAGGTGCAAGGAGCATACAAAGTGAAAATCAATACCTATAATACACCGAATGATTCTAGGAACTCCATAATGAGTTAGGAGTCAATTAAATAGTAATTGGAAATATTAAAGAGTGCTCTATATTATTTTATCATAAAATATTTCATAACACGTGATTGCTTCTCAATATAGCTCCATATGTGTAGAAACACACTATTGTCCCAAAGAAAAAGTAGACATTTCAAGGAGTTGGAGGAATAATTGATGGTTTATAACAAATAAATTTTTATTTTAAGGCTGTTTTGTGTTAAATTAATATAATAATTCATTTAAAAACACCTCTTGGAGCTCTGGAAATCTCTACGACAAGTTTCCTCTCTTGTGCAAGGTAAGTGTTTTGTACTTATTCATTGTTGGGTGAGGACACTTGTCACCTCCAAGTTGAGATAAAATTTTGTGTGCCTATTTTACCCATTCACAAGGGCATAGAGGGCACAAAAATGTTCACTTATTTATATCTCCTTCCTAAACCTCCATGTTACAAAAACTAGCCCTCGTAGTGCTAAAATAGCTTAACGATGCCTCCCAAGATTGCATCCCCGGTGACGGTTGACACAATCTCCTTGGGGTCAATATTTATGAACCTCTTATCTCAATTCCTAATGGGACAAAGAGGAAACAAAAGATTTCCCCTTTTATCCCCATGTATTTCTTTATGTGATAAAAATCAACTCTTAGGTGTTAGTTTATTCTTTTCCTCATCTCTCAATCCTGTCATCTAAGCAAACCACTTGTCAACACAAGAATGAGGAAAATTTTACTACACCACTTATCCCAAATCCCTAGGGGATAAATGGGATAGAAATTTTTTCCCTATGCTCATCCATTGCAAATATGATTTCTTTCCCTATCTACTTTTACTCTTTTGTGCTCAAATTTGATTTATTGCTTGACTTTCAAAACATAAAACAACTAACTAATAAATATATTTTCTCACAAATTTTGACTTAGGTACAAAAATTGAATATATAAAGCCTCAAACTACATGAAAAAACATCCACCATGCTGTCAAAATTTTTAAGATCATCCATGGCTATAAGAAAGAAGCTTTTCTCATTGTCGGTGAACCAAGATACCGATTTTACCAACGGTTTGAATTGACGTCTCTCCTTTCAAGAATCAATGTGATCACTCTAACTCGAGACTCTATTAATGGCTAGCATAAAAATCAGATTTGTAACCCTTTCCCTTTAAAGTTTCTTTTTCAATTTTCAAGAGTTTCATGTGGGTGAAAGACATCAAAACTGGAGCATAAGATCGCAACAAGGATCCAAATTCAAAAACAAGGTTTTTGATGCAAAACAAGGCTAGAATGACTAATTATTAAAAATAGCATATTCCAAAACCCTTCACATCATAAAAATAATAATTCCCTTAAATTTCAACTCTAATAATTGATCTCATCTGGAAACAATGTAAAACAAGAGGCAACACAAAATAGGCATTTTCCCAAAATAGCAGGCCGAAAAAGAAACCTCGCTAAAAATACAAATTTCATAAAAATATTAAAGAATAATGGATGGAGGTCAATTGAATGTTTTGAGAGACTTAAAAGATGAAATTTAAGCATAAAATTATCTAACTCCGCCAAAATATAAAGTCTTAGTTTTAGATGTAAAAATTTACAGTTCGCTCTAATATTACTCATCTCGCTATTTTTTCAAGTCTTCACATCATTGAAAGGTTTTTTCATAGCTCAAACAAGAAATTTCACTATTCATAGGGATCCTAAACTATCATTAGGTTCACAAGTGTGTCCAGTATCAAGGAAAACATCTCGAGGCATAATAGGTGAATCTTAGGGGCATTGTGAAGTATGAAAAGATTTGAAATGAGTCTAGATATATGTTGAAATTCAAACTAAAGGGGTCATCATAAATCGTTGGTAAAATTGCATCCATCATCATCTATCCAAGCTGAGCTAATTGAGGTAATCCAAGGTGAGATGGTTGAGGTGTGCTAAGGTGAGCTAGTTGAGGTGAGCCAAGGTGAACTAGTTGAGGTGGGCCAAGGACATCTAGTTGAGGTGAGCCAAGATGTGATGGTTAGAGTGTGTTATATGAGGTAGGTGATCCTATGTGAGCTAGTTGAGGTAAATAATTTCAAGTAATATCTATTAAGCATTAGTTTTCAAAAGGGAGGATGATGAACAAACAAAGACAACGTGAATCCATATTCTAGGAGATTTTATAAGAAGACGAACCTCATTTTAGATCCCACGAGATATTCCCGAGTCAAGAAAGGGTTATATATTGTAACATTCATCCATTCAGGGGATTCCATATAGGTATTCCCTAATGGATGATCTTTCCCATGATGAACGAGAAGTAGTACTACATCAAGTTCCTAAAATTTATCTAGCGACTGACATTGTGTTAACACATAAAGATCCATTCCCATGGATTTAAGAAATTCTCAAAAGTGAACCAAGAACAATACAATAAGTTTTCATTCCCGACTTTTAAGTAATCTCAAGAAGATTTAAATCCAAGTGAAGAATTATGTCCCATACAACTTCTCACTTCTTTAGTTCCATCTCATGTAACCAGTATGTAGAAGTTTCCAGGCCTAAGAATGAAAATCCTATCAAGGAGATGACTCCATCGGATTATGATTTGATCCGCATCTCATTGGGTCAAGATTTACATGATGGTGATTCTCATTTGTTTAAGGAAACCTATTACCACATCCTTTCTCGAAACAAATAATACAAGTGATAAATTGAGAAATTGGAGGAGCACGTAAAAACTCTCGGTTCTCGCATTCAACATTTCTTAAAGCTTGATGCAACACCTTCACTCCGAGTGGAATACATTCATCCGATCTCTAGATGAAACCCCTGAATTTATCATAAAAAGCACAAGGTTATATGATGCAAGGAAGGATAACAATAGGTGGATTGAGAAGATCATCAAGAGACATAAAAATATGTTTTTAAAGGTATTTTATGTAATCAAGTACATTCGTGCCATTTTTTCATAAGTGAAGAAAGTGAAGAAGGAGATTATAAAATAGAATATCCAATGGTATGATGTGCTCCCACTTGTTTCCTAGATGAGATCCTTCAAATCTCAGACCCTTATGATTAATAATTTTTTTACATCAGCTTGATAACTTGTCTCCAGTTGGATTCACATAATTAATGAAATATACAGTATGATAACATATGTCATATCTAAACTTGACACTAGCAACTAAGAGAATTTTGAGTTTTGAATTAATGTTTCATCTATGTTCATAATCTTGGGTTACCTCCACTCATTAAGAATTCATCATCTAAATAACTCATTGTTTCCTTCTAGGAGTTGGTCAAGAAAAAATTGGAGACTCTCTCTCCTTCAATGACGATACCATAGAGTCCATGGCCAACAATAGAAACTTAATTTTTAAACTTGTAAAAGATCATGGAAGATGTCTTAGTTAATGCAAAAAGATCAATGATGTTCCTGGGGCATGGATCAAGGTTTTCGATTGTGTTTGTATTTCATAGGTGGACAAGTTTACACTTGAGGTAGCTCAAATAAGAAAATAAATCAAAGGACATAATTCTAATCTAGAAATTCTTCATCGGGTATCATGAGTCAACATATTCTTCATCATAAGGATCTTCTTCACCGGATCGAAACTTATTTCTTCTCCTCTCTTTTCCCTGATTCCATCTCTCCCTCCTCTAAATCTTTTATGTGTGTAATTATGATAATTTATCTTATTCACTTAAGTGACTTTCTAAAGTTGAATTGTAAAATTACATTTGATTTTTAATAGGAACTTATTTTCCTCACTTCTAGGAAGATTTATAGTCACAAATTGAGTGATAACTCTATGAGTCATGTGGGGAAGATGAAGAGGAAATCTGCAATGCTATAAATTAGGATGGTTTCTCCACTCTAAAGGATACTATATCCTAGATTTTGAAAGTTTATTATTGTGTAGCAATTTTCGATTGTGACTTACATGTTGAGATTTTTGTCACCAACACAAGAAATAAAATATACATTTCTTCCATTTCACTTTCTCGTGTTTTCCTCTATTATCTCTATTTTTTCAACTTGGAAGCATAGTGATAAAGAAGGAACTTTGTATCCTTGATTGACGAATATAAAGAAATGAATTTATCTAGGTTGTTAGTCTCACTAATGGCATATATTTTTACTTTCCTCTGAATTAAATGTTGAACTATTCTGGTTATTGTGTGTGAACTCTCCTAGTGCCTACTCACAATAATAATCTACTCTTTCCTAATTTCTCCCCTTTACCCTTAATCACTGCAATGTCCTCCTCTTGTACCCCACACAGAACTTTTCCACAAGTTTAGTGAAGTGTTATTATTTTATCCCCACCCTATTTGACTACCCATAACATTTAAATAGAATAAACATAGTTAACATTTTGTAATGAGAGACTCCCCATATATAATAAGGAGGGTGTAGCCCCCGTGAGAGTTGGTAGAAACAAATAATTTGAATCAAAAACATTATTTCAGCAACACAAGAGGATTTTAAATATTTTTCAAAGGAGATCTATCGGGCATAAAGTGCCACTTTTAATTGATTAGTTATTGTGTTTTGAGGATATCATGATTTGATTTTGTACGATCTTTTATTATTATTGGATCCAAACTTCATGCATGGTTGTAAATCATCTCATTATTTTGATGATTCATTATATGATATATTACTTTATTAGAATGAATAATTATGGATGACTGATTTTGATGCATATGATATCGTGTCTTTTGATTATAATATTGGACATATGTGTAATTTTTATTGAGTTTGTAGGTGATAGGTATCAAGTCGTGGGAGAACATGGGATTTAGAGAACATAGTTCAACTAGCACAAAAAGGCACTAAAGGCCAAACATTTCCTTTATATCTATTACAACATCTCATTTCATCATGTTTGTACTATGTCATATGTTTTATTTGTTGGGTTACATGATTGTTAGTATATCCTTATATCATTGTGATATATGCTTATGTTGTATAGTTATATGTTTAAATTTCTAATCCTCCTTGGTTACTATTTTCTAGTGTTTCATGTTACGTTTTTGTGGCCCCATAGCCTATTTTGTGGCTTGGAATGTTGTGTAATGGTTAAGAGGTATTATGATACCTAATCATAGATTAGGTGATCCAAATCGAGCCTTCTACATGCCACATTTTTCCAAACTCGGATTTGGGAAAAATGTGCCATTTAGGAAGGGTAAATGGCAAGAAAATGACTTTATTTGCATTGAAAAGAGGCCCTAGCCCCCATACCTATGGGGGGTGGGATATTTTCAATGAAAATGAGGCCCATTGGATCATATTTCCCCTTCCCACACACTTCAAATTGATGGATTTTTTATCCTTGGGAATGGGAAAATTCTCATGATTTCTTAGAGTCTATTTTTATTTTCTTTCTTTTAATTTTGTTGCAAATTTTGGAGCATCCATATCGGATAGAAATTTGTTGCATGTATATCAAATAGAATTTTTTAGAGGGTGAAACTTGTCACCATCCCATTGGTTGGCTTGATTGGTATCCTTCTCTTCTTAAGCCTCATTTCCATGGCTAGGGATTCTTTGGTTGAAAAATGTTTGGGGAGAGTTTGGGGTTGGAAATCTAGGAAAATCCTTTGGAAATTTTGGTGATCATTTAGGATTGGAATTTTGATTGAGTATAAGGTAGGATATTTAACACATTCTTTTTCTTAATGAAATTAAGTTTTTAAAATTGTGTATATGATTGAATTTTGCAAATGAAATAATTTGAATGTTTTTCTTGTTTTCTTTTGGTTACTCCACCCACCCTTGAGGGGTGTGGGTTTTGGAGATGGATGGGAAGAGGGAGGAATTCCTCCTTGTCACTTTCTATGCTTATTGATAAGCTTGAAAGCTTCTTATTTTGTTTTAACCCACCTACATTTGGCTTGTAGGTAGGGATGGGTTTCCATTTGGTTTGGGAATCCATCCCTACCCCCATTAAATGAAACATTGTGTTTGAAATGCATTCATGGGGGAGGGACATGGAGGGATAATGGGAGAAAAATTAGAGGGATAAGGGGTACTTGTGATGTGGAGAGATAAGGTGGAAAATTGTTGTTTTACGTGGATTTATAGATACACAAAAATCTAATTTTCATTCGCTCTTCCCTAATAAGAATCATGGTGATTTTTAATTGATTTACCTTGATTGAAATTATGTTTTTATGTTAAAACTAAGTATTGGAATGTGTCTCTCTGCATATATTTCATCTTAAGTGCTATCTTGTTGTGTTTCCTCTTTCCAATGGGCTTGGGGTGGGACTAGCTGGCCATATTTGATCCCTTGGTGGCATCTAACGATGCCAAATGGTTGGTGGTAACCTTGAATCATACTATTGATCATTAGAAGATAGTACTCTTGATTTTGGAACTAGATGGAGTTTTTTAGAAGTTACATGTTGTACATTTGTTCTTGTAAAAGATTTTATACTTTGGAAAAAAATGTACATGTTGTCTCCACTTAAAGTTGAGGGATTTAATACTTGCATTATTATTTATTATTCCTTATTGTAATATAATTTAAATAATGGTAAATTAATTATATAATATGATTTGTTTTAAAATTATAATGTTATTGAAAATTTCCATTGAATGAATTCTTCTTTGTTGGAGATTAATAGTTTCTATTATAAATATTAGGAAAAAACAACTCCTTATTTTGTATACCTAAAATGTTGGTGAAATTTTTTTATTTTCCTGTTGAAGAAGCTTATTAAAAATGAAAGATTTTATTTTATTAATTGAAGGAAAATTTTAAGGTTATGAGATAAATTCTATACAACAAACTATTATTATTTTTCCCTTTTGAAATTAGAAAATTCTGACTCGCATTCTTTCCTTAATAGGATTCTCAAGTAATGGAATTGGTTTGTTAAATTTATATATTACCTATTGTTTACTTTGTGGAATTGATAAAGGAAATGGTAGTAGTAATTCAAGTTTACATTTTACGCTTTGTTGAGTGAAAAAGAGACTATTGTTGTAAATGTGGAAGAAGTAGTATTTTCCTCTTTTCAACCTAATGGTATAGGTTTACGTTATTATTATATCATTTCTGGATTTGAATTTTGAAGCTTCGATATTCTCTTATGAAAAAAAAATGAACTTATACACCTATTTATTTGAAATAAAACATCCTTTCATTAAGAAACTTACTATTGGATGTGTGTGTGTGTATGTATCTATATGTTTGAATATATAAAATTATGAATTATTGAATACTAATAGAGTTCCTTACATTAAGTAGGGTAATTTTGTTATATGACCATCTCAAGGAATATATATGTATATATATACAAAATATATTTATACGCACGCACACACATATAATTATTCATATGTATTAAGATCCAAATAATTAAAAGTTTCATTCAAAAAAAAAACTTTTAAATTATTCCTTGGATGAACCCTTAAGAAAGGGATTATAATTTATTATTTTTTTAAATGTGTGTGTATGCATGGGGGCGAGTGGGATGATTCTACCACCCATCCCCCAATCTCCCATTGGCTTTGGTTTGGTGGTTTTTGTGTCATGGCTATTACCTCATCCACAACCCCATCCCCTCCACCTCTTCCCGCATTCCTTCCCCCTCCAACCTTTTTGTCCACACCCACAACACTCGGCCATAAGTCACCTTACTACCCCGTCCAATGTCCTATGTAAGATGTAAGCTCGTGTTTCATTTGTCACTTAGATTGGGGATCTTCTTCATGTTGCCTATATAATATTTTATCACAAGTACACACACACTCATGTGTGTGTATACAGATATATATATACACAAAAATAATCAGAATATTTATTCTTATAATATGAGATATTATGAAAATGAAATAAGAATGATAAGAGAAACTACAGATCGACTCGATCAATTTGGAAAAGAATAGAAAAACCAGATTTCAAACCCTTTATAAAAATACAAAATGTGAGCAAACCAAAATAGTATCCAAATTTGCAAACAAGAACAAATGAAGTAGAAAAGCTTACTTGAATATTTTGCATTAGCTTATCCTTCATTCTCGCTCTCCTTCAAAATTAAAATAAAAAAATAATTGAGCACCCAAATGGAGGAGGAAGAGGAAAATAAAACAATAAAGTTTAGGGTTAAAAATTATATCCTCAAAACTTTGATTTTAGAGTTACCCAATCCTATAGTGGATATAGATTTAAATATAAGAGATATAATTTATTATGAAAAATAATTAAGTCTTATGGTTGTACTTTTAAATGGATAATTTATTAAGTGTGTTTAATTTGGGAAGTACTTTTTGTAATGGGTATACTTTAATTATGAGGGTATTAATTAATTAAATCACTTCATTACTATGGGTACAATAATTAAATATATCACTTTTATAGTCGAGTAATAAAATGAAAAGGAATGATTCGACTTTATAGGCTAAATGGGACCCATGATCATTTTAATCTTTTAGCCACCCATAATCCTTAAGTTCATTTTCAAAACAACTATTAAACTAGTCAAAATTTATTTAATCTCCATTATCATTTCAAGTGTAGTAGTTTTTATCGCTAACATGTATTTTAACCTTGTCATCATCATGATATAATTATCATCTTCATCTATAAAAATATTAACCGTAAATTTATCCTAACTCACAACAACAAGTGTTTTGTCAAATCTTTTCTCCCTAAGACAAAAGTGTGACATTGTCGCAACGAAATGTTCAACGTTATTTCTCACTGCTTTTTTTGTGAATGCAAATTAGTGCCACTTTTCCGTTTAATACGACTTGAAAATATAACCTCCCTTGACAATTAATATACACTTAATTAAAAAATTATTTACCATTATTATTGATTTTAATATTTGGATAATACGGATTCTTAGTTTTCTTTTTATAGATTTTGGGACTCGTGTTGAGTGAGGTGCAACATATTCACAATATTATACTCCATTTCCATTTTTATCCTCATTTTTTAGATTTTTAAAAATAGTTGTGCCTAACAACATTTACCATGGTCGATGTCATCTAGTATGTAATCCTTTATCGAACCAAACATCGTCTAAGAGAGAAATCGACATTAGGTAATTTCTCCCTATTTATATATGTCATTATTGTCATTTATCGATATCATCATCACATATCTTGATATGATTTTTCTTATAAATATTCCCTTAAAGATTTAGGAGGTTTAGAGTTTAGTGGAAATTATACTTGTAATTATTACTTTTACCATTGAGTTATTAGGAGAAATAATAATATGATTTGTACAAGAGAGGTCTACCAAGTAGTTAAATTCCTTCAACTTTTGTTTACTTAAGTCTTCTACCTAATCATATTGTGATGCATTAACCACAAATATTTCATGATATGCTACAAATATTTAGGGGTTAATGTTCCAATAGTAGGTTCACAAACATTAGTGTTTTTAACCATTTTTTTCCTTTATATTTGTATTATTTATTATGTTTGAAGTGTCATGCACTAGAATAGGATAAATTAGTGTATGTTTGATTATTACATTATCTCTTACAAAAATTTCTTAGCTACCACATGGCATTTCAATCCTTAGTCCGGACAGAGGTCTTACTTATTGTCTTTACTCTATAAAATTTAGGAATATAGAATGATCCTGTCCCTTTATCCTAGACATCAGATTTCAAACCCTACACAATTGATATATTTTTATCTCTTTGATATCCATGAATTTACACCAAATTGTATTATCATTGGATTGAATTATTTCCCCGCAGACGGTCCTCTACTTATACCTTAATCTATATTGATTATAAGATAGAGAGAGAGTATAATAATTTTACCATGTTATTTAACATACAAGTAAAGTATGTTGATTCTAAAGATGGTTTTTTTGAAAAATTACTTCAAATAAAAATATTATTTTATGAGCTGATTTCTCAATCTATGCCCTCTTTAAACCTCTAATAAATTTACATTTCCTTATATGTATCACTAAACAACCAAAATTCTTCATCCTATCCCTAATTTGGTAGCTAATTTTAATATTATAAGGTGAAAAATATATGTTTTTGGGACTTTGATACAACATACAATAGGAAAACTATCTTGATATTTTTAGAGCTATTAATGTTGTGAAATATTATCAACTCACTAATAACTACATAAAATCATTGAATGCTTGTGAATTCTATATAATTTACTTGTATAACTTGATAATTCTTGAATCCATTTGATAGAAAATATATCTTTCCTTATATAGATGTGTCAATGATCTTCGAACTTGTGTAATGGTAAAGATCTTAAATTCAAGTGAGGACCCAATTGGTATTAAATATGGAATCTAATAGTTGAAAATATGAAAATTATGGGATAATTGTGACACAAAGTCAAGGAGAGGAATGAAACAAAGAATATTATTACACCGACATAATCTACATTTCTATAAATTTATAACTCAATCAAGTAGAATTAATTACATATATAGTTATGGTAGGAACATAAAAATATTAAAATAATTGAAATTATAAAAACAAGTATGATTTTAGAGTGATATATGTTTTGTCACATTTTAGGAGATAATCATCATAAGAAAAAAATAGGGCAAGAACGTAAGGTAAAAATATGTAGAAAATCAACAAAAATGTATACACTCATCTAGAATCGTACTACAATATAGTTTGAAGTTGCTAAAATGTGGAAACTAATTTGATGATTTTTTTATATACTTTTAGGATATGAATACCTCTCTTATGTTTCTAATATTTATGGTGAGTCAGTTGGAAACTTATCTTTCCTTAGAACCCTTATATATTTATAACACATTTAGAAACTATAAAACATGTGTTAGTTAACAAGGTCCATTATTATCCATTCCTTAATATTAAAACCTTTTATAATTTTGAGTAGTTTTTCAAATAACAAAGTAAGTGTAATGCACTTAAGATGGAATTTCAATGCAATATAAGTGTTCTAGCCTTTATCATTTCAATGGACACAAAAAAAAATGACAGAAGACATTCTACTCTAAATGATAGAACTCTACTTTCGCATGTGAATTTCCTAAAAATTATTTCTTTTAAAACTTCAATAAAATTATATCATTTCATGTTTTCTTGTCATATATGCTCTACCGCACTTATTTATTTATTTAGTTATAGAATTATTAGTTTTATATTAAGATGTTGTTATGTATGTTTGTAACTAACACTAGAGAAATTATGACAAATAAATACCAAAACCATGGGGGAACCAAAACAAGTCTCAAAAGGGATTAAAAAAGTGACTAGAACTATAGTAGTATGCCTTTGTTGTCTATAAGCAAACTATAATAATCGTACAAAAATTTGACAATAGTAAAAAATTAAAGGAAAATAGAGAAACCAAGTGGAGAAAGATAAATCAAGAGGAATATATGGGAACAAAGATAGATAGAGATATAATAATAGGAAAATAAGGCAAAAAAATTTAAAGGTGAGAAACCACCAAAATATATGAATAATTAAAAGGACATTAAAACACATGCCAATTTAAATATAGGATTTACCAATAATAGATAAACATGTTCTTAAATATGTAGAGTGAACTTTTAGTTTATATATATTGTTAATGTGAGTGATGTGAGTAATTATATTATCCCAGAATAATATAATTATATATATGTGAGTGAGTTGTGATAATAAATCATATGTATAATTGTGTAAGAATAATAATAATACATTTTCATTTTGAGATGTATTAGTTGTAGATGAGTTTAACTTGCCATTATAACGAGATATGTGAGAGATTCTTGGTTATATGACTAAGTGATATTTGTGATATTGATAGAATAATGGAGTGAGAAATCATAGGAGAGAGATATGTGGAATTTGAAAATGGAGATTGAATCCTATTATATAGGATCTCATATTTGTGTGTGTGTCTTTATATATCAATAAAATTATCCGTAATGTATTGAGTCTATGATCATTATCAAGTATTACTTCATTTTTAATTGTATAGTTTCTCTAAATATGACCAAATTTCACATTTGGTATAAGATCATGTATCTATGTGCAAGTGCAAAAACAAGGAAAAATATGATTGAAATAATCACACGAAAAACTTCCACCATATATTTCTCAATAAAACGGACACAATTTACTCATATGATATCGATTAATGTTAACTTTTTGTTGTAAATATAATAAATAGACACACAATGTTTTAGTTTACATCATCTTTGGATTCGATTGCGGGTGTGATTAAATGTATGTGTAAGTCACATGAAAATATTTGTTAAAAATAATATTTTCAAAAGTCTATTTGTAATGGTTGAATTTTACAGGAGAATTGTGTTGATAAATATTAGTCTAATATTGGTGTGATGTTATTAATTTAAAATTCTAGATATAGTCTATATTATAAATTCAAGTTTTTTTAGTCATTTTTGGTATTTAGAATTCTAGTTTTAAAAAAACATGATGTGGTCATAAAACTAGTTTTATTCTATGTTTGTAAATAGGATGCAATATCGGTAGAAGGAAATATCCTTTTCTCAATAAATTAAAATTATAGGTCAATATTTCCTTAGTATCTATGTCAAGTCTAAAATTCACATTTATTGTCCATGATGCATTTTTTTCCGTAACCCAACATCCAAATTGTGGGGTTCATACAATTGTATATCAAGTTCATATTGAGCTAAGTTAAGAAGCATCCCATTAGAGAATGGAGGTAAGATGATGGATGATATTTAGTGACCTCTCGTAAGATTCCGTGACATGGCCATAATATGTAGTAGTAGTAAATAAATTACATTAAAATAAAAATACCGACATTCCAAACCAATAAAGAACGGAAACCAATTTTTTTGCGATATCAAGTGATAGTGATTGTGTTCAAAGGCTACATAAGATGATGAGGAATTTTTCCTCATGGATTTTTCATATTTTCATCATTGTGTGTGTGTGTGTGTGAATATGAAAATAAGTTATTTTTTATTCATATATCCTAAGAATTCCAAATTTAATATCTTGAAAGTGTTATGATATGGCATGGAAGGTGTAAAACTATAAGACTATGTATGTGTATGTATAGAGAGCAACATGATACTATGATTTGTAATTTTCAAAAGAACAACCAAAGTGAAGGATCTCACTAAAATTGAAAGTGATAACTGTGAGTTCTCATATGTAGGTTATAATTACAAGTACATGGTTGGTGGATGAGAATCTCACTAGAAGTGAAAGCATACTAAGGGAGAGTATGTATGTAGGTAACCACTAAGGGAGAGATCATGAGTAATAGATTGGAAACTAGTACATGTTGGCATATATATGTTTCTAATTTCTTCTTTCCACATGCTCACACTAAAGGGAGAGAATTTTTGGAATTATATAGTGTGAGCATTAATTATCTATATATATATATATTATGTAATGTGAGTAATTTTATTAACCTAGAATAATATAACTATATGTGCGAGTGAGTTGTGATATGAAATCATATTGTAGACACAAAATTTATGAACTTGGGTGCATTTCTAGGTCCTAAAGCATACTAATGTATACATGATTCATAAGCAAGAAAACTAGTGGTTGACAACTCCTTTTGGCCTTTTTATTGCTTTATCTATTGCACTTTACTTTACACATATTATAGCTTATTTAGAACTTGAATGATTTATATTTTGATGACCTTAGACAATAAAGCACCGAGCTTAGGATTGAAGCACCGAGGTGATCCTGTCCCTCCTTGGTGTTTCTATCCCTCTCTTTCTTCTTATTACCCCTTTTGGTTCCTTTTCCATCCTTGGTCACTTTTTTTTACACTTTTGGTCATCTTTTCAGATGTAAACTATGAAATTCAATCAAGGGAATCATATATATACTTAGTTACTTATTTCAAATAAGGGGCTAACCACTATAAACATTATCTATCATCATCTAAGCTTACACAAAGGAAGAAGGGAACTACAATGCATTCATCTAGGACATCCATACAAGGGACAAGAGTTGCATTAAGTTATATACAATGCATAGGAGGGGAGTTCGTTATATTCCATCTCACACATTCTATATATTTGGGAAAATCTAGATCTATCTTGATATCATCGTGTAAATTGTACAAGGACATCATAGGGCACGCGACATAGATGCACACACACAAAACAAAGCTACATTGAGTATGAGATGTATTGTAATTCTTGGTTGTAAGTTCATTCTTTGGGTGACTAGTGGGGTTAGTTTGAATCCACATTATGCATATTTCCTATTATATTTGATGTGGTTTGTGTGAGTGTGTAGGTAGTTATCTATTTTGTAGGTTATAGTTATAACCAAAGGATCTAATAGTAAAACTAAAGTGATAAAGAGTGAGAAGAAGAGAAGATATTTCGATCCAAAAATGACTAGACCCTAAACATTCACGCAATCACTACTACCCAAATCAGTCACTAACAGCTTAGGGTGCTCCTGTTCTCATGTGGGTGTTGTTTTCCTATACAATCCTGAGCTCCAAAACTCTTAATCTGCTATCTACACATTGTTTCTAGCTAGATCCAATATTTCAAATACTCCACACCACTCCCGTGTTGCGTGGAATCAGCTAAGTCATATATCCCTCTCCCATTTTATGAGGGTTATACATTGTTCAATGCTTATTGCTTATACATTATTGTACTTAATTTTCTAAATCTCATTTGTTACATAGTTACTCTTAAATAATTGTTTAAATCTAGTTATATTAAATCATTTGGTGAACCCATTTACTCAAGCCCTAACTTCCTTCAGGACCTTATTTTTTATGCCCATCACCCATAGTGGTCATTTTGGTCCTATTCGGTGCATTCGAGGGTAAGTGCACAAATCTGGGAGGCCAAAAGGAGGTCTTAAGTGGACACTTTTTAAAAAAATAAAAATCTTCATCTTGTATGAGTTATTTGAAATAGTTACCCTCAAAATAGGAATATTTTGTAAAAACGTGAATCGTAGCATTTTGAGTCTAGTTTTTAAGTCTTTCAATGTTTTTGAAAATGGTTAAGTTTAATTGGGTCAAAGAACTAAAATAAAAACAGTTTCTCCCATTTTTGTTAAAAAACATAAGTAGACAAATGGTCGTGCTCCCACTATATTTTTAGCACTATTTAGTGTTTTTTAAACCCTTTGGTAGAAAGATAGATAGGAACATCTAGTTTGTGCAGGATTTTTTTAAAAAAATTAGGAAGTATTTTTTAATAAATTTTTTAGTACATAATTTTTAAGTTTTGAAAAATAATGGAGCTCCGAATGTGCCCCTATCTACCTCAAAAATATAAAAAATTAGTTTTTTTAATATGTATAGAGTTAGTCCTAGTGTTTACCTTTTAAAATGTATTCAATTTAGATTAGTCAAAACAATATACACGATGAAAGATAGACGTGTATAAAATCCAAACAATAGCTACCAAAAGCATTGTTAGAAAATAATTAATATGGAAAACTTATATTAATAAAAAAATTAAAATTTATATTTTTAGAAAGAAGAAAGATTGTTCGACATCGTAATCATATTTTTATAAAATGTGTCAATCAATTTAGTTTGATTTATGGTGGCGAATAGGTATTTTACCTTTTCTATAAAAATACAATGCTTGTTTTGCTTCCGTAGGTCCATGTCTTGGGCTTGGGGATTCAAACTGGATCCAAGCCTAGAGGCATGGCTTGGAAAAAGTAATAACACAAAATATGTACGCACTATAACATGTATACGTTCCATATAGTATAAACATTATATGTTCTTTTGACATGCTTATATTTACAAAAATAAATGTTTAAGTATAACTTATTCATCTATTATTATTTATTTATAAATAAGAATAAATAAAACACTTATACTTAAATTTATTGTAGTAAATAAAATAAATTAGGGTCACTCTGCACCTTATGGAACTAGTCTCACAACTCCATGAGTCACAATTTAGGAGATAGTTTTTTATAGTATAATTTGGTTAGTACATAGGTAATTTTCAGGATTTCAGCATTCAGCCTAAAGCTTTTAGCATTTAAATTCTACAATCAATGTCTATTTTAGCAATGAATATAGTCATTGTTTAGGTTTTCTGGCCTTTTGGATTGTTTACTTGACATTTTTAAGAGTGTTAGATGTGTCAAAATTATATTTTACAAACCTCACAACTCTCAAAGGCCACAAAAACTACTTAAATTATATGCACTCATGAAATTCCTTCTAATAAATAACAAATCAAAACACATGTGTTGGACATAGTGTTAGTGGTGTTATCATTGATGTTAGATTGCATTGATGGAAAAGGGTGTGTAGGTGGCATATCGATCATTTATGAGGTGTCAATCATCAAGAACTATGAAATTTGATTGGTAGTTACCTTTTTTTGTGTCATGAAGTGTTCCATTGGTGAAGTGTTGGATTGGAACCAAAATGGGTAACTTCTCTATTTTGAAATTCTCCATGACACCTTCAATATTGAGAGAAAAATGGATGTCTCAAACATGTAGAGGATTTATGTATCTTTCTAATGCCTATGTTTTTCCCTTCTAACTCCTTATATAGCTCTTGGAATATTCCAGAGAATTTAGGTTTCGCCATTAGATTGTTTGTTCCCGCACCTAGAAAACTCGATGTTAAGAAGATACTCCTTGAACGATCAAAACTTTCTGAAATATTCCTAAATTACCATAAAAAATTCCATGATTCCCCGACATCACCTCTGTATGCTTAAGATCTTTCCTAAACTCTCCCGTAAAGTGTTTTATTAGCTCTAGAATGGCCAAAATAACTAGCATGGAAAATGAAAATTTTGAAGCATGAAAACTAAGCCCTTAATTGAAAATAATGCTTTTGATTCATTATGCATCCTTCCTCTGGTGATGCAAGAACATCTTGTTAATAACCAAATTTTCTTTCTTAGGTGACTATGGGTATCTTCGGTCCGCTTGAGATGGTCATTTCTTATACTAGTACATATGGACTCCACAGAAGTAATAGGGATTTTCCCTCCAAATTTATAAATTACATATTTAAACTAGCTCTAGGTATGGTATAGGATTAGGTGTTAAGTGACATAGTCCTCTCAAATCGAGATATCATATTTGGAGGTTGAGACTAATTTGTAAATAATTTTCATGTGTAAATATTTTGTTTTATAATCGTCTTCTTATCTATAATCGTGTTAAAGGCTTCTTGAACCCTCACAAAGTGTCTAGGGAATTGAAAATATATAAAAAGACTTACTCAAACAAGACTATAACCTATTTTAGAAGTTTAGTAGTATATACCATGATCATAATGATTCAATGGAATATTTGAGTCTATTTCAGGCACTAATCACAAGGACTTGGTGTTTCAAAGTCAAGAAAATAAATAAGCCATATAAATGAGGTTTTCTTAAATTAAATTTGCATTCACAATCCAAACCGTGTGTGCCCAATCTTATGGGCGTAGAGTAGAAAATTCATTGTAAAATTGATACTTACGCCCGTAGTGTTCTTGATAAGTGTGGAGGAAGGTAATAAGAATACCAACAGTTTAAAAATCCCTATTACATTTTAGGATAAGAATAAAATGAAAGGAATGTGTAAATATACTCTAGCAGTGTTAATGCCTAGCTTGAGGGATAGGAAAGATGCAATTTTAGTAAAATAGTCTTTATTCCATGTTTTTGAAGTTGGTGGAGTCTCTCGGAAAATGGAGGAAGGATTAAGGGTATTAAGGAATCATAAAATTAGGACATAAGGATAGAGTATTGAGTGGTTAGTAGGTAAAGGAAGTAATGTATAATTAAATGTATTTCTTGGGACTATCAAGACCAACCTTGAGAAATCGTTGTCTTAGGAAAGAAAATCATAAGGAAGTTTTATCTACAATTGAATGAACGTGGTGTTAGAATGTTTTGAATCATTTATGAAAAGGGGAAATTCCTTATACAATTTTAGTTAAGAAGACTTGTTGACTGCCTTACATAGTTCCATAAAGAATCCTAGAGAGAGTAAGGGTTTGTATGAAAAGCCTTAAGTAAAATAGTTTGAGTGTTTTGAATTAGTGATTAGGATAGGGGTAAGCATAGTGAGATGAGTTAAACTAATATTCAGTAAAATTCAAGGTAAAGGTGAAAATTAAAGTTGAGAAGATTGTTTAGATTTTGAGAAAACAAGGAGTCTTAAAAAAGTTAAAAGTTGAAAATATAGAAAGATGATGGATAAATAAGTAATGAAGCATTAATGTGTGACTTAGTTAGGTGTATGTGTGTGTTGAAAGGTTGATGCAAGTATGAAATAGGTGGTAATCCATTAAACCCTTAATTTTCCTTTCAAACCCTAGCTAGACCTACTTGAAACAAGTGAAAAGGAGAAATTTGAATTCGGAAGTTGTATTTTGAGTTGAAGTTATATAAAGAGGATTGTAGGGTACTCTGTATAATTTGGCCATCCCTTCATAAGTTTAATATTTATCCTAGCTCAAGATAAATTCCTAATAAGATAATTCAAAGTGTGTTTCATGTGTAGGGAATAGTGTCTAGAAGGTGATTGATCAACTCATTTAGTTTTGATGAGATACTACTTCTGTGAAGGTCTAAAAGCCCATTTTATGGCATTTTGTAGCTAATTGAACACCCTTGAGAAGTTTCTAGAACAAATATAAAGCATTTGAGGGTGATTTCAAATAGAATTGAAGATGTCTAAGTAAATTTAGGAAAGTTTAGGAAATAAAATCTCATTCAGGAGCAATTTGTTTAAGACCGGGTTTTCAGGTGCAGGGAATGAAAGCTAAAACAATGAAAGATGACTTCTTTGGATGATTCTAGGAGTTCTAGAAAGATTTAGGATGAAATAAAATAGGCATTGGAAGGATATTATAATACTCTACAAGGTGGAATAATCAACATTTATTCAAGGCTTAAATGTTTCTTTAGGTATTGCAAAACTCTACAACTTCCCATCTCAATTCCAGAATGAAATAGGACCTAAATTTTGAGTCGCGGAAGAATTATATTTTAGAATTGTTTTATTGATCATAAAATGTGATTTGTAGTTTTTCAGTGAAATATGGAGGTCAATAACATGTAACTCATCTACAAATTTCATTCAAGGATTCATCCCTATCTGGAAGAGGAAACCCATTTCCATGAGGAGTAAATTGAGAAAAAGGTTTCCATGCACCACAACCATGCTTACACTTAGGTGTCATCTTGGTAAATAAATTGAATACTTGAAGGAGTAATCATGTTCAAAGGTGAAATTTGGATATCAAGGAGTGACTTAATGGTCATCATATCATGACTCTATCATTATACCCAAATCTCTCCAAAGAACAAACTAAAATGAGCTAGTCATGCCCGAGGTATCAAGGACCATCATGTGTGAAGTATTACGGAATTTTCTATCTCCACGAGAGATATATGAGTGAAAACATGTATGATAATTATGAATTGGATTCCATGAAAGGATGATTTTAGAGCCAAGAAAAGTGAGGGGATGATCTTTATATGGAGCACCTTGTTTGTAAGAATGAGAAATCATCTCGAGTTCACTTGATGTAATTCACTTAGTAATATTCATAAAAATATATCAACACCTAATAGTGTGATCACACCTTAAGGAGGAGGCACATTAAAATCACATCATTTTATCCATAGGATATGAATCCCATTCGGGGATAAATCCTCTATCTACAAAGTCGAGGATCTTATTTTAGTATGAAGCAAAAACGCATCATACAATTGATTCATGGTCACTAAAGTGAATTATGGACCAAATTTTAAAATTGGTACCAATTCAAATAGTGGTAGGGCCCAAATCCAATCTAGAAGGTGAAAAAGCCTATAAAATGATTGTATTCTTTCCCAAAACAAAGACTAGTTACAATATATATGCCCTGGGAGTCTTAGGTCCTTCATTGGAAATATGAAAAATGTGTAACTACTAACAAAATTAGATTTTGAAAAGCTATCTTTTATATTATGACTATCGAGCTACGAGAGGACTTCCATCAGTGCGAGTGACCCTAACTTCTTTTATTTACTAAAATACATTTAAAGTATTATTATTTCTTCTATTTAAACATTTAATTTTGTAACTATATTCCCCAAAAACACATATATAGTCCATACTATGAAAAACATGTAAGTGTTTTGAATAATCTAAAATGTGTATGTGTTATAACTCATATGTTCTATAACGTGCATGCATTTTAGGTTCGGGAACTACCAAACCAAAAAAATCCTAATGTGTACGTGGTTTTCCTATTTTTATAATTTTGTCTACTTTTTTTTGCCCCCAGGATAAGTGTAATTATCCTGAGCTTCCTCTATCTTCTGTAAGATCCATAAACCAATGAATGACTCTAATAATCCCTTTCTTAGTCAAATCAACATTTTTTATTGATGAAATTTTAACACCCCCTTTTTCAAATAAGTCATAAATATTCCTATTACTTCTCACTTGTTATGCATTCATAATGAGTCAGAAGGGGCCACTAGGTATTTAATGCATTATTTAATTTGTCTAACACTAAGTGGTTTCATGGAATTCTTTAATTTTTCGCTATCATCATGAGATTGATATATATCTGTCATTTTTACCAACATGGATGGTGAGTTGTTAATAATGGAGATTAAGTTCTGCTTCATGATATCTTTGTTTGGCTTTCAAGCTCGCATCTTGATATCCTTGATTTTCCCATTTTGGAAATAATTGGTCCAAGGTGGTAGTAAAAGGATGTATTTTGAAATTAACTTCATTTGTTGTAAGAAGATTAATGGATTGTATCTCTCCGCCTAGCTTTTTCATTTCGAATATGTTATTTACATCTTGAATGTGAATATCGAAGTAATAAGGTTGAGATGTTGCAATTAGAAAACTATATCCTAACTTTAATTTTTTTATTGTTATGGGTTAAGTTTTTGATAACATGATGTCTTGAGTATAGCTTGATGTAATTCAGAAGGTGGTATAAGGTATTTAGTACGATAACACATTGAATTATATTCATTTAAACCATAATATAGATATCTGATGCAAAAATAGCTAAAATCAAACAAGGATCTAATGAAGATCGTGTAGACTATGTCTTATAGTATAAGAAGAATATTTCCAAATGACCAATTTTCTAGCTGATTCGAGAATCACAAGATCTATTCATTCAAATAATTTTACTCCACTCCAAGAGTTTTTAATACTCAAAACTTTTCCTTATTTTGAATAATTATGTCATACGCTCAAATTACATAAAACCAAACTGATATCTATGGGAAAATTGAAATATTATGATACTTCTTCCACTTCATCTTCTAACAAGTTTCAATTCAAATCCACATTTAAACCATCCACTAATCCTACCAATTCTAAATCCATTTTCACCATTTTTATTACACCAACCAAAATCCAACTGCGTAATCTAGGAGGAACACATTTACTAGGTTACCTTATGCACCTTGCCTCCTACTACCGTAACCCATTGAAATTAATTTGATTACTCTTTTCCACCTCTTAATATAGACCCATCATGACCTCGTGGCCATAATTACTATGAAAATGAACACTGTAATTATCATTAATGTAATGAAAACTCCATTGATCTATTTTTTAAGCTAAAACATCTCATTAAATATCTCATTGACAACAATTCACTTGAGCTCCCTCAACTATCTACTTCTAAACTAGTCAACGATAATCAAAATCTTAAAATATTTAATGACCCATTACTAAAACATGATATTCCACCTAACGATTCCTATACAAGTCATACATATCATGAGGTAACTCCTCCTTCATCTGGCCACTTGATTTTTTCATTTCAACTATTGACATGCAACCACTAATTATTACATTTTCATATCACGATTACCATGCTACATTTTCCTCTAATGAGCTACATATTGATGCTTCTATTGGTACTCATATAGTCAACAATATTATGGTCCATCCTTCAACACTTTCCAATGCATGCTCTGTGGCACTCTTACTGGCTATCAACTTTCCAATCTCTTAAATCACATTTCCAGTTCCTAATTCTTACGGATGTGTCATCCTTCCTATTAATTTTGGGTCTCTTACATACAAACACGCTTCCTCATTATATATGTAATCAAGCACTATGACATGGTATTATGTCTCCTTAGATCTGAGATTACCAATCTATCTCTTTCATGTTTTATTTATGTCTTAAATTCATTCATAACCATGAATTTTCACCATTAAATGTATTCCGCCATTCACACCATTACCTTGTCCCTCTCTCACCTCTTTTTCAGCCCCAGATCTTGGCATGTAGGCATCCTACACATCACAAGTATGAATTTATCTCTACAACTAGTACTCCCATTCATAAATAGCCTACAACATGACCCATCGTCCTCAATGGTCTATTAGCCGACCTTCTTAACCTAATTCCCTTAACCAATAATTCCGTTCCTAAAGGTGTTATCCACCTCCTTTACCGCATCGGTCTTCATCACATACACATATTTACTCTCCTACACCTCCAGGTCCTAGAACATGGTCACATCACCGTCTCCTTCTTGGATACCAAATAAGGGACCCTCAATCTTCACTATCATCTAAAAAATAACCTTCACATGTATACTTGGGTGGCATTGCACTCTCACCCCCTCTTTGTAACTATTTTCTTTCTATCATCTATTCTTATCTTATTTATTATACTTCACGCTCCGTGGTCCACGTAACTACCATCTAAACATTAATAACATACAATATCTTCCTTACGATGATGTGCTCATGTTCTCAAGGTTCATACATGACTATTGAGAAAATTAAATGAACCTCACTTAAAAATTTGGGGATCATAATTTCTACCACCTCCATCACTATTTTATGTGTCTATCATATAACTCATTTACTACACTTCATTATCTATACTTCATGATAAATCTCTCCTAGCATTAAATTTCAATCACATACACTACCTTTGTTACCTAATGATGAACTCTTATTCTCTCGATTCATACTTAACAATTGAAGGAGCAATTATTAAATGAACCTCGCATCACACACATCCTCTGAGGGAAAATGTTTCTCCTCTCATCTACACATCTTACATATTGTAACACATCATCAATTTTACACAAAGATATCCAAATCTTGGTCATATTCAATTGTGTTCACTTATATTATTACATGTTGCACTTTGTTTCCTATGTTATCTAGATTATTACTATTTCATTATGTTTTTCTATACACACATGCGCTTTCACATGGTATCTTAAAGTGAATGCAGGAATTTTATGAGTTATTACATGATGCATGATGGTTGACATTTCTCTTTACCAGTAATTTTAGGATCTTGGGGAATCTAACTTTTCTAATCTCTTAGTCACATCACAGTTCCTATTATTACGACATTTACTATTTTTAGTTGGTTCCACTTACTTTTCACTAATATATATTGATAAAGAGCATCACCATGGATTTTATGAGTACAATTAAGGTTCAATAAACCTATGAAAGGATCTTAGCATATACAAAGAGTTATCAAACTCTCCTCTCCCAAATCTTTGTATTGTTCAAATTCAAATGTGTGTGTACATTGTAATTGTGAAGGTAAAAGCCTTGTAGTAAGGATAATAAGTTAAGTTGACTAGGTATGAGGGGTAAAATAGGTGTATATGAGTTGTTGTAAGTCTAATAAGGTCATGAATACCATAAGAATAGGTATGTAAATCTAATATGAGGTGTAATCATATAACTATTATCCATCCTTATTAGGATAAAGAGCCTAGTGAGCTTCTTTAGGGTGACAAGGTCAAATTAGAAGGTAGTTGAGCTTCTTAGGGAGAGAAAATAAGGATGAAAGAGTACAATATGTGAAATAAATTGAGGGAGAAGGGATGTAATAGGCTAGGGAGAAGGAATAATGTATTAATGATGCTAAGGGAAAAATACTTTCTCTTTGTTTTGCATGAAAATTACATGTTTCCTTATTAATCGTATTCGTAGAACCATGACATGGCAATAAGATAAAAACCCTCAATGTTATTTATTTATGATGAATCTCTTAACTCATAATATGTATAGACTATAAACGTGACAAGGATAATAAATATAATTTTTATGTCTCTTGAAGTTGCATGATTTGGTTTTTAGAGCCAATTGTTCATTTTTGGGCTCATTCTAGGGCATATCCTATATTCTAAGTGTATAGATGGATCAAAATAAAATTCACAAGAAATATTTGTCTAAGTACAAATAATATATTCCCAAACTTTTTTGGTGATGATTGGATGAAGTCAACGATGTCTATGAAAATAATTTTGAGCAAACTTGAAAGAAAACAAAATCACATTTAGACAAGGAGATAGACAAAAATTTTAATCATTCGTGAAAAATAATGATTATATATTGTTATGGAGGGTGATATCAAGTACATTTTATGTGTAAAATTCTCTTATGGGAGTAATAATAATGAAAATTTCATTATTTGATAAAAAAATGATTTTGCGAGTTGCCTAAATAACTATTCTAAAACCCAAGAAAGGGTAATTTTTGATGAATTTGAATATCTCAAGTACATGAATGAAGTTCTATAGATCTAAGGACCCTAGGAAGGATGGAAGTAGGTTTAACAGAGGAGTATGGCAAGAAAAATGTTGTCATTTTGATGAAAATTCAGAATTTACAGTAATAAAGGATAGTTTAGATCATTGAGAAGGTGAATCAAAAGGGTGAAGTTGAGTTTAATGTGATAAAGGATAGTGCCAAAATGTTAAAGGACACCTATATAGGTATAATGGATGTGTTTCCATTATTCTAGGCCCAAGTATATGAATAAATCATCACTAGTTCGATTAAATGCTAACTTTGTAGGGTACACGAATGTATTTAGTCATCTAAGACGGTTGAATGGCCAAAACCTACTATGGAACAACATATGTGAGATCATAGATACCCTGATTAGGGTGAGAGGAGTCTAATAAGTATATAATCACTCCTAGAAACCTTGTAAGTACATATATAGTCTTTAATTGAATATGCATGAGACAAGAAAGGCTGCAAATAGTTGAGGGCAAAGTTCCAAGTTTTAGAAGTGCATAATATTGCTTAAGAAAACATCAAAGAGACTAAACATTAGTTAGATAGTTTTACATACTCAAATAGGTAGGAGAAGTATTATGACTCCATTTAAAGAGGACTCCATAGTCGTGAAAATTTAAGCCTTAAGATAGCTCATGAGTTATGTATACTCATAAATGGATGTTTATAGCTTGTAACAATTCTGCAGAGTGAATATAAAATATTGGTATATTGTGAAGACATTGGTTAGGTTATCACAAGGTGATCACATTAGATAATTCAGACTTCTACTTGTTTTCTTTTATATAAAAGCACGTATGGTCTCTTAAGGCTTAGAATTATAGAGCTAAGTAGAAGAAAGCATGTTAGGATAGTGAATATTGAATGTGCTTATACAAACGGTCGTTTGGTTTGAAGGAATGAATATGGAATGTGAAGGTATGATCTTTATAGAGAAGGTAATAGGTTGAATGATTCTAAACAATGGTCCCTAGTTGCCTCATCAATTGGTTCCTATAAGGTCATTGAAATATAAACCTAAGGGTGACAAAAATAATTCTTTACCTTGTTCAATATAAAAGATAACTAACATTACTATGGACTATGATAGAGCTCCTAAAGTTACGGGAGATATCATGAATATGGTTTCCTAATGCATTAAGAAGGGACCGAATCAATTTCTTTATGATAGAGATAAGTACATGGTTTGGCCATATCAAGAAACGAATTTACATCTCCAAATCAAGGACTCAAACAAGAAAAAAAGATATAAGGAGTTGGAGGAATTAAAGACAATTTTTGAGATGGAATGAATGGAATTCAGAACCAAAGGGTAATAAAATAGTAAAATAGTCAAGCTAGTGGAGAAGCTTTACATGTATGGTGATATGAGTTGAGTGAATCAAGAGATGAGATGTAGATACATTGTCTTTGAAAGATACCTATCAATAGTGGAATTAATACACAGGATTCTTAAGTCGGTATGGAGGTTTGAGTCATTACATGGTTATTACGGATCTATTAGCTAAGATAAGGCATGCACCACTTGTGGTATCAAAGAAGGAATCTGATTTGTTTGATGCAAATATAGATGTTTGTTGAATTTCGTTTGTTTTTGGAAAATGGTTGAATGAGAATCGATAAAAGTTTTAGGTGAATGAGGAGAGAAGAGAGACTCAAGTAGTCAAGAAAAAAACTGAATTGAAAGGAAGCATAATAAGCTACAACTAACAATAAAAGAAGCCAAGAAATTGGCCTAATGCCACTAGTGTTTGCACAAAGGATAGGTTATGAGAAATAGAGAAGAAGAGGAAGTCAAAAGTATCCAAGAAGAATATTGGATAAGAGAGTGATACGAATAGGCTACAATCCAAGGTGATAGAGAGACTTTGGATGAGAGAGAGAGAAATTATGGATTTGAGATAGGTAATGGTTTTGGTGCAGGAAATGAGAAAGGTAAGAGTGGTAGGAGAAAAGAAGAGAAAATAAAAGAAGAAAGAAAGAGAGATGTAACTGAAATGAGGAGACATATTGAACTCCTTGAGAAAGAGATAGTAGCGGTAGGGAAAATATTGTTAATAGAGCATATGAATAGATTGAAGGCACACAAGATGAGGTGATGAATGTGCAAGAAGAGTTAATCTTCATGAGTGAATCATGGCAAGATTCTTGTAAAGAAGACAAAGAAGGTGATTAACAAAATGAGAGGTCTAACTTGAAAATGGAGAAGAACCACAAATAGAAATGAAAAAGGATGATGTAAGGTCCATGAAAAGGACATTTTTGAATGCTAATGTCATTTCTAAATCTTATTTTACAGGTATATAGGAAGCTTGGTAAAAAAATGCATTATAGACAAGATATAAAGCATAGAGTCCTTGGTTAAAGGACAACAAAGAAGACAACAAGCAAAATATAAGGAGCAAGGAATGAGCATATAAGACCATGCAAAGGAATATGGTTATATAGTTCCCAAGTGGATCAAGAAGATAGTGCTAAAGAAAACATATGAATACAAAAGAGTTAAAGATGGAGATAAGAAGACCAAGGAACAATTTATTGTTCTAAGAAGTTGTTGGAAGAAGAATTTGGATTCCATTCCAAGTAAGGTAAATACAATGAGAGATAAAGATAAACAAATTGATTTTGATTCATCAGTTGATGATTCTTTAAGCATGATTAGTGAATGTAGTGAGGAATTCATGTTTGAAGTTTGCAAATAAAGTATAGTGTGTGATAATGTGCAAACATGTGAATTATCTCATGGAGGTTAAAATGAGAAGATGAAGGAAAATGAAAGCTTCTTGAAGGAAGAACAACAATTTCCAAATGTTAAGCCAAGGTTTGATGATTATCATGAAGATGTAGATGAGTTCTTGTTACAGGAAGAGCTAAAGGTTGTAGAAAATTTATTTTTAGGCTAGTCCATGAGTAAAGAAGAGGTGGAAGAATGGATAAATGATGAAGAGTAGGCACAAGTGCATGAGAATGAAGAGGTTAAATGTGAGAATTCGTAGTCATATTTTTAGTGTTTTGGTGATGGTATGAATGATATTTTGAACAAGAGATTGAGTTTGTTTATGAGAACACGGATCAGTCACAAGTTGAGGTGAATTCATTAGAGAATGCTTTGGATAATAAAGGAATACATGACTTTCCAAAACCAACAGAGTTGAAGGAATTTGATGGATGGATGAAAGGGCATGAGTTTCAAATAGTCAAAATTGTGAAGGAAGAATCAAAGGCAATAGTTATGATGCAAGATTGGAATGAAAGGATCATTGATAAGCCTAGAAATGAAGCAAGCCAAACAAAAAATAGATATAGGAAGACCAAAATGGAATTGGTTGATGAAAAACAAAAATAAAAGAGGAGAAGAAGCATGAAGAAGCTTCAAAACTTCAAATTTTGGTATCTAAAGTTGCTTTTAGTGCTTTATATGCACGTATAATAGATGATGAGATGGAAAAATGTTAATAATATATGAGAAATCTCTTGAAAACAAAATAATATGTAGATTTTAAGACCTACATGAAGATGAACCATCCATATGGATCCTAGTGGATGAAGAGTAAATAAGAAGAATAAAATTCAGGAAGAGGAAAATGAGTAAGAAGATGATATACAAAGAGTAAAATAATAAGACATAAAGACAAGCATGGAAAAGGATGATATTGAACCTAGGTACATGTCAAGGAGCAAGAAAATTAAGGAACTAATCATGAGCGGAGATCGTGAAAATTTCAAGGAGGATATCCTGATGCAGAGCATCACCATGGAGTCTAAGAGTACAATGAAGGTTGAAAACTCCTATGAAAAGCACTCAGAATATACAAAAATTTGTCAAATGTTCCTCTCTTCCTAGTTTTTATTTTTTAAATTCAAATGTGTGTATATACATTGTAATTGTGAAGGTAAACACCTTGTAATAAGGATAATAAGTCAAGTTAACTAGGTATGAGGGGTAAAATAGGTGTATACGAGTTGTTATGAGTATAAAAAGGTCATGAAGACCATTATAATAAGTATGTAATAAATATGAGGTGTAATTACATGACTATTATCTGTCCTTGCTAGGATAAGGAGCCTAGTTGAGCTTCTTAGGGAGAGAAAATAGGGATGAAAGAGTAAAATGAGTGGAAGAACTCGAGGAGAAGGAGTATAATAGGTTAGAGAGAAGGAATAATGTATGAATGATGATAAGTGAAATATACTTTGGCTCTATTTTACATGACAATTGGATGTTTCCTTATAAATCAAAAAGAACCACAGTAGGGAAGTAACATAAAAACCCTCAATGTTATTCATTTATGATGAATCTATTAACTATTAATATGTATAGCTTCTAAACATGACAAGGATCATAAATATAATTTTTATGTCTCTTGAAGTTTCATAATTATGTTTTTCGAGCCAATTGTTCATTCTCGAGCTCATTTTAGGCCATATCATATCTTCTTTGTCTCAGTGGATGGATAGGACTAAAATTCACAAGACATATCTATCTAAGCGTAAATAAGATATCCCTAAAATTTATTAGCTGATGGTTGGAGGCATTCGAATATCTCCATGATAGTAATCTCGAGAAAACTCTGCAAGAAAACACATTCACAGTTAGATAAGGAGATAGATATAATTTGCATCATTCATGAAAAATCATGAGTCTAGATTTTTATGGAGGGTGATATCAAGTACATTTGATGTGTTAAATTCTCTTATGGGAGTAGTAATAATGATAATTCCATCATTTGATTAAAAATGACTGTAGAGTGCCTAGATGACTATCCTAGAGAGCCTATTAAAGGGTCATTTTATGTGAATTTGAATAGAGTGAGTACATGAATGAAGTGGTATGGATCTAAGGAACTTATTAAAGATGGAATGAGGTTTAGGAGGAGTATGGTAAGAAAAAAATGTTTTCATTTTCATGAAAATTCGTATACGGTAATAAAGGACATTTTAGATCATTGAAAAGGTGAAGATGAGTTTAATGTGATAAAGGACAATGCACAAAGGTTAAAGGAAACTTATATAGGTATAATGGATATGTTTCCATGATTATAGGCCTAATTCTATGAAGAAATCATAACTAGTTTGAGTAAATACTAAATTTACAGGGTACATGACTCGCATTTAGTCATCTAAGACAAATTGAATGGCCAAAACCTACTATGAAACAACATATGTAAGATCATAGATACCCTGATTAGGAAAGAGGAGAATAATAATTATATAATTACTCTATAAAACCTTGTAAGTACCTGTATAGTCTTTAATTGAATATGCATGAGACAAGAAATTATTCAAACAAATGAGCTAAGAGTCAGCAAGTTTTAGGAGTGCATAATATTGCTTGACGATCATCATCAAAGAGCCTAAAATTATTTGGATAGTTTGACATACTCAAATAGGTAGGAGAAGTATAATGACTCCATTTGAATGGAAGGACTCCATAGGTAGGAAACTTTAAGCCTTAAGATAGCTCTTGAGGTATGTATACTCATAAGTGAATGTTTATAGCTCATAACAAGTTTGTCGATGAACATAAAATATTGGTATATTGGGAAGACATTGGCTAGGTGATCACATTAGATAAGTCAAACTTCTAATTTTTGTCTTTTATATGAAATCACATATGGTCTCTCAAGGCTTAGAAGCATATGGTTGAGGAGAGGAAAGCATGTTAGCATATTGAAGATTAAATGTGCCTATACAAACTCTTGTTTGGTATGAAGGACTTAATATGGAATGTGAAGGTATGATATTGACAGGGAGGTAATAGGTTAAATGATTCTAAATAAAGGTCCCTAGTTGCATCATGAATTGGTTCCTATAAGGTCATTGAAATATAAATTCAAGGGTGACAAGAAATAATTCTTTACCTTGTTCCATATAGAAGATAACTAACATTTCTATGGACTGTGATAGAGCTCCTAAAGTTGCAGGAATTATCATGAATATGGAGTCCTAATGCATCAAGAAGGGAACAAATCATTTTCTTGATGACATAAATAAGTACATGGTCTAGCCATATTAAGAAATTTAATGTACATCCCTAAACAAAGGACTCGTCGCATGACAAGAACAAAGACATGAGGAGTTAGAGGACTTGAAGAAAAGTATTGAGATTGAATGAATGGACACTAGCATCAAAGGGTAATAGAACAATGACATAGTCAATTTAGTGGAGAAGCTATACATGCATGATGATACATGAGTTGATTGAATCAAGAGATTAGAGGCAGATACATTATCCTAGAAAGAGAACTAGAAATCTAAGAATTTATATACGGAGGATTCTTAAGTTAGGTATGGAGGTTTGAGTCATGACATGGTCATTATGGAAAGTAGTCGAGCTAAGTCATGCACAATATACATGCTTTGAAATACAACTTATATTTCTAACATGTTAGTGTGTGCTTCATGTGTATAATTTTCCTTGCAAGATACTATACAACCATGGTTATCTGTTACTTGCTTGTTGAATATTATTTTCGGATATGCCCTATGTCATGTTTGATCTTATTTTCATATGGCCGATTCAGCCCTTATTATCTTGTGACATTGTGAGCAATGTCCCATTTATACAACCCACTTTTTACGATCTTGTTTGTCTTCAAAATTTCTTGATATGTTGTATTTTATTACATATTATCATTTCTACACCAACACTTGTTTCTAACATATCTTGTTTGCATGAGCCTTGGTTTCTACCATACACATTCCCTACCCCCTGCAGGTATCCAATACACGATATGCATATCATTTTCCTATCCTCTATTTTGGTATGAATCCTCCTACATTCTTCATATGCACACCAAACAAGGGGGAAACCATGTTAGGTGAAAAATCACCATTCTAGTTGTATGAGAACTCCAAATAGAACAAAAACATAAAAATTTAAAAAAGGCACACAACACAGAGTGGTCCAAAAATAGGTTTTGATCACAAATACAAATACTAGCACCCAATATCAAACAAGAATGGTGAGTGCTTTTGTCTCACCTCGGTACTTGTTTCTTGGGGTACAATCAGATAGTTACTCAATACAACACAATTTAAAGTATTTTATAGAATGAATCTACGATCATATATTTAGTCTCGCATTACGATAAGGTTAAACATTGGTTAAAAATCATGGATGTGCCAAATCTATAGTAGCACTTTAAGAAGCATCATAAAAGAAGATAAAATGACGTCTCTTCCCAACACTCTTCTCTTGGCATGGGATCACCAAAAATATCTCTCTTGGCATGAGATCACTAATAAAACTTCTCCTTGGTGTGATATCACCCAAAAACTCACTCTTATCATGAGATCCCCCAAAAATTCACTCTTGCGAGTAGGACACCCAAATCCACAAAGCATCTCCAAGAAAAACAAGAAATTTTACTATCTTATACTTTCTCATACATCATGTGTACACTTTCCTTAGCTACCACTTTTAAATAGTTTTTACATACTTATACATACATTATTATTATCTTTCACATACGAGACTTTGAATACTCTTTTCTCTTATTTTGCAAATTCATCCTTAAAATCAATAAGAAACATCTCATTTCTACAAGTGCAAGCTTTAACAACACAATACTATGCAACGATTCACGCCTAGGATCTACCTCCATTTATTAGTTACCACACTTCATATTATGATCATTTCACACTTCAATTTACCACTAGGCACATTATCGACTAGACTCCTCTCCTTTTCACAGTTACACATCTTATATCTACTTTATGTTATCAAGTATTCACTTAAAAATAAAATGGGGAAAAAGAAGACAAAAATCTATGCACTTGTGTAAATTTATAGTTATTAGATCAGACTAATGTGTACAAGATTCCTAAGAAAGAAAATAACTAGTTGAAAACTCCTTTTGGTATTTTGATTATATTATCTATTACACTTTAATTTACACATCTTACAACTCATTCAACACTTGAATGATTTATCTTTGATGACCTTTGACACTAGTGCCTAGTTAGGATAGAAGATCCTAGGCACTCTTGTCCATCCCGGGTGATCATACGTATCTCTTTCTTTTTCTTACCCCTTTTGAGTCATTTTCACTTATTACACTTTTTTACACTTTGGGTTATCCTTTGAGTTGTAGAATTCCAAAATTTAAACAAGGGAATCATATATATATACTTACTTACTTATTTTAAGGGGAAAATTACTATAATAATTATTTATCATCACCTAAACTTACAAAAAGGAACAAGGGCACTACAATAAATAAATCTAGCACATCCGTATAAGAGATATGGGTTGTATTAATTTTCATACACTTCATAGGAGGGAATTTCATTGTATTCCATATCATGCATTCTCGCATTTTTGGGAAAATCTAGATTTAGCCCACTCTCATTGTGTAACTTACGGAAGAGCATCCAAGGAAACGAAAGAAATACACACACATATATAATGACATGGAGTATGAGAAGTATTAAAATTCTAAGTTGTAAGTTCACTCTTTAAGTGACCATCGGGTCAACCTTTGACTCCAAATTCTACATCTTTTTATTAGATTTGATGTGGTTTGTTGGTATGTGTAGGTAGTTATATATTTTTCAAGTTACAGGGACAACTCGATGATCTAATAGTCGGACTAGAGTGAAACGAGTGAGTAGCATAAAAAATCTTCTGACATAAAAATATCAAACCCTAAAAATTCAAGTGGCCACTAGTGCGCGAGATCAGCCACTAGCAGCAGTGGGTGCTTATGTCCTCCCTGATACCACTCCTATCTTGTAATATCATAAGCTTTAGAACTCTCATTCTTCCATCTTGACACTATATCTAAGAAGATCCAAAGATTTTTAGACATTCGATACCATTCCCTTGTTGCACGTAATTAGCTAAGTCATCTATCCCTCTCCCTTTTTATTAGGTTTATACATTGTTGAATTCTTATTTCTTGTCAATTACTATACTTAATTTCCTAAATTTCATTTCTTATAGTAGTTACTCCAAAATGAAAGTTTATACATATATATATATATATATATCTATGTGTGTGTGTGTGTGTGTGTGTGTGTCTCGTGTGTGTGTGTGTGTGTGAGAGAGAGAGAGAGAATAATAATACATGCTCATATTGAGATGTATTAGTTGTATGTGAGTTTAACTCACCATTGGAATAAGAGATGTGTGAGAGATTTTTGGTTATATGGTTGAGTGATATTTGGGATATTGAGAGAATAATGGAGTGAGAAAATATATGAGAGAGATATGTGGGATTTGAAAATGAAGATCGACTCCTATTATATAGGATCTCATATTTGTATATATATCATTTCTATATCAATAAAATTGTCCTAAATGTATTAAATCTATTATCATTATTAAGTATTCTTTAATTTTTTATTTTGTATAATTTTTGTAAATAATGAACCAGAGTTAAAAATACACACAAATCTACCTTCACCATAAAAATAACTAATATCGCTTCCAAATTCGGGTGTCTACAAAACCAATGCTTACAAACTACATCAAATAAGCTAGTGTATCCTTAAATACTTAAGATATTGCAATAATTAAAAGTTCCTAATTATACATTCATTAAGAAATACACATAATAATTAACCCTATCACAACTATTATTGAAAGATACCATTAGTGAGAAAGGAAACCAAATAAACATAAAGAAATATATTATTTCATGTAATACTACGAGCAAAGAATAAAAAAACATTTGTTTTGTTTAATACTTTCACTCTATAAAGTCATAAATTAAACCACCATATATATGTCATGTTAAGATAACAATAAGTATGCTACCTTCACTGAGGAGGCTACAAATTTGAGAGCCAACATAATTAATACTAATAGATGAGTTAGTAAATAATGATAATATTTTTCTAATTCAAAACATGAACTTGACCAACGACTTAGTAAATTTCTTTAAGGAATGATATGTAAATAATCATTTTTGAAATCAATACTCATCTAGATTATAAGAATGGATTTAATCCTTTATTGTAGTCTCCGATATATTAGGAATGAGGGAAAAAGTACAATGGTATTCCCAATGATAAAAATTGTCTCCCCAAGTCTCTTTAGAAATAAAATAAAAAGAAAGCCAAAAATATGGAATTTCAAATGCTTAACGATATAATGGATGTTATTTTTGAATGTAAAATTTAAACTATATATTTTTTATTTGTAAGAGATGTTGTAAAGATTAAATATTTTTGTAAATGAATTGTGAAAATAGGGGTTACGATATTGAGATGATAACATGTTTGAGGAAACGATATATATCTTGTGGCTTAAAATTATTCAACATACTCATGTTGCATTACAATATGACACATGTATGTTATATGTGCACATGTGTCTTACCTCCATTATTTTTAAAGATAAAAAATAGGAATTATTATTTTGATTGGGACAAAGTAAATGTGATGTAATGTGTTGATTCACCTAGAGGAACGATAAGAAGATTCTTCCAAGCCGTAGAGATCTCGGATGAGAATAACACACCACATTTAATAATATGAAATGAATTTTCCATAATAACCATATATATATATTTGCAAAGAAAGAGATAAAATATCTTATATGGAAATCCATCATAATCCCTTATCTCATTACATTACATTACATAAATTAGCTCAAGAATAAGGATATACATATATGAGAAGAGAAGTGCAACTATTACCTAAATCGGTAGTGAAGAACTCCCACTAATTAATACTAGAAGTTAAGTTAACTCCAAAGACTAGAAAAATAACTTCACACGATCGTAAGCTAACTCAACACAACTAGTAAGATAACTCCACACAACTATTACACCTAAGTAATATAACCCAAGAAGTGTAGGGATAACCCAAGTGTAAAATGTATCCTAATAAACAAGGATAAATAATAACCTACACTAAAACCCCTTGTAAGTATATTTTAGGTGGGTAGCAGAGAAGATGGGTCCTGACAACAAGGCTTCATGAGGTACTTGTACGTAATAAAAATTATAGGGTACCGCACCATGAAACAACGTAACACGTGCCCCAATGATGATACGAGTCTCCTCGCAGGTGTTTGGGATCCGGAAAAGCTCTCCAAGTGTGCGTTAACATCCCGCATGCCCCGCTTAGCCCCGCGTGCTTTGTTTTTCTCTCTTTCCCTCTTTTCCTGACCTTTTCTCTTTAGTTCTGGCGCTGCCCCGAGTCGGTGGCGGTCTCGTGATCGCCACCCCGATCGGGGCGGAGGTCCCAGAATCGCTGCTGCCCGATCGAGCGGCGGTCCTCGCACGCATTTTCCGTAACGCTCTTTTGACGTAAATCACGTAAAATCAACGATTCACCAGCTTTTCCCACCGCTTTGAGCTTGCACTTATGTTTTTGGTCCCTAGAATAGTGTTTTGCCTTTGTTTATTGTTTGAGAGTTCAGTTTTCTTTTGATCTTTGGGTGAATGCAATTACTATAAATAACTAGCTTGTGCTCAAGCAAATGACCCCTCAAATTTGCCTCTGAACTTCTCTTTGCAATAGATTTAGTTTTCAATTTGCTTAGGATTCTTAGTTTCTTTCATTGCATGCCTAGTTAGTGTTATTCTGCTATGAGGAAGCCACATATCCATCTTGTGTAGGTGTTTGTTATCATTTCTATCCAATCCATTGGAGTAGAATAGTTTTTTTCAGAGTAGGAAGCCATTAAAAGTTGCAGGTTTTGCTCCTCAAATAGGATAGTCTCGGGTTCTGGATGCATTATGTTGCATGATGACTCGCAATAGATCCCGCTAGGAACTGCATAAGCCAAGCTCGTACTCTTGTGCTATCCCTCTCCTACTCGCATTCTATTCAGTCGTATTCTAAAGTTGTCCCTTGTTCCAATATCTACTTACATTGAAGCAAGCATTACATGCTTTTCTAGATCCACGTGAGCACGAAAGAATGAAGAGATCACACTGAGGGGACAAAGTTACACACACCGTCGATTTGCCACTGTTATGCAGAATCTAGGTTCTAGCTTTCAAAGTTCTAGTTAGAATCATATCAAATAGAGTAGTTAATTGCTTTATTTCAGTTATTTATACTCGATATTGCTGTGGGAAGTTGTGGGGATTGATAGTTTCGAGAAACTATGATTCACTCCTCACTTCTGAGGTAGGATCGAGGGTCTTGCAAATAGATTAGATAAACTATTTCGTTGTTTAGAATAGATCTACAAATTGCACGAGACAAATAGCTACACTCGCTTATTTTGTTTTTTTAAATTGTTATTTTAGTTATCAATTCTAGATATTTTAAATAGTCATTTGCTTTCTTAAAATTCATATAATTCATCAGAAAATACAAAAAGAAGTCATATATGCTATAGATATACTTCACGCAGCTTAAATTTCACTTTATTACGATTAGATTTACATCTTTGATTTTGTATGACAATCACGGGACATAGGGAGCCGGAGAATACATATTCAGCCAATCGTGCCTCAACCCAATCTCAAATCGCAAATAGTTGACATAGACCAAAATCATAGAATCCAAGTCTTCCAAACAACAACGAGACTTGCAGCAGATCAACTCTCGTTGAGGGGATTAAACATAGAAGACGACCAAGCGTACACGTTTTGGTCAAATCAACCAAGCTCTGATTACCCTAGGAAATATCTACATGACTGTAGAAGAGTTTGAAAAGAGCAATTGTTCGATTGTGATCCTTTGGTCCCACAACCGGATGTAGGAGACACCCTCACGCATAGATACTAGCCTAAGAATTCGGGTTGCGAGAACACTGTGAGGTATTCTCGAGAAGATCGCATAGTTTATTAACTCTAAATATAGAGGCCGAGAAAGCATATGATTATTGGATACTAGGGATCAGGGACTGAATTCATACATGACCATAGCAGGTCCACGACAACTACGAGTCTACGGTTGTGACCCACAAATCCCGCAACCCAACGAAGCCATAAGTGAATCGGACATAGACGCTGGCCTACGCACACTAGTATTCAGATCAACTCCACTTCCACCTATCATTATCACATAATTATCCTTGTTAGATATAGCGCTAACGAAGCTAAAGACTTCGGACTAGGCTAAAGAACCACCCATAAAAACAACTATACCCATCATCCACTCTATGACCTTGTCTGGAGACATACACAAAACTATCCCGTGTCATTTCCCACATATACCACAACCCATAGATCGAATAACGCTAGAGCTCGATATTGATTGTATCCTTCAAGTAGTCATCCTCACAATCGATCTATCACACCAGCTCGAAGTTAGGAGGGCCTTCTTTGCCTTAGATTCGCAAGTTCCATTAGTGTCTGTCAAGACATCGGATTACCTAACTAGTTTGTCTCGCATCCCAAACACATTCCATCCCCACCAACTGTCTCGGCACGACCTCGAGAAGTTAGGTACGTGGAAGATTTACTTGTAGATTCCCACACTCACTCGTCACTTTTCCTGTACAAAATTGGTGAACCCGACGTGAGCTTTCTACTTTCTGATTTGGAGTCTGATCTCTACTAGCTCTTTAAAATCAAATGAATGTTGCTTCCGTTTTCACCATCACCTTCGCTCTTACCCTTTATTATACGGGTATTCATATACCCCCGAATATGCTCGGGATTCGATGCGTATGGCAGACCTCTCTTGGGTCTTGAGGCATACTACGCCCAACAGAATAGACAATCATCACCCTCACTTTTAGTATGGGGTGATAACTACTCAACTAACCAGTTGTCAACACAAACTCCAAGGATCAGATATAACTCATCTTTTCAAACTGAGGAGTTAGATCAGCTCGCTCAAACACAACAAACAGAGCCTTCAGGTTTGAATAAAATGACGTTCACCGAGAATCGGTTCATCACCTCAGTCTTGCTCGGACCACAAATTAGCAGACAATCAGACCCATACCTGGTTTTAGATGATGAACAGTCAATACGTTATCCCAAGAAATGAACAACGCTCTCGGAGTATGTACCCACCTATAGGGAGTTTACAAACACAACCCGAGGCCTCTTTTCAAGAAAATACCTCTATACCACTGCATATAGGAAATACCCTCGACGAATATTGGCGAGATAACGATCAGTTCATAGCGGGGTATCATAGACCTATGCAACATCAAAATATACAACAAACGCCACCAAGGCGGTAATATCGTGACTTCACCAAATGAAGTCATTTCAACTCTAGTAGAAAAGGTTAGAGGGTTAGAACTTGTCCAAGCAAGTCAAAATTTGTAATTTATAGAAGAAGGAAGTTCCAATCCTCCACATCATCCTAGTCAAGTAGACCTTCTCACAGGTAGGCACGTTAGGCATGACTCCTCGGTATTGACAACAAACACCAACTAGACCCACCATCCTTAACACCGCTCCTCCCTGGTCTAGTGCAAAATAACCCCTTCCTAGACAATACCCCGTTGTACTTAAACATGTACTCCAAATCACCACAAGGGATATGTTCTCCTCTCTGGCATTTTTTCTCAAACACGGGGTTTCCTTATGCCCCTCGCCAATGCATACGCTACGCCGTATCAACAACCCATTCCACCGCCGCTCCCCGAGGCACCGTCGATGGTCGAAACCTATACGATAGGGACTTACTCATAATATTTGAAAGAACCCTTATATTTCACCATACGAAGCATCATGCTTCCAATACCCCTTCCCGATCTACCTAAGTACAAAGGTTAGGGAGATCCAAATGCGCATATCAAAGCTTACGCTACTGACCATTCGAGAACTACTTCCTTGGGATGGGGTTGTTGCTAAAATATTCCCAAAATGTTGGAAGGCATCGCTCTCGATTGGTATTATAGAATACCAAGCTTCCATCCATTCCTTTAAACAACTTGTTTGAGTTCATTAAGGAATTTGACATGAACAAACTGTTAAGAACAGAATCGGGAGTTCTTGCACATTAAGCAAGAACATAATGAATCTGTCTCTCATTTCATCCAGAGATGGCATACGGTTTTTTATTCTTCGTCTAGTGCTCAAAACATGGATCAAATGGAACTATGTGATTTATTCCTTCATTCTCTCAGTAGAGAAGTGAAGGAAGAAGTCAGTTCCCACAAAGGACTTACGATGAAGTACTTGAGAGCGCTCTCCGAATAGATCAAGCAGCAATACATAGTGGTCGTAAGACATATGGAACAAACGGGAGGTTAATCACCTCCACCCAGAACACTACGACTTATCCTACTACCATGAATGTCAATCAAGGACCTAAAATCCTTAACAAAAATTACGAGGTGACAATGATGGAGTAATCTATCAGCCTAAAAAGGTAAATATCGTGAATACTTCACCACCAATGAACAATCAACGAAGCAACAACTTTACCCCAACAATCAATACAATGGATTTCAATCATCCACAACAACAACAACAACGATGAAACCATACACATGGTCCAAGCCAAAACTCAATTGATTATCAAAACTAGAATTCAAACCAAAGACAACAAATGCAAAATTTTAATAGACAACGGTTTGATCAAAATTTTGGACCACAATACACACCAAACTAACAAACTAGGAGTTACATCCCGATTCATATTGTGGTTTCCACAAAATTCAGAATATGACACTAGAACATGCCATGACTACAATAAATTCATGCAACGCTTTGCCGATGAACAAAAACAACTTTTTATGGATATGTTTTTAACAGATCTCTCGTCACCAACATCAAATACCTTCAGCAGGGGTGGTTTCCCCTCGACGCACCCCTCGAGATCTTTAATGATCCACTTCCAAATCACGATAACAACAAAGCTAAATCTAACTCGGGATGAATAAGGGTGTAGTAACAGAAACAATGATCATGAAGCCTCGACCTCGCTAAATCCATTAGTTGCGCCACAACTAGGAAGTCACCATGACCTAAGGTAGTTGGTTTAGTGGAGTTAGACATTGAACTACCCATCAAAGCTATAACAAGGACGTGAGAGTATTTCTCTCGCCTAAGTCCATTCCACCTGCTAGAGGCGAGATGAAATCCAAAAAATCGTAGTAAAACCTGTAGGTGCCTATGATTTAACTAATGACCTAACAAAACCTTCTCACACATTTGATTTTTATACTTACTAAAAACTCCCCTTCCCACAGGGCTGCTCTTTTAGAAGCATTAGGTTTAGGTCATTTAATTAACATCACTCCACCTCCCCGAAACATAGGTAAATCATATAGACTTTGATGTTCATCCTCCGGGGCAAGCGGATAGGGATGTCGAATTCATATTCGAGATAAACAAAATGCTGACAGATGCTGAGATCACACGTCGAGGTGATCCAACCTTACATTTACAAGTATGGGTTTATAACAACTATGTAAAGTGTGCAATGATAGACAATGGGGCAGCGGTTAACATAGTCCCCTTCTCTTTCCTTCAAAAGTTAGGGTATGGAGAAACCAATTGTTCCACGACCCAAAACACACTAAGGGGCTATGATAGCCTTAAAGCCACCTCGATTGGAACTATAATATTACTGGTCACCTTAGGACCCAAAACCATCTTGACTGAGTTTTATATTATAGATCGGGAAACTAACTATAATATGATCCTCGGCCGACCATGGATACACCGCATGAAGGCAATCCCTTCTATGCTATTTCAAGAAGTAAGGTTTTTACACTTAGGAAAGATATTTGTAGCCAAAGGTGATCCAAAACCATTCGATGTACACCTGGCTAACTTAAAGAAAAGACCAGGTGCACTCGAGTTTGAACTCCCAACAAACCAACTTAATAAACCCACCAACGCAAAACCAGAGGAAAAGTTGGTACCTACAACGGATCTTGAGACTATGAGTCTAGTCAAAAAAACCGCAACGTCCAAAGATGAGGCTAACACCGTAGAAACAAGATATCATTAGGAACTACTACAAAAATCATTGAATTTCTAGAAAGAGATCTACCAATGTTCTTACCATTTGATTCTCGTAGGCGTAGGATATTCCACAGGTGTTGGTTCTCTCCCGGTGTTAGATCTCTGCATGGTAGAAATAGAAGATATTAACACAACAAATATCCCACTAAATATTGGACTCTCCATTTCGATGGAGCTAGATGTCGTTACAGAGCTGGGGCAGGTGTAATCTTTACTTCCCCCGAGGGAAAAGTCCTACCATTTGCCTTTAAGCTAAATTTCGAATGTACAAACAACGGCGCTGAGTACGAAGCCCTCCTCCTTGGCCTCATTTTAGCCAAGAGGATCGGCGTTAATAACATCGAGTATTAGGAGACTCACAATTGGTAGCAAACCAAGTCTCTGAGGTATATGAAACCAAAGCCGAGCACTTACAACTTTACAAAACAGTTGTATTAGATGTAAGCAAGGAGTTTGACTTCATATCAATTGAAGCAATCCCGCGAGAACAAAACCTTCTCGCAGATTCTATAGCAACCTCGACATCACGCTTCACTCCAAACAATAAGTTAGGAGATACCCACTTCATGGTATCCCTTCGTGATGAACCATACATAAAAACAATGACAAATTCTCTTTAAACGGAAATGAAAACAAATCTCACTGTCTGAAGGCCACACCAATAGTGATACAACCACTCTTGATTTCTTAAATACCGATGTGGAATTACATCTCGCCCATCACACAAGAGAGATTCATCCTTAATCCCAAATTCATCTTCCTACTTGGGAATCCCATAACGAACTACCCCCACAAGAAAAACTTAGCATATACACGGTAGAGGATAGGGATGATCTCGGGAATTACCTCCGCCCCGCCCGAGTTTGAAGAAGGTAATGCCTCTTTAATCAAAGAAACAATTGATGTTAACATTGGAACGGAAGATGAACCAAATATCTTGAAACTAGGATCCTCGTTAACCCCAGAAGAAGTAGAAATACACACTCAGATCCTCAAGGAACATCAGAAGGCTTTCGCATTTAGTTATAAAGAAATGACAGGAGTTGCACCCCACATTACGGTACACAACCTCGTCACTAAGTCAGATGCAAAGCCGGTTAAACAAAAATCAAGACCCATGAAACCCAAGGTAGCTCTTATGGTGAAAGAGGAGGTAATAAAGCTCCTCCAAGTAGGATTCATTAAACCAGTCGATTACTCTCAATGGGTATCTAATATCGTTCCTGCTTCTAAAAAGAATGGGAAGATACACATCTGCATAGATTTCCGGGACATTAACAAAGCGTGTCCTAAGGATGACTTCCCATTACCATCCATAGATGTCATTGTCGATGCAATAGCTGGGTTTGAACTTTTGTCTCTCATAGATGGATTCTTGGGATACAATCAAATCAGAATATCTCGAGAAAGATCAAGCTAAAACCACGTTTATAACTCCTTGGGAACTTATTGCTATGTTGTTATGCCATTTGGTCTCAAAATGCGGCGCCACGTACTTAGCGAGCTATGACTTATATATTTCATGATTTAATTCATAAGATCATGGAATCCTCGTAGATGACTTGTTGGCTAAGGCCAAGAAACGTTGTGACCATTCGAAGTGCTCCGCGTCATTCTTTCACGCCTAATAGAATACAGGTCACACTAAATCTAGAGAAATGCGTCTTTGGTGTAACAGAGGGAAGTTCCTAGGTTACATCATATCGTCACGAGGGATAGATGTTGATCCAACCAAAATTGCGGCTGTCCTTGAAATGGTCCCACCTTCGAATGAATCTGGAATCAGGTCATTTCTCGGAAAGCTTGGTGCAATTCAGAGATTCATCCCGGACTTAAGCTTCGCCATCCATCCAATCAACAATCTGCTCAAGAAAGATTATAGTATTGATTGGACCAAAGACTGCAATGAAGCTTTTGATGCAGTTAAGTGTTTCCTATTATCACCACCTACGCTAATGCCACCTAAGCTAGACCGCCTGTTAATTTTATATTCACGAGCTACCGATGTCTCGCTGGCCTGTATGTTGGCCCAAGAGGATGATGACAAGAGAGAGCGCGTGATTTATTTCATTAGTCGAACATTACTTGACTATGAAACACGTTATACACAGTAGAACGAGAATGCCTTGCCATATTCTTTGCTACCAAACGCTTAAGGCATTATATGCTAAATCGAAACAAGAGTCATGGTAAAAATGAACCATTTACTGAACTTTCCTCACACAAGGGTCCTCGTCTAAAAATGCGGGACGTTTTATAACCTTAATGGGAGAATTCGAATTAACATTTATAAATCAGAAATCCATTAAAGGACAAATCATCAGCATTGGTTAGCTAATAACCCATTAGACGGAGGCAATCTAGTAGACCTAGACTTTTCGGATGAATGCGTATACTATATCGAAACCAGACCTCCTATCTCTGAGTGTCCTTGGTACACTTGATATCATTAATTATATCATGGACCATATGTACACTGAAGGAGCTACACCGCAACAAATAAAGAGGTTACGCATTATTGTATCTAAATACGTCGTTATAGAGCAAGTGCTCTATCAAAAAGTGTTCAATGGAATGCTTCTAAGATGTGTCGAAAAGAAGAATCCAAGAATATTCTCCACGAATCTCATAGTGGAATGTGTGGAGGCCACTTTGGTGGCCATGCCACCGCTCGTAAAATACATTGGATGGGCTATTTTTGGCCTACTCTAGAACACTACGCAGTAGAGTTTGTACGAAGGTGTCATAAGTGTCAAGAATTCTCTCACGAGATTCACATGCCAGCACAGAGCTCTCTGAACCAATCGCTACTCCATGTCCCTTCTCCACATGGGGCCTTGATTTAATAGGGAAATTATCTCCCTCATCTACAGATGGCCATAATTTCATAATCACGACCACGAGAATACTTTACCAAGTGGGTAGAGGCCATGCCTCTTACTACTGCATGCCGGGTTCTATAATCACCAAGTTCATTTTGAACCAAATCATTTTATGTAGGTACGGTGTCCCACAAATCTTTATCTCGGATAATGAAACTTCTTTTAAGAATGACAAAGTTCGCGAATTGTGCAATAAATTTAAAATAAGCCATCATATGGCCTCCTTGTATTACCCTCAAGCCAATGGATAGGTCAAGCAACAAACAAAACACTAAAATCCATTCTCCTTAAGATGGTGAAAGAAAACAAACGAGATTGGCACTTGAAGTTATATCTGGCCTTATGGGCCCACCGAACCTCAATAAGAACACCAACAGGAGCGACTCCTTTCTCGCTAGTATTCGGGAAGAGGTAGTTCTCCCACTTGAGGTTGAAATACCCAGGTCTCGTATTTCATTACAAGGGATTCTAGATGAAGACACTTACAAATAAGCACGTCTCTCCCAATTAGAAAGCCTAGATGAAGCTAGGTTAGATCTTTGAACAACAATGACACGAGTCTATGCTTTGACCGGATGTGCCGGCGGTACAACAAAAAAGTCTATGAACGTGACATATATGAAGGTGATCTATTTCTAAGGCTAGGCAATGCCGGATCGACAAGAAGACCGGCGAAGGAAGGAAATTCCGCCTAAATGGTTGGGCCCATATCGAGTCATGAAGGACTATGGAAACGGTGCATACCTTTTATGTACGCTGGAAGGTGATGAATTTGGTGAAATAGTCAATTCCCTGCACCTCAAACGATTCTATGCATAAGCAACTAGCACTACTTTTATTTATATCTACATTGCATCTTCATATAGATTAGGATCATTTTGTCTGCTTGTTTCATACAAAAATTTTGATCAAGGAATCTATTCTTAAAACAATTCATTACAAACTTATGGTGTTATTGCATAAACACTCTAATAAATACTTCTCTATCTCCATGATATCGTCAAGCTATTTTGGAATCATGTCATCAAATAACTTTAGATATGACAAAGTCTTAATGGTAACCATACCAAGATCTACAGGTTTATTCTCACCTTTTGTTGTTCTTAAGATGGGTGTCTTTCCTATGGTCCTGCATCTAGAAGCTTCATCGTGTCACATCTATCCCATATGTGTATCTTCTTGGAAATAAGAGCATGCTGACATTTTACTCAAGTAAACAAGTCAAACATTGTTCAAACATAAAATTTTAATTTTACATTTTCCTTGCCCCACCAACCTTGGTGATGAGCTTCACATCTCTTACTAGTGACGTAGGGTTGGGAAAGGATGGAAATGCCCTTACTCGCCTATGCCTTGCCCACGGTGATAAACCCACGCTTCTTACTAGTAGCATGGGGCAAAGCGTAGGGGTCTTCTTGACAAAAAAATGTAACAGGTCATAAGCAAACAATTCAAACCTTGAAGCTTTGAGTCAAAAACAAATGAATCAGATGTTCAAAATTCCAAGAGAGTTAAAATCCTAAAAACCTAGATTTTGTCTACTATGTGGCCATCTACGGATCTAAGTCTAGATAAACCGCAAAGCAAGTTGCATCCCAAAAACTATGAAGTCACTCGGGTAGGGTAGGCTTGTAGCTTCCCAATTTGGTTCCATCAAAGCTTTGTCTATCTTCCATCGCTACCATTTCAGCACATTTCATAACTTGCGCCCTTCCCAACTCTCGGTGATGAGCCCTCGCATCTTACTAGTTGCGTGGAGTCGGGAGTAGGGGCATGTTTATCTACTCATCATATCGGCTTATCTTCACCACTTTGTCAAAACAAATATGAAGTGTTCAAAATTGTTTACGAAACTAAGATTCAAAATCACATTATCTCTACATTATCATATATCAGCATCATGAAATATAAAAAGACAAACACTTGCATCATTTGTTCACCATTGCATACATTCTAAAAAGCATATAAACATACATCACAATATACATGAGGAAACTGAAATAGAAAGAAATCCATGAATGCCAAGGTTTTGATCCGAATGAATACATATATATAAATAATCAATGTTTATATAAAATGCCATCATGCACTAAGCATGGTCAAAATGCTCAAAGAGCCCGGAAATACAAAAGATTATATAATACAAAGTCTACGAGAGCCAAGTGGCCTCTCAATCCCTACGAGACCCTCTCAAAGGTGCACGCCCACGCCTAGGACTCCGCTACACCGACGCTCCGAATGTACGAGGGCTCGGGATCACAAGGGCAGCCGCAGCCTCACCATGAGAATGGCTCCTCATCAAGCGCTCAGCTATCCTATACCCCGCTAACTCGTGCGGAGAGTCAATACCATCCTAGCCACATGCCGACTAGGACAAAGACGTCGGTGTGTCACCACCGCCGAGGGCTCCCAAAGCATCCATGGACGGGCTCTGTGTGGGTCTTCTCCATGGGGATCATTAGGGTATTAGTGCATACCTGCGAATCAAGTCTCGCCACTCGTGGCAGCCTCTAAAAACAAAGGAGAAGACAAATTAGAAACAAGAAAAGAGATTATAAATACAAGATAAAACCAAAGGAGAGATAGCAACTAAAATGATCCTAAATTAGACAAACATTAAAAGGGGAGAGGGTAACTTACTCGGATCACCAGGCCTCCAGGATGGATCTATAGGATCAGCACCTGCCACAGATGCCACTGCTTTGATTGGGGTACTCCTCCATGGCTGGGCAACATAGCACCCGCAACGGACTCATCCTCCCCACCATGGCCCTGGGAGAGTGGTTCCTCCGAAACCAGAATCACCCTCTCTGCACTCTGCTTGCCCTCTCTGCCTACATGATATAATGAGTGTCACCCACTCGGGATCGCTGTCCTCCTCGGTCTCCTCCTCCGTCTCTCCCCAGTAAACTCCTTAGACTCGGAGTCAATCTCGATAGGATCATCACCTGCTGGGTAGGTCCCGCACAAACTGAAGCAAGGGTGCCCGAGGTGCACCGGCTCTCCCTCCGCACGTACTATCCTCCAAAGCTGCAATAGGAATGCCGGGAGTAACCACTGCCCAACCCCGCCTCTAGGCCTTTCTCGCCTCACGGACTGATCTGTATCATCGGGCGCTACGGGGAAGCATACCCATGTAGGGTAGGCCAAACTGCTAAGGAACTCAGGCCGAAGGGGTGTATCTCCACTCACCCCACTCTATCGATAAGCTACCCCGTGGTGGAGCAGAGATCAAGGTAAGAGTCTCCTTGCCCCATATACTGCCATAGTCTAGTATGGTGTGGATTCCATGTCGGCAAAGGGTCAAGGAAGTAACTAGGCGATGAGGTGTTCTAAGCACCGACATTTCATCGTCCATCTAGCTGCCCTCACAGCTCCGTGGATCTGCCACCTCCACACCTCTTCCATAGGGGATGAAGTGCTCATGACCCGGCTCATGACTAGGGTCGGGTGGCTCAAGGACTCCCCCTATAAACGGACCACCCTATATAATTCGTGTGCTAGATGGTCCCAAGAATGTCTTCCCCCAAGCATATATCCGACCGTGTCCCTCTATCTCGTGCAATGATGGGGGACCAACAAAGATAACAAGTGTGTCTCTCCTCTCTTGTCCCCGATCGGTCCTCGAGGCAAGGATCCCCATAATGGCTTTGGTGAAGTAAGGGGATGGGTAAATTAGTAATGGATCGAACTCTAACCCCCTTGTTTGACCCCGTGAGATGACCGCATCTCCCATATATGTAGCCCATTGTGTAATCAGTGCCCGTGAGCTCTTTGTCTCTAGGGTGAGTCGTCTCCCAATGATCGGGACCCCAGTAATGCGATAGACATCCTCCATGTAATAGTCCACTCACCGTGGACCCCAGAAATGGAATGTGTTCTGATCTGCATCCCAAGATGAGAACAAGTCACAAAGGATGTGACTATATGGTGTAACGTGGGGCACGCGTGAAATGCATAGTATCCCACCGCTAAAGAGTGTCCTCCTCATCCTGTGAGAGGGCATCTAGTACCCCAGGGAGCCAATCACACTCCCTCTCTCTACTCCATCGGATATACTCCTCTCTCACCTGCATACACCCAAAAACACATAAAACAGAGCAAGTTGGCATCCGGGTATCTTACTGAAAAATCACAAAAACACATAGAAATGCTAAAAATACAAACACAATCTCAAATAGGTGTTCCTTTTGCATTCTATGTAAAACCGCCGCCTGGCGAGGAGGAGGTGGTTTTGTAACCGCCGCCTTAAGGGTGGCAGGTCGTGTAACCACCACCCTGAACAGGGCGGCGGTCATGTAACCACCGCCCCAGGCGGGCGGCGGTTGTGCCTCCGAAACCCACGCGGGTTTTTAAACTTAAAAGGCCTAAAAAGTACAAAAACAACCATTTTACCTAAAAACAAAGCCTACCCAGTAGGTGCCCCCCCTAGGTGGACCTTTTAACACTAACATTTTCAAAAATTACCCCCATGACAAAGTATTTAGCATTTCAAATTTAAGGGGGTAAAGGATAAATTGAAGAAAACTAACCTGTGATCTCATGGGTCGATGTTCCACACGTGGAGGCATGATCACTATCTCGTCATGGACGTTTTGACTCTACTCACGCAAGAAACCATCACCGTGGGTCCCAGAGCTCAAAATCAATCAAATCGACTCGCGCAAATGAATAGGAAAATGGGCCCACTTTCATATATATAGCACCCTGATTCATTTTAAATGCCTTTTTCACAGGTTTGGAGCACCGACGGAGGTAAGTTATTATCCCCGCACAAATGGTACATTCTCATTTCCTATTATTTTAGCGTTTATTTTCCAAATTATTGTGTCTATCTGCACTTGAGTTCTCTTTTCGTTTTGCAGGTAGTGGGAATTTTGGACGGCGTCATTTCAACACACGGACGTATCAAGTATAACTTCTAACTTCCCATTTTAGGACCGCCATACTCGGACCCACCGTTTTACACCTCTTCATGGCTAAAACGCTTCTCCGAGGGGGCAATATGTACGTACCCAAAATTGGAGATCTTGTCCACGAACGATTGCTGTAACACGTGCCCCAATGATGATACACGTCTCTCGCAGGTGTTCGGGATCCGGAAAAGCTCTCCAAGTGTGCGTTAACATCCCGCATGCCCGCCAACTCCCCCCCATGTGCTTTATTTTCTCTCTTTCCCTCTTTTCTTGACCTTTTCTCTTTATTTACAAAACCGCGCATACTCGACGATTGTCTCAGTGACTGCCCCCGATCATGTATCGGCGGTCTGTAAATAAAGAGAAAAGGTCAAGAAAAGAGGGAAAGAGAGAAAATAAAGCACATGGGGCTGAAAGCAGGTATCGGGATGTTAACGCACACTTGGAGAGATTTTCCGGATCCCGAACACCTCTGAGGAGACGTGTATCATCATTGAGGCACGTGTTACACCTGTCGCATGTGGACAAAGACTCTCCAATTTTGACGCTATATCGCTTGCCCTGAGAAGCGCTTAGCCATGAAGAGGTGTAAACGGTGGTCCGAGTATGGCGGTCCTAAAATCGAGGTTAAGCTATACTTGATACGTCCGTGTGTTGAAATGACGCCGTCCAAAATTCCCACTACCTGGCAAAACGAATTTCCCTTTTCTTGACCTTTTCTCTTTATTTACAAAAACTGCCGCCCGAGGGGACGACGGTCTCGTGACCGCCGCCCGATCCCGATCGGCGGCGGTCTCCTGTAACCACCACCTCGCCAGGCGGCGGTCCTGCATGCATTTTCCAAAACATTCTTTTGACGTAACTCACATAAAAATCAATGATTCACCAGATTTTCCAACGCTTTGAGCTTGCATTTATGTTTTTGGTCCCCTGGAATAGTGTTTTGCCTTTTTTATTGTTTGAGAGTTCAGTTTGGTATTGATCTTTGGGTGAATGCAATTACTATAAATAACTAGCTTGTGCTCAAGCAAATGGCCCCTCAAATTTACCTCGAACTTCTCTTTGCAATAGATTTAGTTTTCAATTTGCTTAGGATTCTTAGTTTCTTTCATTGCATACCTAGTTAGTGTTATTTTCTTGTGAGGAAGCCACATATCCATCTTGTGCAAGTGTTGTTATCATTTCTATCCAATCCATTGGAGTAGAATAGTTTTCTTTAGTAGGAAGCCATTAAAATTTGCACGTTTTCTCCTCAAATAGGATAGTCTCGTGTTACGGATGCATTATGTTGCATGACTCATAATAGATCCCGCTAGAACCGCATAAGCCAAGCTCTGTACTCTTGTGCTATCCCTCTCCTACTCACGTTCTATTCACCTGTATTCTAAAGTTGTCCCTTGTTCCAATATCTACTTGTGATGCAAGCATTACACGCTTATCTCGGATCCACGTGAGCACGAAAGAACGAAGAGATCACATTGAGGAGACAAAGTTACACACACCGTCCGATTTGCCATGTTCTGCAGAATCCAGGTTCTAGCTTTCAAAGTTCTAGTTAGAATCATATCAAATAGAGTAGTTAATTGCTTTATTTCAGTTATTTCTACTCTCAATATTGCCAGGGAAGTTGTGGGGATTGATATTTTCTGAGAAACTATGATTCACTCCTCACTTCTGAGGTAGGATTGAGGGTCTTGCAAATAGATTAGATAAACTATTTTGTTGTTTAGAATAGATCTACAAATTGCACAGACAAATAGCTACACTCGGTTATTTTGTTTGTTTTTAAATTGTTATTTTAGCTATCAATTCTAGATATTTTAAATAGCTACTTTCTTAAAATTCATATAATTCATCAGAAAATACAAAAAGAAGTCATATATGCTATAGATATACTTCACGTAGTTAAATTTCATTTTGTTACGATTAGATTTACATCTTTGCTTTTGTATTAAAATCATGGGACCTAGGGATCCCGGAGAATACGTATTCGATCCAATCGTGCCTCAACCCAATCTCATCACCGCAATAATTGACATAGACCGAGAATCTTAGAATCCAAGTCTTCCAAACAACAACGGACTTGCGGTGAGATCAACTCTCAAACTGAGGGGATTAAACATAGAAGGCGACCAAGCGTACACGTTTTGGTCAAATCAACCAAGCTACTGATTACCCTAGGAAATATCTACATGAATATAGAAGAGTTTGAAAAAGAGCAATTGTTCGATTGTGATCCTTTGGTCCCACAACCAAACGCAGGAGACACCCTCACAGACATAGATACTAGCCTAAGAATTCAGGTTGTGAGAACGCCTGTGAGGTATTCTGAGAAGATCGCATGCTTGTTAACTCAATATAGAGGCTGAGAAAGCATATGATTATTGGATACTAGGGATCGGGGGCCGAATTCCTACATGACCATAAACGAGTCCACGACAACTACGAGTCTATGGTTGTGACCCACAAATCCCGCATGACCCAACAAAGCCATAAGTGAATCGGACATAGACGCCGGCTTACGCACACTAGTATTCAGATCTACTCCACTTCCACCTATCATCATCACACAATTATCCTTGTTAGATATAGTGGCTAACGAAGCTACGAGCACTGGACTAGGCAAAGAACCGCCCATAAAAATAACTATACCCATCATCCACTCTATGACCTTGTCTGAGACACATACACGAAACTATCCTAGGTCATTTCCCATGTATACCACAACCCATAGATCGAATAACGCCGAGCTCAATATTGATTAGAGCCTTGAGCGGTCATCCTCGCCAATCGATCTATCACACCAGCTCATGTTAGGAGGGCCTTCTTTGCCTTAGATTCGCAAGCTCCATTAGTGCATGTCAAAGACATCAAATTGCATAACTAGTTTGTCTGCATCCCAAACACATTCCATCCCCACCGGCTATCTTGGCACGACCTCGGGAGGTCGGGTGCGTGGAAGAGTTACTTGTAGATTCCCACACTTGCTCATCACTTTTCCGCGTACAAGACCCACAACAATAATTGAGAAAAAGGAAACACCGCAAGGTACCCAAAACTATCAATAACAAATTAGAGAGAGGAAAAACCCATCAGTAAAGCATCCCAAGAATATCATCACAAAAATATTCTTTAATGTTGAGGAATTTTGGTGTGCATTGTGGTCTAAATCCACCGCTCAATCACAAAATTAAAAAATAATTGACACTAGACTTCACCAAAAGAGATCCATACAAATATACTTTCGATGAAGTGATGTCTAAAGTATAAAATAACAACAAACATAATTTGATGAATTGCTACAAATAGGTGTGCCACAATACAAGAATAATAGCCAAGGCAACAAGAAAATGACACAAGATAAAAATAAAAAGGAGCGTCATGATAAAAAAAAATTAAAGGTAACAAGGCAAGTACACAAGACTCAAAGAAACAAGATTAACTACTACAAATAGGTGTGTCATGATCCAAGAGAAATATCCAAGGCAAGAAGGAAAGGCCACAAGATCCAAATAAATAGGAGTGTCACAATCAAAGAAAATCCAAGGTAACAGGGGAAAGGACAAAAGAACCATCAACTACTAAATGGGTTAAGTGATGTTACAAATCTGGATGAGTTGTTAAAACAACTACTCAAACACTAACAAACTAACATTGGGTTTCATAAGAATAGCTCCCCCACAAGAGAGATTGTCAACATGGCTAAAAGTGTTGAAAATACAGATCTAAAATCTCTCAACAAACAAGAGATATAAATGTTGGCACTTTATAATTGAGTGCGTGTTAGGTTTAATTTTAGGACCCTTCCTCGTAAAAAATAGTTTAGAATGGGTGGATAATATCCAAAATTGAATTTCAAATGGATGGCGAATTTCAAAAATGTTTCATGGTAAGGCGATTTGGTAGGGCGGAATTTTCTTGGAAGAGTTACAATGATGAGAAACGTTAGTGAAATACATGCATAAGTTAATTTAACATATAAATAGTAGGAAAATTCACCCATATAAATGACTTATTGGTGGAATTTTTAGGAAATTGGTGGGAGCCGATTGCTTAAAATTAGACATTTCCAATTTCCAAAATACATAATATTTGCAAGTTTACAAAAATTTTTCCCTAGTGCATGTTATAATAATGACATTTTATATTTTTATTTCTCAAAATAAATCGTTCAAATAGAACAATCTCACTGAAAATAAGAAATTAAGAAAAACAACACTCGATTTCAAGTTTTTATCAAAAGTTACAAAAATTCTACTTTGTGCTTTAATACTTATTTTTTTAAAAACATAAAATGCTTTTACCTTCACTCTTCCTCAATTTACCTTATCTTGAGAAAAATTTCCAATTTTAGATCTTTAAAATAGAGGAATAAAAATCTACAAGATCCCCAAATTCTCACCACATAAGAACTCTGCAAAGAAACCCGAATAAACTAGAAAATATTATTCTTGACATATTGCCTCCCCGCCACGATTTCTTAATGAATCCCAAAATTGCTGATTCCTCACCAAATATAAACTCTAGAAAAGAAAAGAAAAATCCTAATACCGAACTTGAAAAACCTATAAAAACCCAAAACCATTTATCTAGAATTTCTACCTCCCCAAAAAAAAAAAAAAAAACACATTTCTCCATGGCACAAATTTATAATATTTCCACATCCTCATCAAACAATAACTTTTAGATGAAGAAACCCAAGTACCATATGCAAAAACCCGAAAAACATAGAAACTATTTTTATGGAATTTTTGCTTCCACGACACAATTTCTATTTGTGCGGGTGGACTAGAAATTGAATTAGATTAACACCTTTACATGTTGAATAGAAGATACAAACCAAAAGACAATCAGATAATCTTCATTCATATTAATAAAAAGCAAGCCAACACATATAAGCACCATGGAGGGAAGGGAAGGTGGTTACATAAGCGATTATCTTATCTCGCCAATTGCCCAATAATCCACCCGCACACAATAACTACAATGTAATAACAAATGAAATATTATGCTAACATTCCCCCCCTTATTACATTGTTCATAAAAACATACATTTCCTGATACTAGATGCCCCTCCCCTTAATGAGAACACTACAAAGAGGGTCTTCACACGAGCATGTGCCTACATGGTCTCGATACACATGGTTTTTCTAAGGTTGACCATAAACCTAGAGGGACAAGAGAACTTTCTTACTGTTCACCTCGGTGGTTTTACAGGATTACCATGAACCAAGAGGATTTTACCTCGGTGGTTTTATAGGCATACCATGAACCCAAGAGGATGATACCTTGGTGGTTTTACAGGATTACCACGAACCCAACTTTGAGTACCATGCACTACTTTCAGTGCTTTTCTACTCCCCATGACGCTCTTCAGTTTGGAGGTCCCAAATAGGAAACTATGCACCATCTGCACTTTATTGAACAACCAAACAACATAGGAAAACAACAACCACTAATAACAAATATTCCACATTCACTTCTAAGAATCATAGCAATCATGTTCTTAGTTATAGCCATTGATGTCGATTGTCATTTAGCCAATCTTCAACAACAAAGGAAACAAATCACTGCCACTGAATGTTGCCCTTGACTAAGTCATTTTTGCCCATAATGTGAAATGTGAATACTGAGAAAGAGACTGCATCAAGAAACATGCTATTGACTAGATCTCACCACTTAGACCTTGTTGCACATGGTTCATGTTGCAAGTGAACGTATTCACAAGTGAACCATCTTATTTTTGAAGCACGAAACTCAGAGGATCAATTCAAAACAAAGAACCATTGGAAAACAACTATGCTCCAGAGTAATCCATTTTCAGCATCCGATCACAAAACAACAAAACATGGAACAAAATAGAAACTGAAATAAACACAAACCAAAAATTGAGGAATTTGTTCCTCAATGCCTTAGTCACCACAATATCTATCAGTAGCCTCATCACTTGTGGCTTGCAAGAGGTCACTTTGCATTTCCTTCATCCTCCGTTTTCCTCTGTGCTCCCGTATGTGTGTCGCTACTTATAGCACTAGAGATGATGCGAAGACAATCTCATCAATAACTTCCTTAGTCTCGTCGTGAGTCTGTGATATTCTATGTGAGAAACACTTTCTCCATTGTGTTTTATATTTCCATCCAAAATATCTCTTTCTCGGTGAACATCAAGATTTCGACCAAAAGCTTTATCATCCTTATTGTAATAAGAAAATTGATTTTCCTTATGAGGAATGTCTAATTATTCATCCATCTTAAAGTGCGTCTCGCACCTTGAATTAACAAATGTCATAGAATGCACTAAGTTTCATTAGGACTCGCAACATGTCCCTACCACATTCCTGCCACCTCACATTGCTTTAATCCAGAAATGCATCATCTCGCACTAATGCATCAAGCGATGGTGCCTTTGTTTCACTTTTTCCTCGAAGTTAGTTACCTGGTTTGAGTGCCTCCAAAACATATCTCCCTCATGGCACACCAACAGGCCTCCTTCCTTGTGTGACTGTAAATAATGGTTTTGTCTCTTCCTTGTTTGGCTCTTCTATGCAACGTGGCCATGCACAAATCTTAAGCGTGAATCAGAATTAACCACCTTCAACAACCTTTTGTGCTCCTCCTTATGCTTGACCGATATTCATTCAAACGAGACTCTCCAACCTCAATTCCATTGCTAGCTCCTTCATGGCCATAGGGTTGAAAGCACCTACTCACTCAAAGCAACTCCTCTTCCATGACACACCTACAACCTTAACCTACTCTGATACCAATGTTTGTGCAAGTGGACTGTAAATCAAATTAGATTAACACCTTTACATGTTGAACAAAAGATACAAACCAAAAGACAATCAAATAATATTCATTCATATTAATGCAAAGCAAGATAATGCATATAAACACCATGGAGGGAAGGGAAGGTGGTTACAAAATGATTATCTCACACCGTCCTTAACTATCCACCCGCACACAATGACTACAATGTAATAACGGATGAAATATTAAGCTAACAATTTCTTCCCAAACATGGATTTATAATATTTTCATATCCTTATTAATAAGTAAATCCAGTAAAGACCAAAAACTATTACTTGAATGTGAAAAAACCAAAACTATTTTATATACTTTCTGCTTCCCGACACATATTTCTTCCTTGGAACGCAATTTCCAAGGAAATCTATGTCCAACTCTACAAAATGTTGTAAAAAAACTCAAAAAAATCCTTTGATGCCCAATTTTACAATTATTTCTATGTTTTTTCCACCTTCTAAATCTAACACATCCCTTTGTTTTGCATAAAAATGGGCGTTGCAATAAATTTCTTACAAATTCAAACAAATATGAAAACAAGTAAACACTTGCTTTGAAAAATACTTACACATTGATGTCTACATCATCTACCACTTTGCTACCATGAAAGGAATGATAAGAAGATTTTTCCAAGTCACAAATATCTTAGATGATAATAGGACACGACATTTAATAAGATAAAAGGAATTCATCATAATAGCCTTATAAAAATATTTGAAAACAAAGAGTTAAAATATCATATATGGAAATCCATCATAATCCATTATCTTATTACATTACATTATATGAATTAGCTCAATAATGAGGATGTACATATAAGAGAGGAATCACAATCGCTACCTAAATCAATGATGAAGAACTTCCACTAATCACATCGACAATTAAGTTAACTCCACAAGACTAGGAAGCTAACTCCACACAAATATTACACCTAAGAAAGATAACCCAATAAGTGTAGGGATAACCCAAGTGCAATAATTGTCCTACTAAACAAATAAAAAGATTAATAATAACCTACGCTAGCATATCTTGTGTACTTAAAATAATTGAACATACTTGTGTTGTATTACATTATGACACATACATGTTATATGTGGACATGTGTATTACCTCCATTATTTTTATGAAGAAAAAATAAGAATTCTTATTTTGATCGAGGAAAAGTAAATGTGATGCAATGTGTTGTTTCACCTATAGGACCTTAGGGTATGTCATACCTCCTTTGATGGAGTTAAGAGTGTGTTGTCTATGTATTCTCTCTCCTATGCTAGCCTTGTTTCTAAGCATATTAGTGTATTCTAACTTTTAGAGTTATGTCCTCTATCCCACTCTTGTTCCAAGAAAAAAATCGTATAAGTGTACTATGAATGTGAAATTGGTTTTTGTTTTTTGTTAACTAAATGTTGTGAGTGTATTAATAAATAACTATGGTTTTAGGTGTAACAGGTGGTTTGTAAATTGTGGGCATGAAAACGCATCTAAAAATGAGAACAATGTAGTCACTCCAAAATTGTGCATATAAGGTCTTCTCTCTAAAAAATTTCATGCTAGTAAAAAAACACTATAATTACAAATTTATCATTAAAATATCCAAAAATGTTAAAAATCATTAAAGTTTATATCAATAATACTAACCATTATTATCTTTTAAACTCTCTTGAGCGCTCCATTTTGGAGTTCCAGAAGCATACCCGGTGGTTCCCTTGCATCAAGGGCTTATTTTGCTAATTCACAAATACTGCCTTCTCAAGTACCCCGGTCTTCCTTCCTCTCCTAGCCCGGCTCCGATGGGCTCCGCTGCTGCCAGTCCTGCTTCTCCTGCTGCCTTTGCTGCCCTTGCTGCTGCCCCTGCCACCGGTGCTGCTACCCCCATGCCGGCTGCACATGTCTCTCCTTCTATTCCTCCTACTGCTCCTCCTGCCACCCACCTCGCCTCTACCTCTAAACGTCCACTCACCAGGGCTTCTAGGAGACTCAACCTTGAGACTCTTGCAGCAGGGAAAGAGCCTCTTGATCTTGACATTGCACGTGACCTGCTAAACATAAGTAGTGCCAGTCCCCGGGAAGCACAGATGGATAACCCTTCCAAGAGACTGGAGGCCTTAGAGGCTGAGATAAAAATGCTGAAGGATGAGGTCAAAAACCTAGCTAAGCAAAAAGGTAAGAAAAGCATGGAGGGGAAGGGAGCATTGACAATAGTCAGATTGAAGACATATACAAAAAGCTGACCTCCTTGGACTCCCGCCTTGGGAAGGCTAAGACTAGGCATGATTACAACATTGCCGCCTTTAGGGCCATTGAGGAATTCATCGTGGGGCATGCCAAAAGTGTTTCCAACCTCAGCGGTGTCCCGGCTGCACTTTGGGGCAATGAAAAAGAGAGCAAAAGAACCATCGAGGAGCTCGATAAGACGGATGCTGCCCACATGACCGCTTTGGGTATGTTTCATGCTTGGAAAAAAGTCAAGATCAGTGTTGATCAAGCAGCCAAGAAGTAGTCCTGCATGCTTCTACTGCACTCTTTTGTTATTCTTACTGTTTCTTGGCTGTCGGGTTACTGTTTTTTTGCTGATGTTTTGCTGTTAAGTCTCGCTTGTGTAGCTGTTTCTGGGCTACGTGGAATTTCATTGTATTACCTGGACTTGGTTAGTCCTGCTATGTTTCTCACTCTTATTCCGGCTTAAAGGCCTTATTTTGTATTCAAGGGTATAGTCCCTTTCAAAAAACTATTTGCCATTATTAAAAAAATACTAACCACAAAATATATATTAAAATAAAATAATAATAAAATCGACTCCACTAGAAAATATTCAACCACACTTAGTCACTTAACCACCAACATTAAATTCCCTACTATGTATCCATACAATAAGGGCCTAAATTTCACTCATCTACCTCCATCCTCTAATTCTATTATATAAGACCCACATTATCTCTTTATATCTCTCTACTGAACTCTTTGAATTGTTTGATTATTTTAGCTTTGTTGATTGTGTTTTCACTCGCATGTATTCCCAAAGGAAAATCCAAATTAAATGCAACTTGTACATGTTTGCATGGAGAAATTTTGAATAAATTTTGTATAGTCATAAAGCTTCTATGTGACTATGCAAAGATTCCTATTTGATTATCCGATCACTCTACAAAGTCCAAAATCAACATCATTGGGTATGACATCATATTTTGGTTTCCAAGGTCTTTTATCAAGCATATTAATAGACATTTTTAGTGACTTTGATTATATATTTTATAATATTATTTCAATTATTTTCATGATAATTTAATCTACCTTAAAAGGCTATAGTTTGACTATAGTATATGCCTAAACCACTAATTCTTTACAAAATATCATGTGTTGTAGACTCAAAGAGATGATATTGCTTAATTAGGTTGAAAAAGAACTAAAAACTATGTCTCATAACATGAAAATGGCTCCTTAAGCCCATTTCTTATTTTGTATATCAATTTTATTTGAATTTTATCATAATCATATAACATTGTGTTTAATATCATTTAGGTTTATACACATATATGCAAAAATTAAAAAGATAAAAATATCTCATTCATTTTCAAGTATATTTCCTATCCGAAATACATTCTACACTGATATATATGGTACTATTGTGATGTAATGGCTGGCGGTGTGTTCAATTTATTTACATTAAAATGGATAACTATTTGACTTCCATTAGTACATTTTTATTGTTTCTTATATAATTTAATTAAAAATTGTTAAGAAATTAGGCATATAGTGGTGTTTGAAACCCATTTTTTCTTCAAGATTGATTTTCATGGCTTACACATTAATATAGGAAGATTAAAACCCTTTGTTACCATTTAATAATTATTATGTGAAGAATTTAAATAAATTATTAAATATCTAATATGTTGTTTTAAAATAAGAAAACATGCCTTAACATTTAGTCCCGCTTAGGTTGAATGACACTCATTTTTTTTTATCTTGTGTATAACAAAACACTTGAAATAATGAATGAAACAAGTAATAAAAAACAAACTTCATCTTCCTTCACACTCCCTTGTAAAATTGTATGAGATGGATGAAGTTTGGAATGAACTACCACACTTTTGAATCTCTTTTGATGAATTGTTTTTGGATGCTCTAAAATTAATTTCAAATGGAAGAAAGATGTCTTTACGAGAAATATATGGTTATTTTGATCAAATGGGAAGCATCATGACGTCTAAATTCTAATGGAAATTTTATAGAGTAATGCGCAAAATTACTTAATATTCCATGAGATGATTTGTGAAGGCATTAGCCTCTTACTTATAGCTGAGGAGAGGCCATGGATTGTTGATCAAGATTTGAATTGTTTTTATTAGATAAGGTTATAAAAAATGGATTATGGCTCCTATAATCCTTACAACCAAACATACATTGTGAATATATAAAAAGGAGACAGAAAAGAAATAGGAGCACCAACATAGTTGAAACAACTTAACCTAGAGAACACTAGGGCCATATAGAAACAAAACACAAAGACGCAATATAGTTGTGAGGTTAACAATTGCATTATCTTGATTTAGCATGTTGATTTTGTCTTTGTAGTTGGTTGGTTTGAATAATAATTTAAGTGGGAAATGAATTTGAATATTTGGCTATTTAATTCTTCAATTATACACACAAATTTTCTTCCTCATTTGTAGGGTTCTATAAATTGAGTAAGTGAGCTAGTGAAGTGGATAAAGATTTGAATTATTTGTAGGTTAATGAATGCATTATCTTGATTTAGCATGTTGATTTGGTCTTTTTAGTTCGTTATTTTGAATATGAATTTAAGTGGAAATGAATTTGAATATTTGGATATTGAATTAGTCAATGGTACATGCGGTTTTTGTCCTAATTTGTAGGGTTCTAGAAATTGAGTGAGTGAGCTAGTGAAGTGGATTTGAGTGGAAGGTGAAAGGATAAATAGTGTTTACTTTATTTAAATAGAAAAGTAAACTATCTAGCGAGTTTAAATGTATTGTTTATGCATGATAGAATTAATTAAATTAATTCTAATGAGATGTGGGTGAATTATAATGGAATGTGGGAGGATAGTAGTCTAAGATGTGTTTTAGAACTTGATAGGTCAGATTATGCAGATAATAGAGATGATTAGAAATATGTATGTATTTTTAGGGTATCTACATTTTCCCTTATTTAAGTGTTATTATGAAGTAATAGAATTTTAAGGATAGTAGACACATGTAGATCAATGAGAGAGGATGATAGGGAAATGTGGTAAACCTACTTTATTTTCCCCCACAAAGCATTTGGATTCCTAGTGAGTATGGATGCTTTATTTACCCAAGTGAAGCATTTAGATGCATGATAAGTATGAAATATGTTAAGGGATTAGATAATGTGTACAAGGAAATACTAAAACAATGAATGAAATAATCAATAAATAAAAACTTGATCTTCATTCATGCTCCCTCAGCAACCTCAGATGAGATGGCTGAAGTGTGGAATGAAGTATTAAACTTGTTGAATCTCCTTTAATGAGTTATTTTTGATGTTTTAGTATTAATTACAAATGGAAGAAATATGTGCTATGAGTAATGGATAGATTTTTTTGATCAAATGGGAAACATCACGACATTCAAATTCTAATGGTATTTTGATAGAGGAATGTTACAATTAACTAAATCTTCTAAGAAATGATTTTGAAGGGGTGAGCCTCTTATTTATAGATGATTCTGATGGAGAGGCCATGTATTGTGGAATAAAATTTGAATGAGTTATAGGATAATAAATACATTTTGCTTATTTAGCATGTTAATTTGTTCTATGTTTTTTGTTGATTTGAATAAGAATTTAAGGGACAATGAATTTGAATAGTTGGCTCTTGAATTATTCAATTATACATGTAATATTTCCTCCTCATTTGTAGGGTTATAGAAATTTAGTGAGTGAGCTATTGAAGTGGATTTGAGTGGAAAAATAATTTTAATTTTGTTTATGTATCTAATTAAATTAGTTAGGAGTGTAAATGTATTGTTTATGCATGATAAAATTAATTTTAGAAATTTATTTGGAACATTATGTATGGGATAGGGATGACTAGGAATATCTATGTATTTTTATGATATCTACATTTTCCCATCTTTAAAGTGTTATTACGAAGTAATAACATTTTAACATAGTAAACACGTGTAGATCAATGAGTGGATGATAGGAAAATGTGGTGAACTTTCTTGATTTACCTCAATGAATAATTTGGATGCCCCAACTAGTATGGATGATTGATTTGCATTGATGAATAATTTGGATGCTCCAAAGTGAGTATGGTTTATGCGAAGGAAGTGCCCCCTCAAGTGCTTGGGTGACACAATAATGAATTGGAAAAATGTGAGGATGATGGGAGTGATTTTAATCATAGCTTGAGCTTCCATTTAGATATTGTATTTTATATGAACCTTATTTTTCTATTGCATAATATAGTTGGAACCGTGATTATGAAAGAAGAATGATCTTTAACCCATTATGTGTGTAAAAAAACACACTGCTGTAAATAATAGAGAAAACATAAAGTAAACCCAATATACACGTTAAAAGTATGCATCGTGGCTATAAATGGACCAAGATGATATAAATATACTTGTAATGTGTCAAAGAAAAAAAGATAAAAGTAAAGTAAACTCAATATACACAAGTAAAATTATGCACCATGGCTATAAATGAACCAAGATGATCTTTGAAAATACTTGTAATTGGTCAAGAAATAATAGTAGCAATACAACACAATTGTAAATAAAAACAATTAATTATGCTCCTAATGTGTTCCAAAGTGATGATTGTGTATATTTAGATGGCATTACAAAAGGATACATGCAAGAGGGATTGTATTAGATAGAAGAGTGGGGTCAGTGACACTCTTGTTGGATCTGCATTGAAGATTAATATGAGATTGAATGGATCATTTCCCCAGAAAGAATGCATGCGAGGGAGAAAATGAGATTAAATATGGCCCCAAACAACGATACATATGAGGGATAAGATTGATTGGAATTTCCTCCAGAAATTATACATGTGAAGGGTAAGAGGATTTCTTTTGATAATCGTAGGATTGTTGGAACTATGACTAGCATATGAGTTAAAATTTTGATTTTATTGACTTGTGTTAATGCATTTGGGATTTTACGATGTTTTTGTAAATTTTTAAGGATTTTTTTATTATTTGAATGTTTTTAAATTTTTTTTTTTTTTTTTGAGATGTTATTAGTTTTGTGTTGTTTATGAAAATTTGAATGTGTTTGGATGTTTTTGGATTTTTATATTTTTGAATGTTTTTAGATTTGTTTATCTAACGTCAAATAACCAATCAGATTTACATAGGTTATCCAAGACCCACCAAAGAATACACAAGAGTGTAAAGGATTATGAATATTAAGAGATGGATGTGAGTGAAAAATGAGTAGGATGAAATATGGTGCACATCCTCAATACACGAATAAGCCATAAAAACTAGTTTGGGATGAAATGAAAGATCGATATGATGGAGAAATTATATAATTGAGTTTTCAATTAAAATCAAGGCATGTGACCTATCCCATCCTTCTAAAAATTCCTTTTCCACGAATATCATATAAATAAGTGTGAAAAAAGTCATCAAAAATCGTGACGTGGTGGTTTCTTCAAGTTACGCCCACGGTATGTATTTGATACTAAGTCACATTTTGGGATGCCATGTGGCGCATAAGGCTAAGGCACCTTTTTATGTCCTCATTTAATATTTCCATGGGAAAAGAGGGAAAAAAACATGTTCCCTCCCCCTTTTGGCACATTGGTCACCCCATGTGACCACATGACCCAATTTAGCTTCTCTAGATCAACTTAACTAGCCCCCTCCACATTGCATGCATGATTGATAAGTGGAACATCTAGTATAAGGTGAAGTTTTGCTCCCATTTTCCCATACCAAGGGGAAAATGTGGAAAAATAAATTTTTCTCCCCCAAGTCTCCTTTAGATCACACATACGACCATAAGTCGGCCCACAAGTTTCTAATTTTATTTCTCGTCTTCTTTCCTCTCACCAATGAATGAGTGAAACCTAGCATGATAAGGCTAAGGTTCCTTTTTTTCACTCATTGTCTCATTCCATAAATAAAATGGGAAAAAAAGGTTCCCTACCCCCTAAAGCCATTCAAAACCTATAAATACGAGGACTTAGTCACTTTTTTCTCATTCCCCCATGACCTTCCATACACTAATGAAACTCTGAATTTTTTTTTAAGGAATTATTCCTCCACCATTTTCATTCTCAATTAATTTTTCCATGTCCATATTATCTAATAAATAAAAAACATCAAAAACCTATATTTTTGAAGACTAAAAGCAATATTTTTCCGAGAGAGACTCCCTAACATGCGAAAAGAAATTGTTCATATTAAACAAATTGATGCATGAATCAATGTGGGTTTTTAGAAATGATCTACATTAATATGAACCTTGAGAATATAATAATTGTTTCCATGCATACCCTTAATTTTTTTGTAGTGAAGAAACCCCAACTTCCTACTGCATAAATATTTAAATTTTAAAATCTTTCATTCTAGAGATCGGATCAAGACTGAAACTTAAAAGGTGCAAGAAAAAAAAACATATCAAAAAATTTATTTCATCAACATAAAAAATCTAGAACACTTATTTATAAAAATATGAAACCTCCTACATAGGAACTTTCTATTTGTAGTAAGTATTCACATGGAAATGTTTCAGAAAGGCGGTGTTCACAAGGGTTCTCTTGAAGAGAAACAAGGTGATCGAAATTGAAAAGGGTGAAAAATGGTCATTTTCTAAAAATAGTAAATTCACCTTTCGATACAGGGAAGTGTTTCATAAGACATGAAATTCAAGTTCATAGGTTTTCCCATTTTCTCATTCCACATGTGTAATCAGTCACTAAGATATATTGGTGTTAGATGGTTTTGAGTGGTCATTTCATATTACGGAATGAGACATCCTTCATTGTTTCAATGATGTACTCATCACTTGTGTGATCTGGGTGTATCATTCCATAGAGTAATATTCACCAACAAAACATGGAAATATCTCAGAGGATCATTAAAAAATTTCCCACAAGGCATGTGGAATCCATGTTAGTAAATATCCATAGTGTTTTAAGAAATCATTCTAAAATCCATGTTTTTGTGCATCACGTAAAAGGAAGGGGTTGTGATCATTACTGACATGGATAAATTATTCAAAATGCACTTCATCTAAGATTTATTATCAATGTAGAATTCTGGTAATGTAATAAATAACATCATAGATCAGGTTGCATCCTCAAATTCTTTGGAGTGGACCTCAATGAACGATGCCCACGGTCATCAAGGTGATCATTCAACATTGTTTCTATACACTTAGTCTAGGGTGTGCCTGCATCATTTGAAAAAGGTTTCTCATAGTGCAAAATGTTAAAGGATTAATATCTCATTACATTAGAGCATTCCATCATATTAGGAAATTAGTGAGGAAAATTCGGAAGAGGTAGCTTCTTCGTCGACTTATTCCTCTCTCTCCTCCCCCACTTTTTGTCTCCTCTCGTGTTTTATTTATTCATTAGGGTTGAACTTTTCATTATGTCTTATTTATTTAAAAGTGAATTTAATATTCAACATAATAAGTCACCTTTAATTCATGAAATGGGCCTTCACTCCATTCATAGAATGCGAAGAGTCATGAGTTGTGCAAGACATATGAAAATTTATGTGAGGGTAGGAGAAGATATTTCTTAGTCCTATAAATATTAGTGACACCCTCATTCCAAAGGGGTTGTCATTTTTGTTTTCATGAGAGATCATTCCTTTTGAAGAAGCAAAATATATCAATTCTTCTATTTTCTCATCTCTATGTTCTTCCCACTCTCACTATTGTAAAATTTTGCTACAACATCAATGAAGAAAAAGGAGTATTTTTTTTTTTTTGATGAGGAGATTTGTGATAAATTGTGTTTCTTCTAATTTATATATGTTATAAGTCTCTAATTAATGGCTTTAGGAATTTTGTTTTCTACCTACAACATTAATCCCTCTCACGTTTTCTCACTCCCTTTCCGATCTCCTTGAAAATTCCTCTCTAAAAATTAATTATTATCTTTTTCAGCGGGGTTAGTGGAGTGCCCCTGTTGGACCCCATTGTAAGTTCATCATGGAATCAAATATCACACATGTATACAAACACAAAGTTGTAAGATTCAAGTAGAGGGACTTAGATTCCTATAGCATTGTAATATATTGACCAATTTTTCCACTGAAAACTTTTCTCGTCAATGCTTGAGCTTTTGGTGTCCAAGATGGGACAGACTTTGCTAGCATCTAAACCTAAATATGATCACAAGAAAATACCAAAAATATTCAAATATTCTAAAAATTGAAAAAAAAGAATTGATTGAAATATATTGCTAAAAGACCAATTATTGACTCCTCAAGTGACCTTTTATATCCCATAGTTTCCTTTCATATTTTGGTTACTGAAACTATTTTCAAAAAATTGAGTGAAAGGAGATATACCAAGTTGAATACGTTTAGGGAATTATTGATCCCACTTTTGAGGCTTTTCAAAACCCCCAAGAAAATATTAGAGATAGCCCTATTATTTCTCTTAAGCATCATCCCCATATGATTCATTAAGTTTTACTCTGGTAATCCCATTTAAATACATGTTGATACTCCCCCAAAAATTCTACCATCTTTCAACCACCATCGAAAATTCAATTCCCACAGGTGAGGAAGAAGAAGAAAAAAAGAAGAATCGGGAGAAGAAGAATATTTTTCAGAATTTGAAGTAAAAGAAATAATGACAATTGAAGAAGGAAAAATACCTCAACCCATTATTCCATGGGGAAGGAATATAGGCCAACTTATTCTCACACCACCTCTTCAATATACACATGGGATTTTGGAAGAACTTTATGATTTTCAAAGGTGACGACACACACAACTCCTAAATAACACATCTCCTACTTCACCACAACTTTTGGAATTCTTAAAATAAAACACAAATATGTTGTGAGATTTTTTACGTAATGATTCCAAGACAAAGCACTAGATTGATTCTACCTTCTACCAAATAGATTAATCACCAGCTAGGATGACATCAAGACTTCCTTCTAAGAAAGATTAAAATCAATCAATACTCTTAGGATATCTTGGTACAATTATCTCAAATGAAGAAATGATTTAAAGAGACTATGAGGGAATTCATAACATGTTATGACAAGCTACTCAAAAGGATACATTTTAAATATGTTCCCTTTGATAACAACGTAAAAATATTTTCATAAACGCTCAACTCCACCGGAGGTAGGATTATTTCTCCAAAGGGTTGAGCCAAGGAATCTAGAAAAAGAACAAATAATGGCCATTAAAGTTGAAGATGACCTCATCCTATAAGGGAAAATCATTAACCACTCGCATAAAGTAAATCTCAACATTCCCTTTGAGACAAGAGAACCAGTCCATTCTTTGCAGAGATTTGTAAAAAAATGAAATTGTTGAAGACAAAGTTTTTCAACGAACATATCCTAAAAGCCATATCATAAATTAGATTACACGAGTTCATTTGAAGGATTTCCTTAAAGGCTCCACCTATCAATACCATTCTGCAATACTCTAGAAGATGAAGAATAACTTGAACAAGAATGTGAAGAAGGTAATTCCCTAGAGGGTGAAGAAGTATAGACTGACACACAATTAGATTCTATGAGTATTTTAGAGGTGACGAAGATGATGAAAAATATGCTCCTAGTTTCTCATGTTTGGTATTCACCCATTATCGGTCTCAAAAGGGAGATTATTACTCCACTACTACTATGAGAAAAGAGTGAAGAGCCTCATATGGTGACTCTACCAAATAAAATAATCATTCAAGGATCTCTACTTCCTCCCGCATGGACTCTCGATTGAGAAACTGGATCCCATGGGAAGTAATAATTCACTTGATATTTCTAGAAATCCTTGCATGCTCCTTCTAAAACTAACTCTACTCTTACCAAATCTAGTGCTTTGAATGCCTCTAATTTACCTTCAAATATAACCTTGTTTTATCAAACATTTATTCCTTCTTCTAATCCCTTCATAACTTCAAAAGTATTTTCTCCATTTCTCCTACCCACATTGTCTCCTTTTGACATCATAGAACATGCGAACAGGACCAAAGCGCATACTTTATATATACCAAAAATTTACGAACTCATTCAAAATAATTTTTGAGGCTTATCCATCATATTAGGGGTAATCGGTAAAAGCCCGATGTTGCGAACCCTAGCTCTAAAGGCATATTTCCAAAAACACTTACACCTCCATCATAAATTTTTTTTTTTCTTGAGTGCATAAAATACCAATAAGATTTATCCTTTCTATATTTCCATTCTCATCAAAGAATACAGAATGAATAATTACATAATAGATTTAGGATCCTCTAACAATGTAATGCATGTGAATGTCGTCAATTCCTCCAACTCACCTTGAATCTGGATTGTGGCTCTTGTTACTCCATGGAGTCAAAGGAGGTACCACTTGTAGGACAGTCAAATATCCACAAGTGGATCTTGCCAAATTCTGAGATAAGGAGGTGTTAATGACTATATTGGTAGCAAAACATCTTGGCTACATTTGGAATGATGTTAGGTAGAATATTTTGACAATATTTAGGAGGAAAATATTGATGAATTGGTCTTTCAAAACCATACTATTGACCTTAAACCTCAAAAGAAGTGTGAGATTTAAGAAGTTCAACCTTTTGTTAATGATGTGCATAGGAAAAGTGAACTAATCTAATTTGTGAATAGAAAGAATGTAAAATCATATAACAGATTTTTCTCCAAACATCAATATTTATTCATATCTCAATAATGATTACATTAGTCTCATATATAGCCTCTATGTATCTATTATCTATCTCTGGATATCTAAAAATCATATATTACTCATTTGGCACTCACTATATCTTTTCGTGATGCACACATATACAATAGATTAATTACAATAAATATACTTCATACAAAATATCCCAAAAGTCACTCCTTTTGATCACGCCTCTGTCAAATTATTATATGTTATGACTTAATTTGTATTATTTCCTTCACTACGTGTCAATTTACATGGCTTCTTCTAGTGTACCACAACTTTATCAATGTATTGCAGATTTCCATAGTCTTAGGTGGCTTCATCCTTTTATCCACGTCTTTGTTCTTTTTCCCATGGATTTCTTTAGAATTTGATGGCTTTCTCTGATCCATGTGGATTTCTTAAAATTCAATGAAGAACCCTATCAACATCATCCCCCAACTTCAAACCTTATCTCATCCTCGAGACAACAACAGGGATAAATAACCCTATCCTCAAAATTTGAGAAAAACTAATCTTTTATTTTCCTTAAGCCAAAATTAGGTATTACCTCCTAGAAACTTAAACTTACGGCGTAAGGAAGGGTTCCCTCACTTGATTTGGACTAATGCGATGCCACCTTGAGAGAACTTAGCCAAAACCTCACAAGAACTTAGACGTCTATTGTAAGGAAGCATTCCCTCGCTTGAATCACCTAACTGGACTTATGGGAGGCCATGGTCCCTTGAAAATTGCTTCTTATTTATGGTGGAGTTGGGGGATGTACTTGATGATTTGTGGAGTAATTTTATCCTCAAAATTATACCACAACTCTAAATGTGTTTTAGTTTGCTTTGTCCATTCTTGTAGTTGTGAATTTTATTTCATCAATGAAGGATCTTAGATGGTGGTGAATTTTCTTGTACTTGACTCAATCTATTTTGAGAAGTTGTGAGCACTTGTTGCATCCTTATTAATGCTCTATCCATTATTGTGTTTCATTTCTACATATCAATTATCTATTTTATTCCATGCCCTTTGCTTGTTTTAATATTTCTCTTGTCATTTCAAGTAAGCTTACATCTTATAGCTCCATCTTTGTCTTTGCTGATATCATAATTTGTAGATGCAACATGTATTCTTTATTCTGATTGGTCAAGCTCTACTTTTTCTTCTTGAGTTACGTTGGACCGCCTATGGTATATGTGTAGTACGCCATGTCATGATTTATCTTTGTCTCCGGTTTATTGACCATGGCTTGCATTTCTTGTCTTCATTTTTATTTTCCAATGTTTGTGGTCTGTAGAATTTTTTTCTTATACTCCTTCAAAACTTCTTAGTGGATTTTATTCTTCTCTACTTCTAGGTGGAGTTTATCTTCTTTCAATATTTTTCTACATATTTTTCATTGCCACCTCTATTTGAAGATTGGATTTTATAATGATATGCAACTTTGTTACTTGAATAGATGATAATATTTTCTGCATTGTTTCTTCTATGTCAACCCACCACCACATCCAATATTGTTTAGAACTTTGATCCAACACACTGGTTATAAGTAGTTTTCTCAAGAGGGAGAGTTTATTTAAGCTGTACCTTGAATCCTTATGTTGTCTCATTGTACCACCCTTGTTGCATTTGTATATATTGATACATTTTTCTAAGTTGTAGTGCTTATTTTATTTTTCCAATGAATCTCAAGGTGCTTGCATACATACCTTGAACTTGTAGAAATGTTCCTAATGATAACATATCTTTCAAATTTTGTCCATTTTTTCCCCCGATTCTGTTTATTTCCTTGTTCTACCTTCTTTTATTCTTCTTGTTTCTTTATTTCGTCATATTTATTCTTCTCCATCTCTTCTTTTTCCTTCATCCCTTATTATTCTTTTCTGCTCATTTAGTTTTTTCTCATCCAATTCCTTGTCCTTTCTTTTCTTTTATTCTTTCTTTCTTCTTTCCTCCTATTCATTTTCTCTCTTTCTTTATTTTCTTCTTCTTCCTTTTATTTCTTTTCTTTTTCTTTTCCATCTTCTTCCATCTTCTTATGTTCCTCTTCTTCTTTTGTTCCTTCTCTTTCTTTTCTATCTCTTCTTGTTTTTCCTTTTCTTGTTTTTCTTCTTCTAATCTCTTATTTCTCTCTTTCTTCTCTTATTCATTTTTCTTCTTCTCTATTTCTTGTTTCTTTTTCTCCTCTTTCTTTTGTTTCTTCTTATTTTGTATCTTTGTTGTATATTCCATTTATTTCTTATTTTGTTCTTACCGTGCTATTATTTATGCCTCCTCAACCTCCTTCTTCTTTTCTTCTTGTTATTTATTTTTCTCTTCTTTTATATTCTTTTTAGACACTTCCATGGATTTCTTCTGTTCTTATTCTATTCTTTTTATTTTATTTTTGGTTAAGTCCTCCTTTATGCCTTCAAGATTTTCAACTATAGACTTCTTGGCTTCTTCTTCTCTCTCTTTCCTTGTTTTTATGAGAATCCCAATTTATTATTCCACCTCCTTGGTGCGGTTTTGATCCTTGGAATTCTATTTCTTCTTTCGCTTCAACTCTATTCTTTCTTAATGAAGAATTTTTTGGTAGTTTGTTTGTTCCACTTCTATTTGTTCTTGAATTTCCTTTCCCAATTACTAAAACAAATATGTTTAGATCATACACAAGGGATTTAATTATATCCATCTATTCTCTTCATGTACTAGCTTCATATCCTTGGGCTACTCTAGGAAATGTTTCTTGGGATAAATGTTTATGATAATACCCATATGCCACTTGGATAAATGTGTTTCCTCGCATGTAGTTCTGCCTCTTCTTAAAATTAATATTTTTTGCTCATGTGGTGCTATTGGGGATGGGGTATTAGGATTTTATTCTTCATCCGAGTCAAAAATTTCTTGTATCTCTTGGAAGCCTTCTTTTTCTTCTTCTTCACCGACTGAGCTTCTTTTATTTTTCTTTCAATGCCATGGTCAGTTGGCGTTTAGTTAGGGTTCTAAAGAACTAGGACATTTTCCTGGTCTTCTTTTGTATGTTTTTGGTCCTACCTTACTTGGTTATACCTTGCCATATTGTGTTGGGTACTTTCCCGTATACTCTTCCCATGTTTCTTCAATTAGTTTGTCAAAGTTTGGTAGTGCTGGTTTTTTAGGATCCACATGAAAATATCTCATTGATTCTACTAAGGTATCCACTAATTCAACATAAGCCTCATATGGAAATCGATGTATATGTGATGTACGTGGAACTAGAGGTCGAAGGAAGGTATAATCAATGTTGGAAATAAAAATTACCTATTGCTCATATCTTTCCAAAATGTTTTCTCGACACTTGTGCCCTATTTCCAAATTTTTTATTATATTCATCCACCTAATAAAGATGTAATTTTGGTGACCGAATCCAATGTTTTCATGCGATCCTAAATCTATTCAACCACATGTGTATTTGTCTTGTCATTTAAATAATTCTACTTTTTGGGGAGGTTTTTGGTGAAATGCATAGCTAGACATATTAATACTTGACCCATAACAAAAGGTATGTTTTCCTTTCCTTTATTTTCCTAGTATTTTCATGAAATTTTGAAGACAAGAATTCAGCTAAGTTATAATCCAAATGTGAATTCACCATATCTAGGGAAATTTGTGCACTAAGCCCATGAGTGCCATCTTCCCGATTGGTATGATAAATTTTTAAACATATGGCCTTGGTGGCATACTTGAGTGTATGATTTTCTATGTCTACAATGTGTACCCCATTATTTATATTTGTGACTCCCATCACCCGTGTCGTGTCTTTCTTTCATCACCATATTTTTCTTTGTGATCATTGATTGACCTACCACCCATAAACATGTAACCCTCACCATGAATTCTATGTTAATTGGATATGGTTGATCTAAGTACAACATCTGATTATGTAAGTGGATTAGAAGAAATCTAATTACGTGATAAACCATAGTAAAGTATGGAATTTTTCTCCGAGGATTGACCTTCAATTCACTCGATCACTTTTGTAGTCTTTTTATACTCCATCTTTGTAGTCATTTTTATGCCCTCTCAAAGAACAAGGAAATACCATCCGTGTCATCCTATCACCCAAGAGTGGCTGAGCGCTCACCCGAGGAATGTGTGGGTGCCGAGTCCCTCCTTTATATGATTTGTGTGAGAATGCATTATTTATGATAGAAACTTAAGTGAATATATTGGAAAGGAACCATACATTCATCTTAGAGCTCAGAACAACTTCTAGACCAATGTGTTCATTCATATAAGAAAAGCATTACAGAACATAGATCTGAATCATAACAGAAAAAAAAATACACATGGGTTTATACCCACTCATATGAAATGTACATATACAAACCGATCCATATAGATGTAAGTAGAATTGGAAACACACATATATTCATATTAAGCATGTTGATAACCACATTACATTAACTAGGGAAGTCACAAATCCATATGATAGTGCAGAACAATGTCATGCATCAGAACTAGACTTAGGCCCTTCATATTAAAAATAAAAATTGTTCAGACACATCACCTTGATACAACATACTCCTACAAATCCTCTAAACCCATCCTATGGAGCTCTTACCATGAGTATTCATGCATGGCTTCACCGTATTCAATTCTTGGTTTCTCCATCAGTCTCTTTTTCTTCTACCGGGTGCTCATATATAGCCTTATCAAGCACCGCCATGCCTTTATGAAGTTGTAGATTACTTTCCATGTGTCCAAGTGGTCCTCCATGGGAGCATGCTTCTTCGTGATGTGAGATCTCTATCCATTGCCATGTTGACCTTCTGGAATCTTCTATCGTAAGGTATATTCCTTCCATGTGCACCAAGTTGCTAGGCTGGCACCTTATCCACTTTGCATGTGCACTGGGTCATGATTTCCTCATGTTCTCATCCCAATATGCCAAATATGGCTAAGTACGAAGAACTTTTCTCCACCTTGCACGCGCACCACTAGCTCTACCAAAACCCTCATTAAGACATGTCCTACGTGCTTTCTCCTTACGTGCCCTTCTTCAAATAGGCCTTGTGTGCCCACGCACCATATTGGACTTAGTCAATATTTTAGAGGCCCAACATCACCCCACACTACTCCTATTCTCCGCCCTCAGAAAACCTTCTAAAGAATAAAGAATGATTTTCCTTGAATAGAAATAATAAAGGAATGAAGAATTTGGGGAAGAATGAAAGAATGGGGAAACTATGATTACTTCTACAAGAGGAGAGGGAAATCCTTCGTCAAGTCTTCCTCCAACTTATTCCAGGTATTGACCTCTCTCTCGTGCTTGTTGACATAGGTCGCCGACTAAGGTGCTCAACTCTTCAAATTTTAGCCATTCTCCTTGGGTCTTCATCATTTCCACGATTCCCTCCATATTTTTCCCAAATCCTTGAGCATGTCCATCCTTCAAGTGATTTGGGATACAACTCTTTCAGTCGGTTTTTTATTGATCCCCATAAGGTCTCAATAGCCTTTGATTTCTTCTCAACCTTGGCTAGAATTTTTCACATTCCACTCTATTCCCCTTGTTCTTCTCCTAGAACTCCTTGAGTTCTCTTCATGGGTGGCGACCAGAATGCTTGCCACTCTATCTCTATTGGTCCAAATTGTCATAAATGGCCTCAAACGCTACTTAGGCGGTGGCTTTCACATCCATGAGAAATTTCTTATACTTTAAGCGCCATAATGGCCACAACCTTCATCTTGTCCTCCTTTTCTTTGCACGCCGATGCCTCCTCTATAAAATCCAAGGCCAGTGGTCATCTTTCCATTGTGAGGATGTGGGTCAAGTCTTCTACGTGCTCCAGGGGTGGATCCATACTTCTATGCTTGTGGAGTTAGATCTAGACGCTTCAAAAAATTAGCATCTGTGATCATCTCTTCTTTCTTATAGACCTTGAGTAATATTGCCTTCTCTTCTTTCAAATTACACCTTAGATGTGCATTGATTAGCTCCTCCCTCTTTAATTCCTTGGTTCTTTTCTCTAGCTCCTGTTCCTTCTTCTCCAGTTCTGACTCTAGGAACTTCACTCTTTCATTTCACCCGAAGATTTTGGCCTCTACTTCCACCGAAACCTTATTCAACGCATTGTAGATTTGCTCGTCTGATAGCCATCGAGCATTTACCAAGGTGTTTTCACCTTTTGAATTTAATATCGTCATTATTTCCCTTTGGATTACTTTGAATTCTTGTTCATCGATGTGGCACTCAAATGCCTAAGATAGTATTTTCTCTTCACTCACTGTATGCACCTTCCTCATCAAATGATTCCATAGCCAAGAGTTTCTCTGTTGGTATGGTGCTTTGAAAGAATGCATGCAACACCTTGATATCCCATCCTCTCGAACTGTGAATCCTCTCGTGCATTTTATACCTATGTGCGTGGCCTTAGGAAAGATCACAACCAAATTGGGATCCCCTCCCATATTTCCGTATTTCTTTTTTAAGCTTTCCTCCTCTACTTCCTTCATCACCGGAGTCTACGTTGTGTTCCATCTCCGACTCTACTAGGTCTTCGATGATCTTGGCTACTTATTTCTCTATGGCCTCATCTATTGATTCCGTAGTGAGGCTTGGGGTCCTCTATTCTTTTGTAACTTCCTCACTTACTTCTTTGTCCCGAGTATCCTATTCTTCCTTGTTATTCTTCCACTTGAGAAAGATGTACTCATTTTCTTCTTCTTCTAATTCCTCCTCTAATTCATGTACCTCATGGATAGGATGGTCATCATCTCTTGGTTCAACTTCATCATCATTATCTCTCTCACCTCTATAGGCCTCCAAGTTCTCTGTATCCTCCAAATCATTTTCTTCGGTCACCTTATGCTTCTTCCTGGTAGGAGATTCTACTTCCTTCTCCTCCTCCAGTGACCTCTCCTGGGTGATGGGTTCCTCATGCTCCAGCGCTTCTTCCTCTGGAGTCTTTTCTTTCACTAGGGACTTCTTTCTCTATGCGTAAGTACTAGGCTTAGTGCTTGTCTCCAACATGCTTACCGCTTGTGTATCTTGAACACTTGGTGCTTTCTGCACCTCTTCCCTTTCCCTCTTCTTTGGTGTGGGATTATTTCTTCCTGTGGGGTCCTCAAGGATGGATACATCATTTTCCAAGTATGCACCCTTTTCAAATTTTGGCCTGATGTGAAGGTATATTCTTGTTGCAACCCTTCCAGTGATTGGCAATGTCACTAGTTTCATCATCTGTATCTCATGGGAGACATATCTCTCCACGTATGCGTGCTTCTTGGGTAAACTAACTTTCTGTGCATAACTCCCGATTGTCTTAATCCACCTCACTAAGGTCGAACCTTAGTCTCTTGGCCTCTTTGAATCTGTTCACTCCCACTTGAAAGTATTGCATGTGAAGGAGAAGGGAAGCTTGCACCATGGGCTCATTATTTCATCTGTCAACCTAAATTTTCACGAGCTATGATTCTCCTTGCTTCTAAACCATGAATTATGCTTCTCCTTTCACAAGCACGGGTAACTACTCAAATTTTCTCTAAATGTGTCTTGTGAGTGGATATCATGGTCTCGTAAGTATATTTTATGAACTTCTTCGCGGGCAAGGGATCCTTTTCTAGGTAATCCCAAACAAACCTTTTTAGCCCATCGACACTCCGATCTCTAAGAATACAATTTTGAGGAGGACATTACCAAATAATATCTTCTCTCCTTCTTGCATGCTGCTAATGATTTCATCCGCGATGAAAGTGGACAAGTTGTAGATGGTCCCCTCAGATATTTTTTGGCACATGTTCAGCCATGCCTTGTTCACTTGAGTTCATCTCTCTTTGTCATTGAGCTTGGTTACCAATCACACGGTCATCCTCATCACGGGGTCTGGGATCTTTGTGATGTCAAAGTATCACGATCCTTTCTTATATTCATATGCAACAACTATTTCCTTGATGGCCTCCTTGTCACTTAGGTCATCATCAATGTTATCCCCTTCACAGATAAGGCATGTGAACTTGGAAATTAACTGGGGAGTTATGTGCATCTTGTGCCCTATGAAATAAAAGTGGTCTTCGTGAATATGCGCCATTAGCCACTGGTAGAGGTGCTCAGGTTTTCTGAAGTAGGGTAATTTGTAAAGTTGTAGTAATCCTACCTTCTCTAATTTAACCTTTACTTCATCACTGTAGATGGGCATGCCTTCTGGTGTCCTCTTATTTGTTGGGTGAACCAACTCCAAAGCCATTTATTTTTCCTCGCGTCAGGTGTGCGGTGATTATAGTAACTTATAGACATGTTTCCAAGTGATATTCCCTTTCTTTTCCTAGCAATACCCCATCCGGGTATTACATCTCCACGTACCATTCTTCATTTGTGCTTGCGACATAAATCAATCGTTTAATTCCCTTACCCTTTCCCTTCTTGCTTCTTAGGTGAGATGGTTGCTTTCTTTGGTGCCATTCTTCTAGTTAGGTTATCACTTCAAGCATATTTTCCTTTCTCTGCTCTACCACTTTATCCAACCCTAATGCAAAACCTTGCGAAGAAACCCTCCTACACCGTGCCCTAGCCACCAAACCCTAACTAGAACAATTCTTCCACAAGACGGCACTTCAACAACTTCCTTCTCAACAACTTCCTCCACGCCCGTGTACTCCTTTCCTACTAGTTTACGGATCTGCTCTAGTCACGTCCTCTCAGATATCTTAAATTTTTCTTCACACAGATCACCTTTGGATGCCCTAGTTTGCGAGAGCTCTTTTCTCTTTGTAAATGCAAGGTAAATAATGAAGTGCCCAACTTCTTATTTATAGCTTTTCCTTCTTTCCAGCATTAAATGTTATTTTACCTACCACCGTACTTAGTACTAAATTCAATTTTTCCACCAATCCAACCTTATGCGCCTTCACTTACGCTCCCAATCTTGTGCAAAAAAATCTCTAAACCTTCTCATCGCATGCAAACAATACATCCTGACAGTAATACTTTTACACACGTGTTAACAACGCCAAACGCACTTCTACTCTTCACCCTGATTTTTTTCTCTCACTTTACCTCATGTTGTTCTTGTGCTTCTTCCTTTGTATGTGGTTTCTATGGTCTTATCCTAACACCAACATTTTTCATCCACCTCTTCTTCCATGTGCTTCCTTCATCCTTGCGTGCTTTGTATCCATTAACCGGCAATTCACCACAACTTCTACTTGCCAGCTCAATTTATATTACAAGCCTATACTTCACATTACTCCACCCAACACTAAAACATATGCCCGGTCCTCTCGCACATGCACAACAATTAAAAAGTAATGAGGTTACTATCAGCCAAGGTGCAAAACAAATAATAGAACAAATGACAAGAAAGGGAAACACAAGAAAGGAAAATTTCATAAAGGGAAACTTATACTAAATGGAAAAAATGCCTTATTACAAACACCAAGAAGACTTATTTATAGTAGGGCTTTAGCCTACTTCCATTGAAATGCCCCGGTAATTGTTATCTCAATTTTTCCCTAGCAAAATTGACCAAACATGACCCCCGCAAAGAAGGAAATCTAAGGGTCGGTTCTCTCATGACGAGCCCATGTTTCAAATCCAATAGTCAGGTTACAGTGTGACTCAAAATGAAGAAACTAGAGGCTTAAAGGACGAACACAGGGAAGGCTAAAATTTTTTAGACTTAGCCACATACGAGTTGACTTGGGGCAGAATAGAAGCTTGTTGAAGATGCCACACATCAGCTTGGCGCAATCCCAAAAGGGCACTTCAAAATGGAGACCTCAAACATGTGCAGAGCTTCCATGTGTCCTGCACTAAAAGGGGTAGAGTCATCCGTTGAAAATTCCAAATGAGTGGAAAGAACCACATGTCTCGCTCGACACAATTTCAAAAGTGAGAGCCCAAGGTGGAGACTCAAACTAGCACTAGCTCTCCACGTGGTCAGGGTCCAATAGAAGTCAAATGGTAGCAGGCCCAAATCGGTTAAGTATAAGAGTGTCGGTGGAAGGTGCCAAGTGTCTCAACAAAGGCACCTTCAAGGGTCGAAGCCAAAGGTGGAGACTCAAACAAGCGCTAAGCCTCCACATGTCCCGTGTCCAAAAAGGGATAGAGAAGGTCATTTAATTGACTAAGTGTAAAGAACTGCGGAAGTCTCCACATGTCTCTTTAGTGCAAGTTCAAAGGCTCAACTCAAAGCGAAGACTCAAATGACCGTGAGGCTTCCATGTATCTAGGGTTCGATAAAAGCATTGGCCCGAATCAGCTAAGTATTGTAGAATCACGGGAAGGTGACACATGTCACTCGATGTGCATCTTCAAAGGTAAATATAAAAATGGGTCTCCTAAACTAGTGTTGGCCTTCCATGTGTCCAAGGTCCGAAAAGGGACAGAGTCGACAGTGAAAAAGTTAAGATGGGGAGAGTGAGTGAAGGGTGCCACGTGCCTCAATGACACAAATTAAAAGGGGTGGCCCAGGCCAAGATTTCAAACAAGCGTGGAGCTTCCACGTGTCTAAAAGTAAAAAAGGGAGATAGAGCAGGCCGCTTAAATAGACTAAGTATGGAAGGAACAATAGACACCTCCATGTGTCATCTCCATGCAAATTCAAAACGTAAAATATGGAAGAAGGTCCCAAATGTGTGCCATCCCTCCATATGTCTCGAGTCGTAAATATGGCCCCACCAAACAAACGGACTTAGCCAAAACATAAAGGAACAGAGAAAAGCCACGAAAGGAGCCACATCTCTCTTCAATGTAACTTCAAAAGAAAAATCCAAAAGTGGCCCCCAAACGTGTGTCAGCTCTACACGTGGCCATGCTTTAAGTCAAAGTGGGAAGGCGGGTCTCTTGAGGAAGTTTGAACCTTTTGGATTTTGTTTCAAAAATGCGTACAATTTAAATATGAACTACACCTCTGTCGACGCCTAGGGAAGCCATGTTTCAAGCCTAAATTACATGCGAGAAGGTAGGCCTTAGAGAGATTCTTTGCCAAAAGTAGGCCGGCGGGCTTGGGGAGAATTTTCACCTAAGTGGAAAATGCGGACTGCTGCCCGAGGATGACAAATGAAAAATAAGAAGGTCATGCGGGGCAGTGGTTGTGGCGAATTTTGAACTTTTGTAACTTTTTCTGCAAGGGCACAATTTCAATTTCAAGCCCGTGGAGGGTTTTGTGCAAAAGTGAATTTTGGGCTTATGGGGCTAAGAGGAGTTTTATTGCTTTTTTAATTTTGTGTAAAAGGCACAAAGTGAGTTTTGAACCTTCTATTAAGATTGTAATGCAATTTTTTTGCCTCTTGGCCATTGTAATGCTTTGTATCAATTTGTGAAGTAATAATACATGTCTGTGGATGATTTCAACCCTCTCTTGTGTTCATTTCCTTTATCTGATCTTTCATTACAATATTCATTATCTCAGGCATAGTAGTTAAATTACATTTTGATGGTCTGTGTTTGATAACAAAACCAAAGTCCAACATTCCTTTGTGCATCACCTCTGTTAGTTTAGGTTTAATTTCTTGCATCTTATTAAACTTGTCTCCTTTTAAAGTTAGGATAGATCCTCTGTGAAATTTATGTGTGCACTTGAACAGAGGAATAGGAACCGGCCTTCATCCAGAGAGCACTCTTGATTTCAAAGTCCCACACTTTGAGAGATGCTCCATGTTGAGCAATCACACTAAGAGTCTTAACCCATCTAGTTACGTATATTCGGGGTGTTTTGATTATGCACTAATAGTTTTGGCACACCCGGTGGGACCAAGAGGTCTCCATTTTTATTGCAGCAAGATTGATGTGCACTTGTTGCAAGTTTTTATCTTTTAACAAGCTCTAAAGTTGCACATTTGGTGACTCCAAAAGAGGTAGATTCCACTGGTTTCAACAACCCAAGCTCGGGAGATTCATGAGAAGAATCCATACTAGATCGAGAACTAGAGAGGAAGGATTGTTTTTCTATCTCGCACTTGTTCTGGACATAGGAAGAAGTGGAAGAAGAGATCAAAGGTCTCCATATCCACAAAACATAAGCTTGTCAACACCTACTCATGGTAGGCCTTTCATTCAATCAACAAGATTTCTTAGGCAAATCATAATGCCACATCCACAACCCAATCCCTATGTCAACTTCACCGGCAAGTAGCCACTCGCTCAATGTACAAAATCTAGTCCAAGTCACATCATTGAAGAACATTCCATAATTCACTAGAGAGAACCAGACTACTCTTAGTGACCACATTCGAGACATTGCAAATGTCTGTGCAATTCATGAAATCATTGAGATGGACATTACAATCAAATTGTTAGCCTCCTCATTCAAGGGTAAAGCTTCACAATGGTTCATGAGTCTAACAATAGGCTCTATTCAGAATTGGGACCATCTCTACAAAGCCCTTCAATATCAATTTTGAGAGAAGGGTGATAACCTATCTCTATTGGAATAATTCACAACCATTAAGAGGGCCCCTAATGAATAGTTGATAGATTTCAACTTCATATTTCAAAGGACGTGGGATAGGATTCTGGTGGTTGTAATACCAACAGATGAAGGTTATTTTCTATACTTCCTTAGAAATTTAAATTTTGATATTTCCTTAATGATTCAATCCATGGGAGGTGTAACCTTACCTATAACCTATAACATTTCCATTAGAGCTGAAAATTGTTTAATCCAGGCTAGTAAACTCACACCTAGGCCACCTACACCTCTATATCCAGAACTAGGAGCTCCAAGCACTAGTCAAACACCCACATTAGCCCCCATACCTACTCCAAGGAATAAGAGTTTAGATGAAGCTTCCACCTCATCTTCTAGCACTTCAAAAGAGCTACAAGAGGTTATGAAACAATTACAGAACCTAGGAAATGAGCTAGTGACTATCAAAAGGCAACAAGCTCAATGTTCAGGATCAGTATCATCCTCAAACTCAATATCGCTAGACCCCATATCAACAAAATAGACAACCAGCTAAGGTTGTAAATCAAAAACAAAACCAAGGGCAACCTAAGGCTACTAGGCTTTCTTGACCATATGATCCAAATGCAACTTCAACATCGAGGGCCTTGGTTCCAACATAAAACAACATGGCACAAGAATATGATTGGTGTTTCCCATGCAATCAACCCCATAATAATTCAATGTGTTTCAATGGTGCACTAAACTAGGCCTTGATGGTACAAACCGCTGGTGTTTTTCAATATCCCGATCCAAGAGGAAAATCAACAAAGAAGAGACCCGTATGAGGCACCTCCAAGTGATACCATTCTTGTCGGTTGGGATGCAGAAGATTATCGTGGTATGAATCAAGCTCCTCCTCATAGTGTGGCAGCAAATACATGGTCCAAGAAGAGGAAAATTGGAGAAGGGCAATCCTCTAATTCAAACACCCAGAGCCCTCTGTTACCCCACAAAGTGTAATTCCCAATGTGTAGAGCCAGCCCAAGCCACCTTCAAGACCTGCTCAGGCATAGGTTATAATGACCCATGTGCAAGAGAAGAATGTACCAGGAAAGGGGAAGCAAAAAGATAGCTCATCCCCATTTAACATCATTAAATAGATGAAGAAAACAAATGTAAACATCTCAATGTGGGATTCGTTGGCTATCCCAGGATAGAGAGACTTGTTGTAGGCTACTATGGCCAATTGGTCAACCTCAAATCAGCCCCCTAACTAGCAAGAGAAAGTTCTTACCAATGCGGCTCAGCCTAAAGGAAACCATGGAGGACAACAAGGTAAGAATCTGAAGCCCCCTCCATTCTATGTTTCATTTATCGATTGGTAAAAATTTGGTACATAATTGCATGATTGAATCGGGAGTGAGTAACTCAATCATGCCGAAGAAAATTGCCAATCAGTTGGGTCTTCAATACGAAGTCATCTCCAAGGGTGTATTGCAATTAAATGGGACAATGGTAACAATAGTTGGAGTTATCAAGGATTGACCCTCACATTACACACATTTCCCAATTTGACTATATTTCAAAACGTATCGGTCATAGACTTGCCACCACACTTTACATTGTGTTTGTCAAGAGACTTCACCGCTAAAATTGGAGGCTATTTATCTGCATTGATTGGTCACACATGCTTTATAGAACAAGGTATGGAGTGAAGGCTACAATCAAATCTGATCCTATTGCATATTTCCATATTGAGCCTCATGTACCTAGTCTAATAAATGAGAATTATTCAACTTTTGATCAGGAAGACCTCCCGAGCACTTATGAGGCAAATACCAAGGTTAAGTGTATTCCAAAATTGACTCTCAACGAATGGGAGAACAAAAGGCATAATTTTTACCCTTACAAGGAAATGGAGGAATCTGAGCTAGGAGTTTATTGTTTGCATGAGGAGAATCATCCTCTTTTTGACATCACTAAGCCAGACCACAAGGATAATAATGAGGTATGGTAGTTATTCTTCGATGGCTCAAGAAGTAGACAAGGAGCCGGAGGAGGAGCTATGCTTGTTTCACCTCAAGGTATGAAATATTACTCAACCTTCCATTTCCAATTTTCTTGCTTGAACAACACGATAGAGTATGAATCCTTGATCCATGGACTAGATTGGGCAAGAAAGAGAGGGATCAAGAATCTACAAATATTTGATGATAGTGAGTTGATTGTGAACCAAGTAAGAGGACAACATGCTACAAGAAATGACCTACTCAGAGCTATAAAAACTAGGTATGGGACCTCATTGAGGACTTTGAAGCTTTCAACATTGTGTCCATACCCAGGAAAAAGAATGATGCAAAAAAATGTAGGACTACAAACAATTGGGGTGACATTTGATGTATTAGAGAGTATCAAAATTGATAAGTCTCAGCCCCATATTAAGGTGGTTGTGAGGCCAGCTATCCCAGATAATAACACAAGTTGGCAGGTCTTCGAGAATGATCAGCAAATTGTCAACTTTCTACAAGAAGAAGCTGAGTTTTCCTCTAGAAACCAAGAAAAATTGGAACAAGCAGTATGGTGACCAAGTGGTGAAGCTGAGAACCAAAAAAATATCAAAGGGTCTTGTAACTTTGGAGTCAATCTTCAACCCAAATGATCAATTCCGAAGGAGAAGGAAAATATTCAAGTAAAGGGTGAAGATTTAGATCCCATTTCCATAGAAGAAGGCAAAACATTGCAAATTAGCAAGGTAAGTACCCAACAAGAAAAATATGAGTTCATCCAACTTTGCCAAGAATTCCTAGATATATTTGCTTCAACTTACAAGGATTTAAGAGGTTTCAACCCAAGGTTGGGAAAACACACTATCGAGCTGGATCTGGGATCTAAGCCTTTCAGACATAAGCAAAGGCCAAGTAAACCCTCACATTGAACCTCTCATGAGGAAAGAGTTGAACAATATAATTAAAGCCATCATCATCGCCTATCAAGCATTCTAGTTGGGTTGCAAACTTGGTGCCTGTGAGGAAAAGAAATGGAGAAATTAGATTGTTTGTGTAATTTCATGATCTCGAACAGAGCATCACTCAATGATCATTATCCACTTACATCAATGGAATAGATTTTGCAGGTTATAGCTAGCTCGAGAGGTTTTCATTGCTATATGGATACTCGTGCTATAATCAAATAATGGTGAAAGAGGAAGATCAATAAAAGACGACCTTCACCATGAAATGGGGCACATAAGCTTACAAGAAAATTCCATTTGGGTTGTCCAATGCCGAGCAAAATTTTAGCGAGCCATGGACATGGAATTCAAAGGCTTAATCAACAACATGGTTTTGGTGTATCTAGACGATATAACCATCTTCTCAAAGAATGTTGTAGACCATCTCTTCCACCTCGTGCATGTATTTTAGAGGCGTAGCAGGTTCAGAGTGTCATTGAATCCAAAGAAGTGCGTATTCTTGGCCTATGAGGTAAAAAATTTTGGCCACATTATCTCAAAGTAAGGGTTTAAAATTGATCCTTAAAGGGTTGAATCCATCTCAACACTTCCTTTCCACAACACAAGAAGTCTCTCCAAAGATTCTTGGGAAAATAAAAAAATTTCACGTGTTTTTGCCTAATTTTACCACTCTTGTGAAGCCTTTAACAATGATGTTGAAGAAGAGTCTTGCATTTAAATGGAAAACAGAAGGAAAAGAGAGTTTTGAGGCCATCAAGCTCGCAATATCACAGCCCCAACTCTTATTAACCTAGAATTTTCAAAGGAATTCATGTTGTATGCTTTTGGAGGGTCAGACACAATCTTAGCTATCTTGGTTCAACCTAACAAGGAAGGTTCAGAACAACCCATATCCTTCTTCGATTAGAGCTTGGAAGATTACAAGGTAAGGTATTCTTTCATTGAAAAACATGTCCTTGCTGTCATTAGGATTCTGAAGAAGTTTAGACACTTGGTCTAGAAAAACAAGATTCAACTACTAGTGTCTCATGTTGGTATCAAGGATTTTATCCTAAACAAGGACTTGAATGAGAAGAGAGTAGGCTGGATCACTTGTGTAATGGAGTATGATATTGAAATCAAAGTGACCAAGCTGGTTCGTGGCAAGGGTATGTGTGAGAAGCTCACTTCTAAGAAACAAGCTGAGTTAGCCAATGAAGAAGAGGTTGTCCTATTACAGCTTACCATAGAATGATCAAGAATAGCCAGCTAATGATGCACCTGTTCCATGTTGGACTCAAGCCTTGGTGCATTATCTCCAAATAGGTTTGGACCCTCCAGAATGGAACAAATAAAATAGGATATACTTCATATTACAATCCATCCCATATGTGCTTATTGATGGTGTCTTGTTCAAGAAGCACATCAATAGTGTTCAATTGAGGTGCATTGGTATAAGGAAAATTAAGAGGGTGTTACGTGAGTTCCATGATGGAGAAGCAGGAGGCCACTTTTCACTTTGAGTAAAAACTCTCAAAATCATGAAAGTTGGTTATTATTGGCCTATGGTGTTTAGGGATTGCTACTTATGGATCAAGAAGTGCATGAAGTGTGCATTCTTCACGGGAAGGAAAATTTAGCATGCCTTCCCGTTCATTCAATTTTAGTGGATCATCTATTCATGCAATGGGGATAGACTTCATTGGAGTGATTAACCCAAATTCAAGCTAGGGCCACAAGTGGATACTTACAAACAAACGGACTATTTTTCCAATGAACTGAAGTGGTGGCACTAAAGGAGGAAAATGAATCCAACATCTTGGATTTCTATGAAGGGATAGTCACTAGGTTTGGATTCCCTACCACTATCATATCAGATAATGCATTGGCATTCCTTAGTACAAGGATCACCGAATGGGTTGTTAAGAATGGTGTATACCTCAACACTTTATCAAATTATTACCCTCAAGGTAATGGACAAGAAGAGTCCACAAATAAGAACCTACTGAGGATTATCAGAAGGAATCTTGATGAAAATCAAATAACTTGGCACACAAATCTCAAATCAGCTCTATGGGCTGATAGGATCACATCTAAAAGGTCTACAGGAAGCTCCCCATACAAGCTTATATACGAGAAAAGAGGTAGTATTTCACATATCATTGGAGCTTCCCACACCGGAGCTCATTAAAGAGTTGAACTCCGCCAAGTTTGAACCTATGGAAATTAAGTATGCAGAGCTAATGGGAGTAGAAGAAGCAAGAGAACATGCAATGCAGATCATGGAGAAAGATCAAGCATTGATCAAGAAGAGCTTTGATAAGAAAGAAAGAACAAGGACCTTTCAAGAGGGGACTTAGTTCTAAAGTGGGATGTAGATCAGGAAAAACTAGGAAGGAATTCCAAGTTTGATGCCATTTGGAGTGGCCCCTACATGGTCACAAAATGTAAAAGTAGCAATGCCTTCTAGTTGGCTAAGTTGGATGGTGAAGAATTACAGATTCTAGTCAATGGGATCTACCTCAAACACTGCTACTAAATGGAAAAATTCTCACCCTTGTAAATATTAGCCTAGGTTGTCAATTTCTCCAAGTGTGTATTCACATTTTCTTGGTATAGTTTAGGTTTCAATTTCCCTAAGAGCTAGTGCGGAGGCTCTAAGTGCTAGTGCACTGGGAAGGAAAATTTAGCATCCCTTCCCCTTCATTCAATTAAATAGTGGATCAGCAATTCATGCAATGGGGCTAGACTTCATTGGAGTGATTAACCCGATTCAAGCTAGGGCCACACGTGGATACTTACAAATGAACAGACTATATTACCCAGGTGAATCAAGTGGTGGAACTAAAGGAGGAAAATGAATTCAAAATCTTGGATTTATATGAAGGGATAGCCACTAGGTTTGGAGTCCCTACCACTATCATATCAGATAATGCATTGGCATTCCTTTACAAGGATCACCGAATGAATTGTTAAGAATGGTGTATACCTCAACACTTTATCAAATTATTACCCTCAAGGTAATGGCCAAGCAGAGTCCACAAATAAGAACCTACCGAGGATTATCGGAAGGAATCTTGATGAAAATCAAAGAACTTGGCACACAAAGATCAAATGAGCTCTATGGGCCGATAGGATCACATCTAAAGGTCTAAAGCAAGCTCCCCATACAAGCTTGTATTAAGAAAAGAGGCAGTATTTTGCATATCATTGGAGCTTCCCACACTGGAACTCATTAAAGAGTTGGAACTGGCCAAGTTTAAACCTATGGAAATTAGGTATGTAGAGCTAATGGGAGTAGAAGAAGCAAGAGAACATGCAATGCAGATCATGGAGAAAGATCAAGCATTGATCAAGAAGAGATTTGATAAGAAAGAAAGAACAAGGACCTTTCAAGAGGGGGACTTAGTTCTAAAGTGGGATGTGGATCGGGAAAACTACGAAGGAATTCCAAGTTTGATGCCATTTGGAGTGTCCGCTACATGGTCACAAAACGTAATAGTAGGAAATGCCTTCCGGTTGGCTAAGTTGGATGGCGAAGAATTACAGATTCCAGTCAATGGGATCTACCTCAAACATCAAGCATTACTAAAGGAGAAATTCTCACCCTTGTAAATATTAGCCTCGGTTGTCAATTTCTCCAAGTGTGTATGCACATTTTCTTGGTATAGTTTAGGTTTCACTTTTCGCTAAGTGCTAGTGCACGTGCTCTATCGCTTACGGTGTAAGCTTGTATACAATTCATCTCACTCATGGAAAAGACTTGTGACCATAAGAAATTAAATCTCTGATTATCCATATTGGAGGAGGTTTGGATGTTTTCATCGCGCTCAATGCAGACTGACCGAGGTTGTAGAAAATCAAATGAGGGAGAAGTTTCCAAGTTTTAGACAACTCTCTACTCTCACAAATATTGAATCCAAGATTATCTCGCAAATAAAAGAATGAGCGCAACGGAAGGAAGTTCCAGGACAAGATTTGAAATCACTAGATAGAATCCATGGCCAATGAATACTTCGCCAGCTCTTGGTCTATTCATCTAGCAAGTAGATGTCCTCGTAAGTTGCCAAACTATTATCTCAATTTTTCCCCCAACAAAATTAACCAAACATGACCCTGTACGGAAGGAAATCTAAGGGTCGGTTTTTTTCATAAGCCCACATTTCAAATCCAACAGTCCCAGGTTACATGTGGACATGAAAATGAAGAAACCAGAGGCTTAAAGGTGGAACATAGGAAGGATCAATTTTTTGACTGGTGAGGCAACGGAGACTCACGTAAGGCTGCCATGTGGTAGCTTGCGCGATCCCAAAGGGCACTTCAAAATGGAGACTTCAAACATGCACGGAGATTCCATGTGTCCCATGCCCTAAAAGGGACAGAGTCAGTCGTTGAAAATTCCAAATGAGTGGAAAGAACCACTTGTTGGCTCGGTGAAAATTCAAAAGTGAGAGCCTGTGGCGAGACGCTCAAACTAGCACCAACTCTCCATGTGATCGGGTTCCAATAGAATTCAAATGACAAAGGGCCTAAATCGAGTTAATTATAAGAGTGTCGGCGAGAAGACACCAAGTATCTTAAAAGTGAACCTTCAACGGTCGAAGCCAAATGCATAGACTCAAATAAGCGCCAAGCCTCCACGTGTCCCAGTGTCTAAAAGGGACAAAGTCAGCAATTTAATTGACTAAGTGTAAAGAACCAGTGGAAGTCTCCATGTTTCTCATCAACGCAAGTTCAAAGGCATGACCCAAAGTGGAGACTCAAATGATCGCGAGGATTTCACATATCTAGGGTTCAAGAAAAGCATTGGCTGAATTGGCTACATATCATAGACTCGTGGAAGGTGACACGTGTCACTCAAGGTCATTTTTAAAGGTAAATCTCAAAATAGGTCTCCCAAACTAGTGTTGGCCTTCCACTGTCCCAGTGTCTAAAAGGGATATAGTCGACGGTGAAAATTCAATATGGGGGAGAGTCAGTGGAGGGTGCCACATGCGTCAATGACGTAAATTCAAAAGGGGCAGCCCAAGGGCTAGTCTCAAGCAAGAGCAGAGCTTCCATGTGTCCAAAATTCAAAAATAGGGATAGAGTCGGCTGCTTAAATCAATTAAGTATGGAAGGAACGATAGAGGCCTCCACATGTCATCTCCACACAAATTAAAAAGGTAAAATCTGGGAGCAAGTCCCAAATGTGTACCCGACCCTCCACATGTCCTGGGTTAAACATATGGCCTCGCCAAACAAAATGACTTAGCCAAAGCACAAAGGAACAGAGAAAATATGTGGAAGCAACCACAATTCTCTTCTATGCAAATTAAAAACCAAAATCCAAAACTAGCCCCCGAATGCATGCCAGCTCTACATGTGGCCATGTTTCAAGTCAAAGTGGGAAGGTAGGTCTCTTGAGGTAGTTTGCACCTTTTGGATTTTGTTTTGAAAAGGTGTAAAGTTTAAAATGAACCGCACTCCACCGATGCCTAGAGAAGCCACGTGTCAAGCCTAAATTACATGCGGGAAGGTGGGCCTTGGAGGGATTCTTTGCCAAAAGGGGTAGCGGACCTCGGGAAGACTTTTTGGTGCAAGTGGAAAATGTGGGCCGGCGGGCTTGAGGATGACAAATGAAAAATAATAAGGTTGCGGGCTGGCGGGGCTCTGGGAGACTTTTGTACTTTTGTGACTTTTTTGCAAAAGGCACAATTTCAATTTCGGACCTACGGAGGCTTTTGGGCAAAAGTGAATTCCAGGCTTACGGGGCTGCGAGGAGTTTTTACACTTTTGTAATTTTGTGTAAAAGGTGCAAAGTGAATTTTGGGCACACAAACCCATTCTGATTGAACTAGTTTTCACCATTTTTGTATAGATCCGACTCAAACATTAACATGGGAATATCTTTTGATCCAGCTCCCAAAATTCAAAAAATTAAGTACCATTTGAAAGGTATCAACCTCGTCTATGCCATGAAACCTGAAACTTTAATTTCGACGAGGTTAGGTGGGTGAAAAATGGGAAAATGTCTTCATTACATTAATATATGATCTGATTGCTTCAACAACTAGATCAGATTTTATTTGATCCACCGTTCTTCCTTCTTGACACACTGAACAAACATAGAGAGGCGACTTGACATTATGGGAAAATTTATAGGGGCATTGATCATTTGGTAGCTGAGCTCCAAATCAGGTTTCCCACCTCTTTTCTTCTCCTCTCTTCACTGCATCTATAAAGGTAAGAGCTTGGCTCATTGTAAAGGGTTGGAGATTTTTCTCTTGCACTCTCCCTTCTCCTCTCTAGTATATAGACGAGTTCATGAAGTTTGAACCTTCTATTGAGACCGTAATGCAAGTTTTGCCTCTTGTCCATTGTAATTATCTATATCAATTTGTGAAGCAACAATACATGTTTGTGGATGATTTCAAACCTCTCTTGTGTTCATTGCCTTTATCTAATCTTTCATTGCAATATTGGTTATCTGTGTATAGTAATTGCATTACATTTTAATGGTTTGTGTTTGATAGCAAATTCGGTGTCCAAGTATTCCTTTGGTGCATCACCTCTATTAGTTTAGGTTTAATTTCTTGCATCTTCTTAACCCTGTCTCCTGGAAAGTTAGAATAGATTTTAGGATAGATCCTCTCTGCCAAAATTTATGTGTGCACCTGAATAGAGGAATAGGAACTAGCCTTCATCTGGAGAGCACTCTCTATTTCAAAGACCCACACTTTAAGAGATGCTCCATGTTACGCAATCACACTGCTTGAGATTATTAACCTATCTAGTTACTGACACATTTAGGGGTGATGTGATTCTGCACTAACATTAATCTTGTTCCATCCAAATAGCTCTCAATGGCATGCGCCTGAATTAAGGATATTCAAGATGATATAGGGATGCAACCAATTGAATTTCAGATTTTCGGGATGGTGCAGAAACTTAGAATCATATAACAATACCATCTGCCCAATCTCAAATTGTTTGTTTCTAATGTGGTGATCATGCCATGCTTTTTGTTTAGCCTTTTCAGTATTTTTACTCCACCAGAAAATGATCATCTCTCATCCAATTTCATCAATTTGTCAATCCTTTCCTCTAGTGCTTGTTCATCAACCAATCCTCCTGCACACATTATATGTAGAGAAGGTATCATAAATTCAATGGGTAAGACATCCTCTACGCCAAACACCAATTGGAATGGTGTGGATTTATTCAACCTCTTGTAGGTTGTCCTATATGCCCATAAAACTTGCTGATACTTTATCATCCCAATCTCATCTACCAAATAGCCACAAATTTTGGTCGACTATGACTTGGTATTTTATTAAATGCCTTAGCAGTTCTATTTTCTTGTGGATGGTAACGGGTAGTTTTATGATGAGCCACAATGAACTCATTAATGAATCCTAACAGCTTCATTTAGGAAATGCATACCCCTATCACTAGTTAAGCTCAACGGGAATCCATACCTTGTAATAATATTTTCCCATAGAAACCTAGCTGTTGTAGCCACTATATAATCCTTGGTAGGCACTACTTCTTCCCATCTTGTCAAATAATTTGTGCAAGTGATTACATAGTGTGATCCCATCCTATATGTGGCTAGTGAAATGGGGCCTACAAAATCTATGGCCCACTTTTCAAATGGCTCTACACTTGGAATAGGGCGCAAAGGCATTTCATCCCTCCGCCCTGGTTTTCCAAGGTGCTTGACAATGATCACATGCCTTACAATACTCTTTGCAATCTTGATATAGGGTTTCCCACCATAACCCATCTTGTAATATCTTACACACAGTGGCATCCCCTACATAGTGTCCACCGTGCTTCCTCCATGTGCCTCCTCCATAATAGATATACGCTCATGTTCTAGCACACACCGATGCAACACTTCATCAAGTCCCAGTTTGTACAAATAACCACTAACTAGCATGTAGGGTGCGACACATATGGCTAATTGCTTCCTCTGTAGTTCTTTTTCCCTTCTAGTGCCATACCTATTTTTAGAAACACCGAAATATCCTCTAAGTCGAGGGCACATGCCACAACCAAGACAACTATGTCTGGCATGGTCTCTGCAATGCTTTGTGCATCTTCTCTTGAGTCAATTCTAGACAAGTGATCTGGACCCAAAATTACTCTTTCCTGGCTTGAAAACCACAGTGAACTCAAAATATTAGAATAGGACCCATCAACATATGCGCCCTTGCAGAACGGGCTTGTTTACCAATTATTTTAATGTCATGTGGTCGTGTAAAATACAAATGGTGTCACTAGTAGATATTGCCTAAACTTGTGTAGCGCATAGATCATGGATAGTGCTTCGTGCTCATTAGTGGTGTAATTTTGTTCTACTTGATGTTAAATTTCTACTTGCAAAGCACAAGGGATGGTCAACAATTACTTCACCGGTTTTTCCAAGACTACTCTAATGGTTGTACCAGAGGAATCCACATGAACATGGAAGGTTTTATCCTAAATGGGGAAATGGAGAATGGGTGTTGTGAAAATTCTATCCTTGAGTGTCAAATGCCATTTTCTACACCTCTCCTCATTGAAAGGAACTCTTGTATCAAGTAATTCCTCCAAGGGAAAAATATCTTGACATATCCCTTGATGAACTTCCTATAGTAACTCGTATGCCCAAGGAATCCACACATGACACTTTGGCTAGTAGGCTCCCCTAAACCCACGATGGCTGCAACCTTGGCGGGATCTACTAGTAAGCCCTCCTTACATATGATATGTCCCAATAAGGTTCCAAATGGGGTAACAAAGACACACTTCTTGATGTTGAGGGATATCCTCAACTGTCGACACCTTTCAAACATTAGTCTTAAGTTATCACAATGGTCCTTGACTAGACCATACACAGTCCAATCATCCAAATAGACTTGAAGAAATTTATGGATGAAGTCCTGAAAGGCTTGCACTACAATGCACGAGAAAACAATAGGTTCTTCAATCCAAAAGGCATGATTGTATAGGCAAAACTTCCCATTCGGTGGCAAGAGTTATTTTCTCTAGTCTTCCTATGTAATCCATACTTGGTGGTACCTTGAGAACCCATCCATGAAGGAGTAGACTTCGTGCCTGGCCACTCCCTCTAAAATTTCTTTAGTAAACAGGGTAGGGAAGGGATTAATGACACATACTGCATTCAAGTCCCTATAGTCAACACAAATCCTTATCCTCCTATCCTTTTTGATGTTGATGACCATTAGGATTATCCATTCTGATTCTTCCATAGCTTCAATGATACCTGATGCTATCATTTTGTCAATCTCCTCCTTGACCCATATGCGTAAATTTGGATTCATCCTAGGTATGGCCTCTTTTGGATTAGGTGTGCACCTTCCTTCAATTTTATCTTCATCTCCCCTAAGGAATGGTGGACGCCCTTGAGTTCATGATACCCATGAGGGAATAAATCCTAGAATTTGTGTAACAGATCAATGATCTTTGAGACCTCCTTTTTCGACCAATAGTCTCCAATGATTGCTTCCTTGGGTTCTGCCTCTGACCCAATGTTAACCTTCTTCATTTTTAAGGGCTCATGGTAAGTGTGTGTCCTTTCATCAATGCTATCTATAACATCACATGCACCTACAAAGTGGTTAACATCTAGACTCTCCATTTCCTCTCCATCTATGACATAAACCATCTTTCCTTTTTCCTTTTCTATGCATGCTTACTCAAACTACATCTCCTCTGACTCATCCTCATCAAAACATGCCTCTAAATTGGGCTCACTTAGTAAATATAGTAGCATGTCTTCCACCATGGAACTATCCCCCATCGTAAGGTGTTTGATCACTTGCAATGCCTTATCCACTCATGGCTTTGCACAACAATATTCAAAAGCTTGTATGAGATTAGTTGTCGAGCTCTCGCTAATTTCCTATGTGTCGAGTGTTTCAATGAATATACCATGCACACACACAACCTCGTATTGTGGAATGCAGCTTATGTACCCATAATGAATGTGGCAAGGCTTCTATGCCTCTAATCCAGGCCTTTTCACATGCTTGGATATGAAATGAAGCGGTCTCTTTACCATGGTAGTCTTGAATGACCGTGGGTGCGTTGCTCCTGGAAAACCTTACAGAGAACACGATTCTTACCTCGTGCCACTCCAGAAGGATCTCTCGATGTGTAGCCCACCAATGCATTGTAGTCCCGAGTAGGTTATAACTGAGCATCCCTCTTCTTTCATCCTCATTTTTCTACTGATATTCCATGTCCCATAAGAAAATTTTAGGGTATGCCCTTCTAAAAGTAACTTGGTAACTACTTTCATCCTAGGTGCTTGAGTGAGCGTGCCATGGTCACTTTTTTTACAGACCCCCTCAGTTGTCACCCAATTAACTCATAGGTCTTGTGTTCCCAATTGTCACACACCATGCTTGTGGTATCACTCACAGACTGGGCATCCTCAAATTGGATAACTCCTTCATAGGGTGAATTATCCTAGGGTCTAATGGAGTGCACATAAATTCTATCAAGGAAATCTTCTCCCAAAGGTTCAATATAAGGCATTGAATTCCCATTTGTTAGAGGGATGATCACCTTTTTTGCTTTTTCTCAAAACTGATATATCCTTTGTTGAACCTTAGGTCAATGTTGTTCTTATAGCACCATGGGCACCCAAGAAATGCTAGAAAATTGTCTTCCTCGACGAGTGCCAAGACTTTGAAGTCTCCAATAAACTTGGCCCCATGAATGGTAATCACTACATCCTTTAATACTCCAATGGGAATTGCCTTAGTTTTTTTCCATATATAGCACATTCGAAGATGGATGCAATGTAGGCCTTCCCATTTGATTCCGGCATCCAATGTAAGAACATTGACTTTTGCTCCCGTGTCAATCAATATGTTGCTTAGAAGCCAACCATCCACAACTGCGTTTAGTGTGATTTCTTTGTCATAGTCAAGGCTATGGGGAGGGAGGTTTGCATGCAACACCTACCTTTCACGCTCCGCTCCGGTGCATGACATCTTCTCCTATAGCCATTCTCCTAGCAAGGGAATAATATTCTCTTGCCTTAACATTTTGCATACTTCCTTGACCTCATCCAGGTCCTTCTACGGAGCCTCAACATTCCTTCTTTGCTCCTACTACCTGGACTGCTCCTTTAGACACTAGATTTCTCCCTGTAAACTCTGAATGACATCCATTGTCTCTTGATACACTTCCTTCTAGTGGGAAGGGTCTAGATACTTCCCATGCACCACCTCTTCTCTTGAGACTAGAGTATTTTACCTTGGTACTTCTTTGCACGTGCAGCCTCTCTCGCTCGGGTTGTCACTACAACAAGTTCTAACCCTTACTCACACACCACTTTGTAGGCATCCACCGTGTGTGTAGGCCTTCTTTATACTAACCATCCCAAAGGCCCTTGTCATTCCAAAGTTGTCAAGTAGGTCATGTGCTCAAACAACTCAGGGAACTCCTCATACTTATGCTTTTTCCCACACCACAAGCACTGTAACAAATCTAGACACTCGCACCTGTAATGTTTTGTAGATCCATAGTTATAGCAAGTTCCTCATGGGAACTCATTTCTTCCTCCTCCGTGGTTACTACGACAAAAATCCTCCACGAGAACCTCTCCCACGCACCCTCCATCTCGTACATCCTTCATAACAATGATCATCTTCTTTGGAACCACTGGCAAGGCTGGTCTGGTGCACACCATGATCAATGGCCTCATGGATCTGGTCAATAAGCCTATAATCCTTAGTATCATGGGTCATAGAGGTGTAGATCTTACAGTAACAAGACACATTATTCTGAATTGCACACTGTAACAAGGGAATCTACTCACATCATGGTCCTCGTGAAAATTTTTACAATCTACCGCTATGGTGCATATTGAATTTCGGGGAAACTATCCTTGGCATGCCCCTCTACTTCACAATCCACGCACCAAAGACCACTACGAGTCTCATGTGCGAGTTTATAGACATCTTCTCTAACTTTTTGGCCATGGCAATGATTTGAGCCTCTAGAAAGGGCTCACACCAGTATCAACACTCCCAACTACTTCAGCACATAAGGTAGCCTCTAGAGCTTCACGTAGATCAAGAAACATTTTAGGGGACAATGCCCTTCTAAATGGAGTGATCAACCCTCCAATAAACCATTGAGTATGTTGTGAAGGGTGAATTTCATATGACAATTTTGACAGGAGAGTCTTAAACCATGCATCATACTCCTGCACACTCTCTATCATTCCCTATTGGATCTCCTTCAAAGTGTTGATGCTCTTCTTCTTGAACTTCGGTATATGGAACTCTACTAGGAAGGAATTTTTAGTGCACTATAGTCTAAAACTATCTCGATAGGGTTCATACTTCCTATACCACCTATGTGTGTGTACTTGTAACATTTTTGGAAATCTGACTAGCATTCCACTCCGAGGTAGTGATCCCCTTCGCATGCCATAGCAATTCACACTTTTTCACATGTTCCGTAGCATCCTCTATACCCTAGTAATCTAGAAAGTGTAAAGACATTTCAAAGATTACCTGAGGAGGTGGCTGAGGTCCCTGTCCTCCTAATCTAGATCCTTGGTTCCCTCCAAAGTGTTCAATCCACGAGTTCCACCTCCAAATCCTCATGTAACCGGTATTGGGCCTGAAGTGGTCGCATCTAGTGTCCCAAATGTCCCACTAAACTATGCGCCAATGGTCTCGTGATATTGCTCCACTTCTAGAAGTGTATCCCGTGCCACTCCCAAATGTGTTTCCTAAACCTTACGTACTTTTACTTTTCCCAAAAATTCCTCCAAACACCGAGAATGGTATATGCAGCCATGGATGTCCCAAACAAAAATTATACCTCCTAGGCATCGATCAGTCACTCCCACCGATACCAACTAGGTTATCAATACTCCTTTGATTTGGAAAACCAAGTGCCGGGGTTGGTTTCAAGGTGGGTTCAGATGCACGCCGACGGCTCTCCTTTCTCCATGCGACAAACTCTCATCAAGTCAAGGGGCCTCTCTCCTGCATTTTCCAAGATGGGGTAGTATATACTTCTCATGCTCCATGTCCTTCACATGAACTTCAACACCTTCTCATAACATCTACCTCCATAGATCCATCACACTTGTAACCTCATGTTGTCTAGTCATCTCCCTTTCATGAGCTTCACTATACTTGAGTCGTCTCTCCTCCCTTTACTTTTCAGCCATAATGTCTCGCCATCTTCCTCCACTCTAGCTTCCTCTCCCAACACTCATAGTAGCTTAGCCACCTAGGGAATGCTTATAAACCCAAAGTAATGACCAAGATCTTCACATCCGGAGGAATAGCACCAAAAATGACCCTCTGGCTCCTTCGTAAACTCCAACTAAACAACTTCCGGGAAAGAATACATCAAAATGGTGTATTGTTAAATGTAACTAGCCAAGACTCCCTTCCATCAGTGATCAATAGCACACATCCAAGTCATATATACATCCTAAAATCTATGATAGTCATCTTGGGTCCACACGGGCGTTCTATAGAACCAACTTGATCTAGATGCGTATGCCGAGAGCCATTCATACAACTCTACTCGGAAGAAAAAAATAATGTCTCGATACAACTCATGGTATAGGTTCTCTTCTACCTATCCAATGCTGAATCTTTGAGCAAACTCGTCCTCCGTGCTCTTGAACCATGTTTCAACACTTTCTAGAGTTAGGCGTTCTTTCATTACACATCACAAAGATAAAGATGCATGCCATTTCTCACAACATCTTCAAAAGAGGTCCCAAAGAATGGAACCAAGATGTAGTCATTTTTATGCCTTCTCAAAGAATAAAGAAATCCCATGCACATTAGCCTATCACCCAATGGGCACTGGGTGCTCACCTGAGGCACGCACGGGTGTTGAGTCCCTCCTTTATATGAGTTGTGTGAGAATGCATTATTTATGACAGAAACTTAAGTGAATAGATTGGAAAGGAACCATACATTCATCTTAGATCTCAGAACAGCTTCTAGACCAATGTGTTCATTCATATAAGAAAAGAATTACAGAACATAGATCTAAATCATAACAGAAAAGAAATGCACATGGGTTTATACCCACTCATATGAAATGTACATATATAACCGATCCATACAGATGTAAGTAGAACTAGAAACACACATATATTCATATTAAGCATGTTGATAACCACATTACATTAACTGGGGCAATCATAGATCCATATGATAGTGCAAACCAATGTCATGCATCGAACTAGACTTAGGCCCTTCATAGTACAAAGAAAAATTGTTTAGACCCATCCCCTTGATACAACATACTCCTACAGATCCTCTAAACCCAGCCTATGGAGCTCTTACAGTATTCCTACATGGCTTTTCCTCTCTTCAATTCTCGGTCTCTCCATCGGTCTCTTTTTTCTTCTACCGGCGCTCATATATATAGCCTTGTCAAGCACCGCCATGCCTTGTTGAAGTTGTAGATTACTTGCCATGTGTCCAAGTGGTCCTCCATGGGAGCATGCTTCTTTATATGCAAGCTCTCCATCCTTTTCCATGATGACCTTCTAGAATCTTCTATCGCAAGGTATATTCCTTCCGTGGGCACCAAGTTGCAGCTAGCACCTTATCCACTTTGCATGTGCATTCGGGTCATGTTTTCCTCGTGTTCTGCCCGATATGCCAAATATGGCTAAGTCCCAAGATCTTTTCTCTGCCTTGCACACGCGCCACTGGTTCTACCAAAACCCTCCTAAAACCTTGTCCTGTGCGCTTTCTCCTTATGTGTCGTTCTTCAAATAGGCCTTATGCACCCACGTACCTTCTTGTACTTAGTCAATATTTTAGGGGCCGAAAATCTCTTTGGTGTCATTATTTTCCTCAAACAATAACTATCTGCTTTACTTCAAGTTGTGTATGATCATATTCAACTATATGGGAGTGAATATACTTTTGTAAATCTTGTGTATGGATGACCTTAAATGGGATAAGTGAAAATTTTCCTCTCGGATCATGCTTATTTTATTTTAATGACCTCTTCTCAAACTTTTTATTTAGGATCTAATCTTGTGTAATCTTAATTTGATTATCCATCTCGGTCGATTTTCCTTAGTGTTCCCTAGCTCACTTTTTTACAATTTCATTGGTGAATTCTTATTTCTTCACTTTAGCTTTTTGTGCCTTAGGTTCTCACAAATCAATGCGTTTTATAATCCTCCTCCTTGTACCTACTACATTTATTGTGTTTTACAGATCTCTATTTGTTTCTTGCGCAACTTTTTCCTCCATTCTAAGTGTTTTCTCCATTCCGTAGTTTTTCCTTCATTCCGCGGTTTTTTTCCCTTCATTCGGTGGCTTTTCTCATTCGCTCGTCTTTTTTATTCATCCTGTGGATTTTCTCTTCTCTTATTTTTGTCTTCATCCCATAGCTTCTCTCGTCGCATCTTTTCCCTTTGTCTTGCGGGTATCCATCTTCTTATTTCCGCGGTATCCTTCCTCCACACATTTTTCCTCTATCCCATGGGTATTTCCCCTCTGCAGTTTTTCCTTCTTTTTTTTCCTTTGTTTCATGGTTTATAAAAATTATTTTTATAAAAATAATGTAACAACTAAACAACTTGACCTACCATATCATCCATACGGTAACAACAAATAGTTAATAATATTTACCTCAGGTAAATATCCAAACAATAATGGAGCACTAAAACAATATTTTTGTAACATCCCCCGCCGAGTACGAACATGGGAGAAAACAATTGCACTTCTTACATGCAGCTTGCCGCTTGTGTGTTCTCATGATCTTGGCTAACCAATGGTTTTTAAAAGGCTGGCCAACAACCTTGGTATGAGCCCCCTTATCCGGTATGAACCCCTATTCATCAAATACGGCACTGCGTGTCAACCAAAAAAGGAACCCATGTTCCATGTATGAAACCTTGTTCACTGTACAAAACCCCGCCGACAAAAATTGACCCTTGTTCACCGTAAAAGGAACCCTTGTTCCGGTATGAGCCCTGCGCATCCTCTTCAAAAAACATGATGTTGCTTTTTCCTTTGTGCTTTCATCTTTCCACAATATATTCCCATCAGGAAAGTACATAGGAATCTAGTCACTTTATTACAACATGAGCATACAAGAAACTGAATAATAATAGGTACACTACAACCGGAAGAACTCACTAAAACAAAATGCCACAACCTTGTTTTCATGGCCCCATCACTTGTGGCTGGAGAGAGGACGTTGTTTGTATTTCATCCTCTTGTCTTCAAATCGTGGTTGTAATTACAGATATACTACCTAAACAAATACCAACCACGATTTGAAGACAAATTACAACAAATAAGTTTCTAACCCGTTGTTTTATGGAGTGGAAACCCGTGGGCGGAGACAAGTTTTGGCTAGCCAAAGATTGACCTTATAATTTTGGCTTTGATAGTTCCCCATGACCACACACGTTTTCTTCATTACTTCTCTATTGTTTATGAATGTATCCTGTCAAATCTGCCTTGTATTGATAACTTCACACATGTTGGTGGAGAAGACAAGTGAACTCGGGTCAATGTGAACAGGAGAAAACCAGACTAAATAAATTCGAATATCAATATAATAAACGCGAATTTGGTAATCACCCAGAAATTGATCTCAAAAGAGATGTTAATCAAGAATTAGACAAGAAAAACATTTAGTGTCTAGACAAGCTTCATTCCTTGCTAGAACGGAGCTGACATATGGCAACTCGATCTTGGTGTATGGAGAGATCCAATAAAATAAAGTACAAGGATGGATGGATCCAAAGAAAAGATATGAAAATGGGTCCGTAGCCTTTTTAACACACTCTAGATTGTTGAATTGTAGATCTAAAACTCTGCATATAAATTTGATAGTCGATTATCACTAACCGACAAAAAAACATCAATCTTCTCACGTATCATAGATTTCAAAGTGCAGATTTTACACAGTCCAAGCAGAATAAAACTTTTCCAAGTCTTCAACTGAACGAACTGAGGAACATAGGTCTGTACTGAATAAGAGTGAGACCAACAAATTGTGCATCTCCACCTCCGCAACAACTGCTCAGAATTCGTAAAACTGCATGACACAGGATTTAATGCAATTCTAACGCCAATGCAATTATTCAATCTGATGGCTGCAAATACGCAGAGATCCAATAATGAATGCAACCCGATGCACATGATGATTAATACAACTATGAACGTCTAAATCTGATGCAGGATGACAAGCTACAGAATGCTATTACAGTGATGCATGCGGCATGGATGATGATGATTATTATTAGTTCTGACGTCGAAGAGCTGCAGCAGAATACATTTTGAATCTTTGATAACAATCATCCAACAGGAAGAAGGATCTTTATCACTACAAAAATGGGACAATCTTACAGATGTGACAGACAAATGGTGTGAAGCAAATGATAACCGGTAAGAGACACACGATCCTCATAGTAGGGTCGCATTTAATTCATCCACAAAAAACATATAACTACAAAAGACCCTAATTTTGACCTTATTCTGTCTCATACCAAATCTAGAGTATCACCAATTTGCAGAGCAAAAAGTTCTTCGAATTAATAAACTGCTATGGTAATTTTAGTATGTGTTGATAGCCATAGATATAACAAACTAACTTCCTAATTAATAGGAAGTACTAACAAAAAATGACCCGTAAATAAATGTTACGGGTATAACAAATAATAATAAACATTATTGTTATAAAATAATAATGTAACAACTCAACAACTTGACCTACCGTATCAGCCATACGGTAACAACAAATAGTGAATAATATTTACCCTGCGGTAAATATCCAAACAATAATGGAGCACTAAAACAATATTTTCCTAACATTTATAACCCTCCTCCTTGTACCTACTGCATTTATTGTGTTTCTGGCAGGATCTCTTTTTGTTTCTTGTGTCACTTTCTTCGTTCATCCTGCGTGTTTTTTTTCCATTCTGTAGTTTTTCCTCCATTCCACGGTTATTTCCCCTTCATTAGGTGGTTTTTTTCATTCCTCTTCTTTTGTATTCATCCTGTGACTTTTCTCTTCTTTGCCTTTTGTCTTCATCCATGACGTTCTCTTGTATGTGTCTTTTCCTTCATCTTGCATGTATCAATCTTAGACTTCATTTAGTGGGTATCCTTACTCCACGCATTTTTCCTTTATCTCGTGGGTATTCCCCCGCAATTTTTCCTTCTTTTCTTTTCCTTTGTTTCATCGTTTTCGTTTGAATTTTGTCTTTCTTTGTTCCACGGGTATTCTCCCTCCACGGATTATTTGTAAGAGTAAGGATGTCATTGTACATTTTTTTAGACACAAATATTACACGTTAGACAATTTTTAGCCTAGTCTTATACTATTATTTAGATGGTTCTCAAGTGTATGAAGTACTAATTAATCGCACCTTTTGGCCACCCTTTTCCACCTTTTGGCCACCTTTTTCTTATATTTTATTTCATCGTTCTCGCTTATTTCCCAATACTTATCTTCCCATTTCATTACTTTTCCGACATTCTATCATGAAATTAGGGCACCCCAACTTGTACTATGGTGCCCCGAGGTGCCTTGGTCCCATCATGGGTGCCTTGGTTTATGCACAACCCATTTTACTTATTTTTGGGTCACTTCTAACTATTGGTCATCCTTATCTTCTTCTCATTCGGCCTTGTCAAGATTAATTATGAAATTTAAATTGAGATCCCTATAAATATAAAGTTATAAGACCATAATAAGGGTCCTGTGTCTTTGCATCATATCACTACTATCACTCCATCTAGGGTTTCATTCATTACATCACTTGCATCCACATAGTTCCATGCATTCGAGCTGAGATCTGCATCACACACACTGCATAGGGGAGGGATTCCATTATATTCCATACACACATGCTACTTACATTTTTATAGCTATTATTGCTCATTACTTCACAAAGTGTGACTGACACAAGAGAAAATAGGGCACAACATGCACACACACACCAAAACTACATCTAGGTCCAAAATGTAGTGCAACACTCAGTGATAAGTCCACTAGTTTGGTGGTCGAGGTCGAGTTCGACCCATTCATATACATATTTTATTTTTATAGGGTTTGATACTTCTTCGTAGTATGAGTCATTCCCGCCTTCATCCGACGAATCCAACATGATAGATAGAAGTATTCAAGAAACTCGAATGACCATACCAAATTCAAATTCTTATGATTTTCAATGTTCTAAGGGCCCAAATAGCAGACTAGGGTGCCTTGGGGTACCCCAAGACATTCCTGAGCACCTATATCATCTATGAACTACAAGATCTATCCTTCCTGTGGTCCCTAAGGTTTGGCCGCACTTCCATATTTTATTTCCATATCTCGCGACACTATGCAACAATCTTTTGTTATCGCTTAAGATATTTCCTTCCTCTCTCTTGCATATTAGGTTTCAATTTCAAGTTAGAATAGTTTAATTTTATTCATTTCATACTATCTTAGTATTGTTTTAGTTTATTTACTACAACATTTTTTAGTCCTAATTAGATTAACATTAATACCCTAGATATCCCTTTAGGCCTCTAGAAAATTTAATTTTTGTTAATCATTTTGGTGAACTTAACATTTCTTTCTCCCCTTCTAAAGATCATTTCCCCTTACCATCATGAAAATATCTATAATGAATATTTGCTTACCCGCCCGATTTGCTTCATCAAGTCCAAATCCTCTTCACTTCTATTAATGTTTCTATTGATATGCATCTAGATTCCATGTATGACACCTTTGCAAGTGCATTTTCAAAGCATATTACATTCTGAACCAATCCTCTTATCGGCATTAATCCCTTTGATATTGATCCACCATGTTACATCATATCACGTATCTACAATGTCGCTTATCAAGCGTACTCTTACAAATAATGGCTCGAGCTTAACTTATGCCCTCTATCCTTTCTCCGTGATTTAATCTTATCTCCTCGTGACATTATCCCTTCTTACATTTTTCTTTGTTCTTATAATGGTACTATTCATCCATGTCTAGGCCATTTTACTCGCCTCTCATCGTAGTTCCTAAAAATCTCCCCATTATTTTCTTTGTTATTGATTTTCCTATCTCATATAATTGCTTGTTAGGTAGATCGTGTCTACACACCATGCAAGCGATTTCTTCTACCGTCCATCTTTGTGTCAAATTTTTACATGAGCGTATTGAGTACACTATATTCTAAGATCGTGATCTATTCTAATATTGTGTCCATGACCGTTATACTAGAATTCCTATGCCTCACATTGATACTACCAATGAACATCAACCTTTGGATGATCAACCACATTTAGTACCACTTAAGGGAGATATTTATTTACTAGATGTGGTTCCCGCTCCATCACCCATTACTACCACTATTGTTCCATATCAACCACTCCTTCCTCCATGAAAAATTTCATCCCATCATCGCTATTATCATCCACACACCCACCCTTCACATGTACACTCTTTATCCGTGACTCATTTTGGGAACAAATTCCATTTGATCCCACCCATGATGAAACCATATGTTCTCCTCGTTGGCCTCACTGCCTTGGTTTCACTTTTGAGGACCTTCATTCTTCCACTCATTTTCCCTATCTATATTATGGCTTTATCAATGTCACAACTACTTGCGCAGTTGCATTTATTCCATCTCCTCGTCTACTTACCATGTATCCTTTGTTCCTATCTTCTCACATTAGGAGATTCTAGGATAAATTACATTGAAACACATTGGACCCTACTCACACCGACATTTCATTCCCTATGTTCTTCATTAATGTCCCAATCTGGTAGTTCTGTCTTGGCTACTCACCTAAGTACACTCGATGGTATGTACATGGTTTTCCACATCCCCTTTCACTAACAAAGAATACAAGATGTGCATGTATAGTCTGCGCTTATTGATCATTACATGAGCAACCTCATACTATAGATTACCATGTTACCAATCCGAATCCATTTAAATTTAACCTGAGGATGACAATCTCCTCATGAGTTAAAATATCCTCTTCCCATATTAATGTTGGGGGATCTCACATGAGATACTACCTCCCCCTAATTTAGTATAGTCAGTATCCCCTTTTACATCCTACACTTCATCTCTATCACTTATCGTCATCCCTTATTCACATATCAGCTCCAATATTAAAGCACCCTTGGTACACAATGATGCACCCTAGTGCTTTGATTCATACTGGATTGTTGAGGGATTATCATTACACATAACCCCACACACTACACTCTAGGTTCTACACATTTACATGTTATCACATAAACCATGAATTTTGCATCATAATACATAGCCTACATCTTACATTACCTCATACATTCCTCGTCCATTAGTCATTTCTACATCATTCATCTTATACATACAACATTAGTCATCATTTTATATGAGTCTAGTTTCACATTTTATACCTACATCCACTATTTACACTAGGACTCATTATATATGCGTATAGTTTTCCATGTCATCAATAAATATTATAACCGCACTTATCCTTGTATCTTCCACACTACATATACATCCTACACACCCACATCGCATCTATACATAGTACATATTCACATTGCATTCATATGCATATTCTACATGCTACACTAGATTTCGATATACTTGGGTCTATTTTTCCCTATCATCATAACACATTCTATTTATAGCTACACACTTATTACATTACATTCAATCCCGATATGCATTCTACATTACATTGCCTACACTATGCATTCATATACCTTGTCTATTTATACTATGTTGCCTCAGATGCGCTTTACACTCACCACCCTATGATGCACTTTAGTTCCTAGGTCCATACTTGACTGCCAAGGGGTTACCAACTCTTGGGTTTCAAATTTTCACTTTAGGTGAAACCATAGTTAGGGGACAAACAAGTCCCTCCTCTTTGATGGGAGAGGTTCCCTTATTGAAAGCCAGAAACAAGATTATTTACAAATCTACAACTTTCATCAAATGTGGTCTTCTGACATATGAAAATGCATTTTCTCCAAGGAAAAACACCAGCACAAGAGAATGGAAGAATGAAGGGGAAAGAGAAGGCAGAAGAAGGAAATAATTTCAGGGGAAAAGAGATTGCAGAGAGAACCCCTAATTGCATTGGATAAATGAATTACAGAGAAGAATCATTCACATTTTTACCAGGTGTAATTACACAGACACAAAGTTCTCATAATTGCATTTTGAAGAACACAAAGTTTCTTAGCTTCTATTTGATCAAATGATTCACAAAACAGAGCAGAGGAGAGAGGGGAAATAGAGGAAAAAGAAAAATAAGCTCTTGTATTGATTTTTCAATTCAAAATTATAGTCTCAACATATCAAAATTTCCAACCCCAAAAATGGCTTCCAGAACCCATCAAATAGCTCATGCAAAAAGTGGTTATAACTTCCTCTAGGTAAGAAAAATGGTTTGCAAATGGATTTCATCCTTCGTTCCCTTCAAAAATCATCCAATCATGAAGAAAAACCATGGCGGAAAACCAATTTGCACAAATACATAGACATTTCATTTTATTTGCCAGTTTCAATATGAACCATTGATTTGTTGTTAAAACATTCAAATCGGACCATCCACGTGGAAGGAGAAGATTGGAGTGGGCGTGGGGAAATCCCCTTTCCATTTTCATGAATTTTTGTGTTTTGGCACTTTGGAACAAATTTCCCCAGCCCCGCTCTACTTTTTTGACTTGGACACGTGGCGAGCTGTGATTGGAAATGGGGTCATGGTGCAATTCTGAACATTTTGACCTTTTTAACAAAAAACACAAAATATCATTTACCTCCACTAGCCCGTAGCTCTGATTCAGCATGGACATGTGGCGCAATCTAGTTGGAAATGGGTGTGCAGCTCTCGTTGTAACATTTTGACCTTTTCTGTAAAATGGCGCAAAATATCATTTACCTCCACCGCCCACTGCTCCGCATCGGCTCTTTGGACACGTGGCGCCCTTAGATTCACTATGGGTTATGGGGAAAATGACTTACCTTAACACTTTTTAACCTTTTGAAAAAGGTTCAAAACCTTGAATTCTTCCATGGCTCTGCCGATCCGATCCTCCCTTTGGGCACATGGCAGCCTTTGATTCGCTACGGTCCTTAGGAGATTTTGTTTCAATTCTCCCGCGGGCTCACGGGACAAATCTCACCAACTTAGATTTTGTAAAAAGATCAAAGTGCACAAATACCCAGGTGCCTTTCCACCAGTCCGCCAAGGGAAAATCTAACATTTATCTCCACCGAGCCATAACTCAAAAATTACAAAGAGTTAGGAGGTCTTCTTTGCCTTTTTGGAAAGGGAAAGAAATTTCCCATCTGATGAAGTGATTTTCATGAGCACTCCAAGTCTTAGAAAGTTTCAAATTCAAAAATACCTCTTTTCAAGTATACTTTAAGGGACCCAACTCATAATTTTGTAATTTTAGACTTAGAAATTAAATGACAATTTGAGCAAAGGACAACAACTAGCTCTTTCTAGGGATGAATTGGCTTGAAACAAAGGCATAAGGCAAGATCAAGAACAATAGACCAACTCTGGGAAATGAAGACTAGTGCCTTATCCATTGGGTGATAGAGTCAAGAGGAAAACCAATACAAGACAACACACACAAGGCAGGAAAGGAAACAAATCAAAAAGGAGGGCCCAAAACAAACACCCCACAAAACAAGGAAGAAAAAGGAAACAAACAAGCCAAAAACAAAGAAAATACACAATGTACAAAGGGACTCCCTAATCACCTAGGACCTGAACAAATTTAAGTACTACCCACTATAAGGGAGTGGGAGAGAAGATCCATCCATGTAACTCAAATAAAAAGAGTTCTCACCAGTAAAATTCTTGATTCTCAAAGGGCCAAGCCAAAGTGAGTCAAACTTACCATGGCTTCCTCGAGGCTCATGTCTCTTATCCCATAGCAACATTGTGTCCCCCACCTGGAAAACTATGGATTTGGATTTCTTGTCAAACAAATCCTTCACTTTCAACTAATGGGATTCTATTCTATTAACCACCTGCAATCTATCTTCATTCAACTTTTTGAGATACATGATTCTCTTGTCTGCAGCACTCGCTTTGAAGCTTGAATCTTCAATAGTTTTCATCAAATACAAAGCTGGAAACTCCACCATCACTAGCAATTGAGCTTCCACACTATACACTACTTGGAAAGGAGACATTCCAATGGCTCTCTTAGGTGTAATCCTATCAGCCCAAAGTACATCACATAATTTCTTATGCCAATTCTTTGAGAATCATTCACAAGTTTCCTGACAATGGTCACCAAATTCTTATTCATTGATTCAGCTTGTCCATTCCCTTGAGGATAATAATTAGAAGAGTGAGCAAGAGATATTCCATATCCATAACAAAAATCCATTATCTCAGTAGAGGATAAGTTAGAAGCATTATCAGTCACAACTTTGTTTGGAATTCCAAATCTTATCAATATGTTTTCCTTTATGAAGTTGCATACTACTTTAGAAGTAGTACTCTTGAATGGGATGGCTTCCACCCACTTGGTGAAATAATCCATGGTAGTCAACACATGAGTATGTCCAACGACTTGAAGATGGATTGAGAGTTTCGATGAAATCCAAACCCCATTGTTGAAAGGGCTCCTCGATCACCACTGGCTTGAGAGGTAAAGAAACCAACCTTGGTCTTCCAACAAACATTTGGCATGCTTCACATTTACTCACCCACTTTGATGCATCTTAGAATAGAGTGGGCCAATAATAGCCAACGATGAAGGATTTTGTGAGCTATTACAGTAGAGGAGAAATGCCCCCCACAAGCTTGATCATGAAAAGTAGAAAATAATTTCTTTTGTTGCTCTTTATCTACACATTTTAAAAACCTTCCATCTACACCTCATTTGAAAAGAGCATTTTCCCAAAGAACATACTGTGCAGATCTAAGTTTGATGGCTCTTTTTTCTTTTACAATCAAGTGAGATGGGCATTCACCATAGGTCAGAAAATGAGCAATATCAGTGTACCATACATCTGTTGAGCTGAGAAACAAAACCACAGGCAAATCCACTTCATCTTTGGACAACATTTCATTAGCACCTTTAAGAATGATATCACATAGGTTTACTATAAACCAACTTCGTTGGCTTGATATCCAAATCGTATTCTTGCACTTTTTCCACCCAATTACCTCTCTTAGTTCCAAATTCTTGTTGTGTGAGAATCGATTTGACACTTGTATCAGGCACAAACACAATAGCATGAGAATTTAGAATATAAAATCTGAATTGTTTAATAGCTTTTACAATAGCAAAAGCATGTTTCTCCATCATGGCATATTTCAGTTTGTGGGCTTTCAAAATGTAGCTCATGAATGATATGGTAAATTCGTGATCTTAAGCATTCTTTTGAGTTGAAACAATGGTTGGGAAGGGGAAGAAGGAGTTGGAAAAATACCTTTGGAAACATGGGATGGGATTTTAGATTTGGAGTTGACAAAATCAACCATTTTGGAAAAGGCTTTGGGATGGGTTTGATAAAACTCAGCCTCAGAAATATGAACCTTAGTTCTCTTTATGTGATCAATAATATCAAAGGATCCAGATGTGGATGGGGTATCATTATAAGGAATAGAAGAGACCTTAGACCTATCATCTTTATCATTTGACACAAAGGCTTTAGAAGCAGGTAATCGAGGGAGAAAACCAAGATTTCTTACCTTTTTGTGTGGAGGTGGTGGAGATAGGAGAACCTTTGTTTGCAAGCACTGGGATGGTATTGAAGACTCTTTGATTTGTTTCAAGCCTGCACAACTTTTTCCTTTTAGCTGGTTTGTTCTCGAGTCATGACAACATATGACTCACTGTTCATGTCAGCCACTATATCATTATAATCATCCTCATCATCAACACCTTCAAGGTGAAGAAGTTGACTCTAGACTCGCCGAGTCGCTCCAAATATTCATCAAAGATATTCTTCTCGATCATCATACAATTCATTCTCTTCTTCATCATCAGGTTCAAGGACTTCACATGTTGCATTTATAGGCACTTTTAGATGTGAAGCTTCAATTACCAACCTGGTTTGAGAAGAAGGTAGTCTGTTCCTAGGCTGAAAATTCTTCCTTGGAACATCTTGGTATGGAGCATGACGAGCCAATTGTTTTTTGATTGCAATGAGGTCATTGGCCAAATTTTGTACCAACTGATCCGAATTACCTCCAAGAGAAGAGGGAGAAGATGATGTCTTAGATTTCTAGGATTCTCTTTTTAGTTTTCCTGACATGATCAAGTCATCTTCCACGCTGACTACCAGCCTCTGATCCTCATCCAAAGTTGCTAGATTGGCTCTCCTCAGAGCATAGCTTACTTCAGGTAGTTGTGCATTCAAAAAGAAACATTTTTGGATCTGATCAACGGGTCGGGTGTCTTGTGGGATCTTGTTAATAAGCTTATTAAACTTAGCCACAAATTCTCTCATGGGCTCTTGTGGTTCCTTTTGATTTGAGAAATTTGGGCAAGCAGAGCATGCACATCTTCTGTAGGTTTGAAACGGTTCTCAAATCTTGTTCTCATTGTGGTCCAATTGGTAATTTCTCCAGCAGGAAGATGGTAAAACCAATTTGTTGCATTGTCTTGTAAGGTCTCCACAAACATCCTATCGAGACATCTTCATGTTCCACACCGAGGACTCCACATGCAACAATGAAGGATGCGATGCGTTAATCAAGGTGCACTTTCCGTCACCCTTTAATTTTGGAAAATTCTTTCATATACCCTGTGTAACTCATGCAAAGGTTGTGGAAGAGCCAAGGGACCAAATCGGTGGCCCCTAGGTAATGGAACTACCATCCTTGGAAAACTGGTTAAGAGGAACTAAAACACCAACAAGAATCAAAGCACGGAGATTAGGTTGAGTTGCTCTTGAGGGATTCCAATCCCAAGGGTTCTCCTTTCGACAAGGGTGTGCTCTTGAACGAGCTCTTCTATTTCTCCCTTGTTGAAGGAAGAGGAAAACCTTGCTGCTCCAGAAGTTGAAATTGAGAATCTTCAACTCCAAGAGCTCTTCTACCACATGTGTATCTCAGAGTCACTAGATCAATGGAATGATCAAATTGTTTTTCTTCTTATAAAGGAATCTATTGAAAGCATTCCCAATGCGAGTCACCAATAACTCGCTCATTTTCAAATTTGCACTTTAGGTGAAACCACAAATGTGGACAAACAAGTCCCTCCTCTTTGATGGGAGAGGTTCCCTTATTGAAAGCTAGAAACAAGATTATTTACAAATCTACAACTTTCATCAAATGTGGTCTTCTGACATATGAAAATGCATTTTCTCCAAGGAAAAACACCAACACAAGAGAATGGAAGAATGAAGGGGAAAGAGAAGGTAGAAGAAGGCAATACTTTTAGGGAAAAGAGATTGCAGAGAGAACCCCTAATTGCATTGGATAAATGAATTACAGAGAAGAATCATTCATGTTTTTACCAGGTGTAATTACACAAACACAAAGTTCTCAGAATTACATTTTGAAGAACAAAAAGTTTCTTAGCTTCTATTTGATCAAATGATTCACAAAACAAAGCAGAGGGAGAGAGGGAAATAGAGGAAAAAGAAAAAGAAGCTCTTGTATTGATTTTTTGGTTCAAAATTACAGTCTCAACATATCATAATTTCTAACCCCAACAATGGCTTCTAGAACCCATCAAATAGCTCACAAAAAGTGGTTATAACTTCCTCCAGGTGAGAAAAATGGTTTACAAATGGATTTCATCCTTCATGCCCTTCAAAAATCATCCAATTGTGAAGAAAAACCATGGTGGAAAACCAATTTGTGTAAATACACAGACATTTCATTTTATTTGCCAGTTTCAATATGAACCATTGATTTGCTATTAAAACGTTCAAATTGGACCATCCACGTGGAAGGAGAAGATTGAATGGGTGTGGAGAAATTACCTTTCCATTTTCATGAATTTTTGTGTCTTGGCACTTTGGAACAAATTTCCCCACAACCTCTACTTTTTTGACTTGGACACGTGGCGGGTTATGATTGGAAATGGGGTCACGGTGCAATTCTGAACATTTTGACCTATTTTGCCAAAAAAAAAAAAAAATCTCATTTACCTTCGCCTCTCGTAACTCCGATTTAGTGTGGACACGTGGCACAATCTAGTTTGTACTGGGTGCGTGGCTCGTTGTAACATTTTGACCTTTTCTGCAAAATGGTGCAAAATCTCATTTACCTCCGCCAACCCACTACTCCACATCGGCTCTTTAGACACGTGGCGCCCTTAGATTTGTTGCAGGTTATGGGAAAATGACTTACCTTAACACTTTTTAACCTTTTGGAAAAAGGTTCAAAACCTTGAATTCTTCCATGTCTCCGCCAATCCGATCCTCCCTTTGGGCACGTGGCAGCCTTTGATTCTTACTGCAGGTCCTTAGGAGATTTTTTTGTTTCAATTCTCCCCATGGGCTCACAGCCAAATCTCACCAACTTAGATTTTTGCAAAAAATATCAAAGTGCACAAATACCCCCACATCTCCACTAGTCTCCAAGGGAAAATTTGACCACTTAGCCCCGCCGAGCCATAACTCAAAAAGTACAAAGAGTTAGGAGGACTTATTTACCTTTTTGGAAAGGGGAAGAAATTTCCCATCTGATGAAGTGATTTTCATGAGCCCTCCAAGTCTTAGAAAGTTCCAAATTCAAAAATACCTCTTTTCAAGTATAATTTAAGGGCACCAACTCAAAATTTTGCAATTTTAGACTTAGAAATTAAAGGGAAATTTGAGCGGTGACGACACCAATCAAATGGACCTTACACTCACCATGCAACATTTCCTTCTATAGCATTTCTCATTTAGTGATTTATACTTTAGGTTAAATATTCACCCCATTCTTATCATCCTATCGTGGTATATGGCTTAGGATAAATTACCACACATTATCTCTGTTATTTTGTAGTGGTATACACCCTTAGGTTACATCACCAATCCCTCCTTCCATCTTGTAGTCACATATAATTTAGGCTACATTGTAACCTATTTCCCGCTAAGCCATCTATAGTGATATACGCTTAGGGCTACATCATCACTCATACATTCATCAAGTCATGGTATATGCTTTGGTTATAGGCTCCATGCACGTCTTTCTATGCATATATTTTTTTCCATCCGTTAATTCCATGATGATATATGCTTAGGGATAAATCATCACTTATACATTCATAAATTCATGGTAAACTCTTAGGCTATAGGGTTCACGAGAATCTTTCCACCCATCTCATCCCCATACACCCATTCTATAGTAATATATGCTTCTGGTCTAAAACATTACTCCTCCATTCAACAAGTCATGGTATACACTTAGTCTATATGGTCCATGCACACTTCTCTACATGTCACATTTCATAACCATTACATACACATACTCATCACAAAGGCGCTAGACGCAACCTACACTACTCGACTATTTCCCAATGACGTACTCTCATTTACGCTTAATTCTTGATGGTTAAGGGGGAAAAAATGAACCTCACCGCATACACTTATATCCACTCAAGGGGAACATTGCTACTATCATTCCATCTTGCATTCCATTCCATCCATCCACAATATACTGCATTTTCTTAAACACATTTACTTTTTCTTACTCATTTTTGCATTCTTACTTTTGCTACACATGTTAGCATTATTTCTTATATGTCATTATCATACAAAAATGCACATTCAAATGTTTTTTTATTGTGATAGCAAATACATGAATCTACACACGACATGTATGCTTGACTTTTATGCTTCATATACCAATGTTTAGGCATCCACATTCATGCTATCCAAGTACTATTGTTTCATTTTGTACTTACCATCTTATACTACTTGTTCATACATGTTTTTGACATGTTGGTTATCACTCTAATATACTAATACATGTTCTATGTGCAACACTTGTTTTACAAGATTACATGTTTCCATGATTACTTCTTTGTTTGAATTTGACTGATTTGTTTCTCATTATATGCGAGATTTGTATTTTTCTTGTGGGAACACTTGTCTACTATTTGTGGCCATGATTGTCTTGTGTGTCTTGCGACATCGTGAGTGATGTCCCATGTTTGAAAATGATTTTTGCGGTCTTCTTGTTTTCTTGCATGTTTACAATACTTTGTTTGGTATTTTTACATTATTTTCATATTTTACACTTGGCTTATTTGTATGCATGTGTTTTCGTACTAACACATGTATTATCTAGCCATCCCATTTTGTGCATGCCTCAAGATCTACCAAGTGTTTCCTTCTTCCTCTGTAGGGCATAGTTCTACAAGTTAGAGTGGGGTTGGTCCTCTTTTCAGTGATGTATTCTCCTTATAGGGTCATCACATGTTCCCCAAAGATGGGGGACATCATTCAGTGGTTTCTACTATAACAATATGTCTACACCGGTTAAGACACTCATGAGTGAGATCATACCAAGATACAAACTCCATATACAACTACCTCAATAGGACATGGTGTCCTTCGGTAATTCTCGTGAGTAGTTATAGTCTTGAGGGTTACAAAGTGGGTGTTCGTCTCTACACTTCTCCGTCTAGTGGCATCGAGATCGCACAAAAACCATGACAATACAGTAGATATCTTCCAACATTTCAGCAAAAGCAAGCTTAAATGTTAGATGATACAAGATGATTCCTCCCTATACTTCTTCATCCAAGGTAGTGTGAGATCACCTAAAATCTTGTGACAAGATAGGATATCCTTCTACAACTTTTCTCTCGACATGGATTACGTGCACATGTTCCATTTTTCCATTTACACTTTCTATTTCAACATATTTTACATATTTTCATATACATGCGTAACATTTTTACATACATACAGATTTGACTACTTGATCATTTTATCATTGTAGTTCCGTCGTATGAGAAATAAGTAGTGAAATCAGGGGGAAACAACAATAACAACAATAACAACGACAACGATAACACACCACTATACGAATTTTCTTTACTAACTATGCATGTATACTACACACAACAACAAATAAACATATGTTCTTCCCTAGGCTCACTCTCATCACTTTTATACACATTTTTCATCTTTAAATCCACGCTCTTCCACATTTTTATTTTTCTCATTCCACACTTGAGTCTAGTCCATCGGCACATATTCTTCTACACTCTACATGTTTATCACTACGCATCTCTATCTACTTTATGTTACGTAAACTTTTTCTCACCAACATAAAGTGGGGAGAATGTAGACAAAAATATTGCACATTAGACAATATTTAGTCGGGTCTTTAACTACTATATAGAAGGTTCTCAAGTGTACAATGTACTAATTAATCCCACCTTTTGGCCACCTTTTTATTATATTTCATTTCATCTTTCTCGTGTATTTCCTGATACCTATCATCCCTTTTCATGGTGTTTCCAACATTCTAGCCTAAAATTAGGTGCCTCATCCTATACTTTACCACCCCAAGGCACCTTGGTCCCATTCGCAGCGCCTTTGGTCTATACACAACCCATTTCACTTCTTTTTGGGTCACTTCTAGCTATTGGTCATCGTTATCATCTTCTGAGTTGGCCTTGTTTGGATTAATTATGAAATTAATCTTGAGATCCATAAAAATATAAATTTATAAGACCATAGTAAGGGTCATAGGTCTCTACATCATATCACTACTATCACTCCATCTAGGGCTACACTCATTTCATCACTTCTATCCAAATAGTGACATGCATTTTAGCTAAGAGATATGCATCACACACACTACATAGGGGAGGGATTCCATTCTATTCCATGCACTTATGCTACTTACATTTTGATAGCTATTATTGATCCCTACTTCACAAAGTATGACTAGTACGAGAGCACCTAGGGCATGACATGCACACACACACACACTAGAACTACATCTAGACCTCTGAAATGTAGTGCACCTCTCAAAGATAAAACCACTATTTTGGCAGTGTGAGGTTAGTCTAACACATTCATATGCATCATCTTTCATTTTTCTAGGGTTTGATAATTCTTGCATTGCAATTCATTCTCCAGCTTCATCCGATAAATCCAATGTGAGAGATATGAAGTATTCAAATACACCGAGTTACCATACCAAATTAAGATTATGAGGATTTATAGTGTCCCATGTGCGCAAATTGTAGACCAGTGGTGCCTGGGCACCCCAAGACACTCCTGTGTGCATGTGTTAGGTCGATCTGCTTGATCTACCCTTCGTAGGATCTCTAAAGGTATTTCTAAAATTCCATATTTTATTTTGTGATCTACAACACTGCAACAATATTCTATTATCATCTAATCTATCGTATCCCTCTCTCTCATACTAGGATTTCATTTTCACATAGAATAGTTTACTTACATTCATTACATATTATCTTAGTATTGGTTTAGTTTATTTACAATAAAAATTTTAGTCCTCCTAATTAGATTAATATTAATAACCTAGATATCCCTTTAGATTCTAAGAAATTTTATTTTTATTTATAAGTTTTCATTCTACCCTCATCCCATCCACCAAATTTCTAGTTTTCGATAGGCCGGTTTATTTCTTTTTTCTTCTCTTTTTAGAAAAGTATTATATATTTTTTATCTTGCTCCATTCACATAGCCTATGAAATCCTTGGATTTCATGGTTTGAAGTTTCTTTTCTCGTGAAGGTAATATTTATTTGATGACATAGGATCCTAGCCATATAAATTTTATTTTTCCATGATGTTTACATTTATTATCATGTAGGAGTACCCGATCTCTAATGTTGAATTATTTTCTTTTGATGTGGCGGTCATGTCAAGATTTTTGTCTTCTATTTTGTTGGGTTAGATTGTATGATTCTAAGCACGTTTTCTTATCAAATTTCCTAATTATATTATTCTCTAATGTAGGGAAGAAACTTCATTCATTCCGAATGTTACCGCTTCTCTTAGACTTGGAGGTACGAATTTATAGGGACGACAACTTCAATTCAAAGAGACTAATGTGAATGGAGAGTATTTAGTCAGCCTTTTGTATGTGGTGTAGTAAGCACATTAGGTTGCACGTATCTTCAAATACTAATATAATTGTGATAATGAACATGTTATCATAAGCACCTTATCCAATACCTTGTTAAAAGATTTTGTAGTCCCATTCTCTTTGGGTGATAATGCATATTATGGTTATAGTTTGTATGAATTTATTTTAGTAGTTCCTCATAATAAGATTCACAAAGTGTTTTCCTTGATCTTTGGTAATACCTAAGGGACATCCAAACTGAATTATTACATGTTTATAAATGAGTCTTGTTACGGTTTTAGTGATAAAATATTTATTTGGTATAGATTCCACCCATATTGTTAGATATTATGTTCATGTATTAATGAATCTTTCCTAAGAGTGTCTTCATGTTCGTTTAATAGGTATAATGAAGTCTATAGCCCATTTTTAAAATTGTGCTAATGCTAAGATTGGTTTTAAGGGCATTTCATCTTGGGAATTTGGTTTTCCCACCCGCTGAAAAATATCACAAGACCTTACATGCTTATGTGCATCTTTAAATAGCATAAAGACACCACAATCCAAATATTATCATTTTTCTGGCAATTTGTTCCCTTCCATCAGGTCCTCCCGCTATACCTTCATGAGCTTCTACTAAGATAAATTATTTTTTCCATGTTCAAGGGCCATCCTTATAAGGACATCATCTTTTCCCTTCTTATATAATTGTCCCTAGATAAAGGTAAAAGGAAATGCCCGAATTAGTAAATTGCTCTTATGTTGTTTTGTATATTTGTTGGGGAATTCACCTATGACCAGTAATTGTTCTATATCATTGAATTATTTTGGAATTTCCTCTATTCTAAATAGGTGTGCAATAGGGAAATAATAATCAATCACCCTTCATCTTCTCCCATTTCTATTCTTGACTAGTAGTTTGGTCTATTATTTAATTTTCCTTGTTTAAATGTAATCAGAAAGTCAAATTCTTGGAGCAACATTAACCAATGGTATATCCTTCCTTACAAAAATGGTCTACTTAATAAGTATTTTAATGGCTCGCAATTTGTGTAGAAAATAATTGATGTAGCCAATAGATATTATCTTTTTTATTTTAGGCATGTAATCCATGCTCAATGCCTCTCTTTCTATGGTTGGATAATTCCTCTCGCTTTGGCTAACTTTCTTCATGCAAAGTCTACCCGATGATCCATTTATCCCTCGTTGTGTTAATATTGCACTAATCACAATGCTATATGTGTCCACATTGATGTGGAATGGGACTTTCCAATTAGAAAATATTAAAATAGGTGCATGCAATATTTTATCACTTAGAACCGCCAAACCATCTCGCGCATTATTTTGTCCATTATGTTTTCTTATTTGTTCTTTTCATGAATAGCTCTTTCAAAGGTGTACTAATGTCTGTGGTAATTTCTTATGAATTTTCTATGATAGCTGGTATACATAAGAATTGTTCTTAAATCGTTTTTGTGTCTTAGAAGGAGATAAATTGACAACGACTAAAGTTTTTATCGATCAATTACTAATCCATACTTGCAAATTTTATGCCCCAACAATGTGCCGAATGGAGTCGAAATATACATTTATTCAAACTAAGAGATATTTCATAGTTAGGTTTCACATCTCTAAAACATAAGTCTCAATACTTGAACATGATTTTTCTATATTCCATATATTGTCTTATCTTCGACATATAACTCCAAGAACTTTTTTCATAAATTCCTCAATTTATTAATCTTTATTCTCGTTAAATTTTTTTGGTGCATTCTTTATCCCAAATGGCATAATAGTGTACATGAATGAACCCCATTCCATAGAAAAAGTGGTATTAACTTGGTCTCGTGGGGAATTTTTGACTGATGGTAACCAAAGAAACCATTAGTGAAAGAATAGACTTCTCTTCCTACAACATTCTCTAACACTTCTTTTGTAAATGGTGTCGAATGGGTCATGTACATAGGATTTATTAAGCTCTCTATAGTCCACACATATTTTTATTTCTCTTGTCTTCTTATTCTAAATGACCATAGGACTTATCCACTCTAAATATTCAACCTTGAGGTTAGGATTTAATCTATAAGGCCTCTTCTTCAATGGTTTGAATCCTTCCTTAATTTGAATCTTCATGGTGCCAAATTATTATTTTATACCCCACAAATCTCCTAAATATTTGGGGAATATGTCCTAGAATTCCTGAAGAAGTTCTACTACTTTGGCCACTTCTTCTTCTGACCAGTAGTCTCCTATCTTGGCAAGTTTTTCATCTCCATTAGTGCCAATATTTTTAGTTCTTAACTCTGTGAGGCTCATAAGTAGCATTTATATACTTTTGTCTTGGTCTCCACTACTTCCCTTTCTCCTTCAATTGTTTTATATCTCATATTTTTTAGGTGTTTCATCTCTCTATTGCTTCTTGACTACAAAGCAATATGACATCTTTCTAACTAGTTGAGAATGCACTAAGGGACTACTAATTGATGTTACTTCATTTTTTTACCTTCTTTGATCAATATGAAAATTTTCCAAGTTACTCTTTCTTTCCTTTGTCTCTTGATAATTCAATGTCAAAATATAACTCTCTCAATGATTCTCTTAATTCTCTCACAAATTCTTCTCGTTGTTTACTTTCTTCTTATAATATTTCTATCTAACTTTCGCTTCTTTTATATATTTCGATTCAAGTTGTTTGTGCATAGTGGTACTTGGAATGGTGGTCAACTAGATAGGTCATCTAATTTGGGCATGTGTGGTGGTTGAAAATGCATCCTTAGTTGGAAAATTTTCATAACTATCTTTTTCCATAATTACCTTCCTATCTTTATTATTTCTTAACCTATAACTGTCTTCTAATCCTTTGTCACTCGTTTTCTTATTTTTTTCCTTCTCTTCCTCTTATTTCTCATACTTATATTTTTCCTCATCTTTTTCCTCCACTATTTTTATTTTCTCTCCAAATTCTTCAACTAATTATTTTGTGTTAGTGACTTCATATTCCTCTTCTCCTTTTTCTTTAATTAATAATGGATTTTATTCTCATATTCTTCCCATCTTATTGTGCTTCGACTATTTATATAATTCCCCGATCTTAGTCCTCATACTAATTCTTCTAAATATATTACTAGTATAGCCTTCCTCGATAATACTTTTTTAGTATTTGACTCTTAAAAAAAAATGTTCCACTGGGAATCGTGGTACAACAAACATTTTTTCATCTCCTCTCACCGCATGAATTATAACTAGAATATATGTGTTTGCCTCCATTTCAAGATTATCCACTTGTTGGCCTCCACTCAAGTGGGTGTTTTTCTTTCCTATTTTATGAGTTTTATTTAATTTTTCTTTTCTCTCATTTAATTTATTTTCTCTTTGCTCCCTTTATATCCTTTTTCTCTAGTTTCTTCTCTAACTCTTATCTCGTATATATCCGGCTCTCTCTTCTATCCTCCTCATTCCGGTTGTTTTTGTTAATATAATAAACTCTCCTTAATTATCTTAATTCTTTATTTTTCATCTATATATATATATATATATATATATATATATATATATATATTATTTTTTTTTTTTCTTCATGTCATCATATTTCGATATCCCAAACATCACCCCATTAATTCTAATTGGTTACATCTCTTGATTTCCACCCTTCATGTATTTTATCCCACAAAGTTGCTAGTCCCCTAAAGGAAATTTTCCACGCTTTTGATTAAACCTTTTTCTATAATAAAAATTTTCATTAAAAATGGGATTAGTTTAAGTAATCCGCCTTCCTCCACTTAAAAATTCACCTTTCTTGTATTTGAAAATGGTCCAACGGGCTATATTGCCTAAGTAATTACATAGAGTCTAAATTAGTTTTCAACCAATAATCAAGTGCTCGTCCAGGCTCATTAATATTTTTGAGGATATTTAACTTTTCTTCATTCCACTCAAATGGTTTTTGTAAGTGTAATCGCAACCACTTTTTCTTTTCAGCGTGTGCTAATATGCAAGGCCATAATAAATTTGGAAAATGTGGACAAAATTCTTCTCTCGTATTCTCCATATAATTCAACTTTTTTCTTTTATGTGATGCTTTCAATATTTTTGCTTCTCCTTTAACAAATATATGAATTTGATTTTCCCACCAATCCTCGCCACAATGTTGGTTTCTAATATCTAGGTGGTATTATTTTTTCCGACATCCAATTAAAAAAAGGAACATGGGATCGTATACCAAATTTTGACCTTAAACCTCAATAACAATGTGAGATTTAAGAAGTTCTACCTTTTATTAATGATGTGCACAGAAAAGTGAACTAATTTAAGTTTTGAACTCGAAATAATGTAAATTCATATAACAAAATTTTCTCCAAACATAAATATTAATATTCATATCTTAGTAATGATCACATTAGCCTTATATACAAATCATTTATATTTAGTATTCCATATCTCTATCATATCTATCTATCTCTCAAGACCTCACAATCATATATTCCTCATTCGGGCAAGAATTATATATTTTACCGGGATGCACATATATACAATGGATTAGTTGTAATATATATAATTCATAAAAAGATCCCAAAATTCAATCTTTTTGATCTCACCTTTTCGCATTCTATTTTTCTCGACTTGGTTTGTATTTTTTTAATGGATTTGTGTTGGTTTCTACATCTTCTTCCAAAGTACCATAGATTTATTAGTGTATTGTGGAATTTCATAGTCTTCTAAAAATTCATCATTTTATCTATGGCTTTATTTTTTTCAACTCGCAGCTTTCTCTAGACTTCTATAGATTTCTCTTGATCTCCTCGCTTTCTCAAAATTTGATGAAGAACCCCGCACAACACATACAAAGTCAAAGGAGATAGGGAGAAGTTTCTTCCTATTAAAAGATCAGATATACACTTTAAATTATAGGAATCCTAGGGCCAACATCCTATATCAATAAAATAGTAGGATGAATCATTTTAGTGACAACCGAGAAGGAAGATGAGAATCCTATTTTGATATAACCAAGTATCTCTTCCCGAGAGGGTATGGATTTGAAGGAGGTTTTTAAAAAAATTAGTTGTAATAGGATGCCCAAAATTTCCAAATGATGCGAGCTATGAAGAAGATAAAAATTTTCTTGATGATTTACAAGTTGAGAAATTAGCTTATTTTCTTCATACCGATGAAGAGGAAATGTTATCATTCCCATTTGAAGATGAATTTTCTATTCATCATGTCATTCATGAAGGAAAGAAAAATCCAACTTGTGATGAGCTCTCAAAAGTTTTGAAACAACAATTTGTGTAAGAACTCAAGCTAAGAGCTACAAAAGAGACAAAAGACCCCGAGCTTAGTCTTGAACTCCTAATGCAAGCTATGGATATGCAGGGACAAGCATGAATCCAATTCAGAATCCTAAACCAATTTGAAGGTGGTTCATGATGAAATGAAACGAGATGAAAAATACAATATCCCTCCCAAGCCTATGAGAGATGGAGGTAATGATGAAAATTAATTTTTCACCTTTCCTTTTGAATAAGATTCTTTCGTGGTGGAAAGTTAAAGCAAATAATTATGAGGTCCTCAAGTCGAGGTTCCCTTGAAAAATAATTAGTGGAATAAAGTGATCTTTGGGATGATGAAGCAATTCTTATGAATGGTTGTATTAAATTTCGAATGAAGATTCTATGAAAAATGTAAGGGTAAGATTTTGAGATTCCAAAGAAAGACTCCATATAAGAAATATTGGAAGTGGTAGAAAGTGTGCAATATCCCAAGTTAAGTCTGACCTCTTAACTCAAGATATGGACACACAAGACATGTATGTGGTTTTTTATGATGCCTTTCTCTATTTCTAGAAAACCTCATAATGAGGTAGATAAATTTCAGTGCCTCTCAAGAAAAGGTTTTCAATATGTATGAATGGGGGAAAGAAGAAAAATCAATATATTCAAGATATTCAAATAAACCTTTTCCCCGAGGTAGTGATAAGATGGTAAATTAGGAATCAATAGTGTGGGTAAACACGAAGCCAAGTTCTACCCTAAAATGGATTTTGAAGACAATAACATCAATGTACTTTTGAAGTGAAGCCTTGAGCATCCAAAAGCTCATTTAGGATCTCTCCTCCAAAGCATACAATAAATTATGAAAATGCCTAGATTTCACAAGAATTTGAGGAATGGAAGCTATTTTCTTGAGCCATTTAATTGCTTCGTGGAACATCATCATTGAATGTTCCCTCTTCGGAGGTAACCACCGAAAAGGAAAATTGATTCAAGAAAGTGGGTCATTCCCACTATACAATAGGTGATTTAGGTATGTTTTTCCTCGTTATTTTTGAGTTTTTGGTGTCATGTGTTCCATTTTGACACGTGTACGTGTGCGTAAGACTTCTTGTTATCTGTTTTAAATGACTCTATATAGCCAAATGAAAAAGACATTGGTAAGATTTGAAAGTTTAGATTATTGTAATTCTCATTTTATTTTCTCACCGTAATCAATCCAAAATATGTCCCCATGCTAAATACATATGTTGTCTTGTGTTTTTGTATGGGAAAAATTCACCCGAAAACAAGATAACCATACCCTTTTGTCAAAAAAATATTTTTCAAACCTTTTTAACACTTGTAGGTCAACCTATCCTCCATGTAAAGCACTATCATGTCCTTCAAGAGTTCCATTTTTAAGTGACATCCTTCTTTATAGGTGATTTAGGAAAAATAATATCATTCAAGAATGTTTGGAGCAATCTTTATAAAGATGGGTTTTTGAGAAAGCTTAAAAGTGCTATCATCAACCTTATTAAGACAAATGCATATTCACTACAGAGAAGTGTTGAAGGCCTAATTTCATCAAGGAGGTGTATTAAGGATCCATTATCACTTATTGACTAATTTAGGAAGATTATGAGAAGTTTCAGAGGTTTAGGAAAAAGATCACCAAAAGTGGGGATTTTTAGGCCAAGGAGCTCTCATCACAAATAGGAACCCATACTTCTAAAAGTGATTTTGAGAGCTTCAAAATATTTATGACCCATAAAATACATAAATGGAAATGATTTGCATTCCCCTAAATGGTGGTAAAATAAGATCCATCAAAACCCCATACATTTTTCTCAAGAACTCAATATTTCCAAGCACAATTGGTCATCTTGAGAAAAATGATTTGTTTGACGGTGTTTTAGTTAGAATAAAGGAATTATATCCATCCAATCCTTCTAAAAATTCATTTTCCTTAAAAAACCATATAAATAAGCATTAAAAAGGTCATCTAGAGCTCAATTTATGGTCTTTTCAAGTTTGTCACTCAAGGTATGCATTCCATACTTAGTCAATTTTTGGGAGCCGTGGTGGTAGCATGAAGTTGACACAAATTTTTGTGTCCTTATTTTCCTTTTTCATGGGGATAATAAGGACAAAAAAGGTTCCATCCCCCTTTTGACATGTTGGTCACCCCATATGACCTCAACGACCTAGTTTAGCCCCCTCTACACATACTTGACTAACCCCCGACATTGCACGCATGATCGACAAGTGGCACACGTAGGCTAAGGTGATTTTTTTGCTCCAATTTTCTTGTCCCAAGGGGGAAATGGGGAAAACATTATCCCTTACCTGTGGTCTCCTTCAAGTAACACATATGACCGTAAGTCTCGCCACCAAGTGCTCATTTTTAGCTCCCCTCATTCCTCCTAGCCAATGATGACCGAGTGACACTTATCATGCTAAATCTAAGGTTCATTTTGTGCACTCATTATCTCGTTCTAAGGGGAAAATTGGAAAAAAGGGTTCCCGACCCCCTTAATCCATTCAAAACCTTTAAATACGGTAATTACCCACTTTTTTTGCTCATTCCCGCACATTCTCGCATACGTTGCCAAAACTATGATGAATGTTTATATAATTATTCCTCCAACATTTTCATAATAATTTGATTTCCTTGATTTACATATGATTTAATTAAGATAAATAAATTGAAAATGTGGATTTTTGAAGACTAAAAGCAATATTTTTCACCAAAGCTAAGAGAGACTCCATAACCCACAAAGAGAAATTGGTCGTATCAAAGAAAAGCGGTGCACTAATCAATTAAGGTTTTTTGAAATCATCTAAATTCCTATATGCTTTAAGAATCGAAAGAAAAAATTCACATCGACGCCCTAGACTTTTTGCACTAAAGAAACCATAGTTTACATGTGGAATTTTTTTAAATTTTAAAATATTTCATTTCGTAGACCGGATCCGCCCAAAACTTCAAAGGTGCAACAAAAACAAAAACCCATATAAAAAAATTATTTATTAAAATCACAAGGTCTAAAACACCACTTTCTAACAATAGTAAGGCCTTTACATATGTAATTGTTATTTTAAGTAATTATTCACAAAGAAAAATTTCAAAAAAGGAAGTGTGCATAAGGGTTCTCTAAGGGAAAATAATGTGATGGGAGTCCAAACTGTGGAAAATTGTCATTTTATAAAAATAGTAAATTCTCCTTTTTGATGTAAGGACGTGAATCGAGGGACATGAAATTTAAGGTCATAGGTTGTTCCAATTTCTTGTTGCACATGTCTAATCAATCATGAAATATGTTGGTGTTTCATGGTTTGATCATTCATTTCATATTACGTAATGAGGAATCCTTCATTATTTAAATTATGTAATCATCACTTGTATGAGTAGGTGCATCATTCCATCGAGTAATCTTCACAAAAAAACATAGCGTTATCTTAGAGGATCATCATAAGAATTTCCCATAGGGTATCTCGAATCCATGTCAAACAATCTCAACAAGTTTTTAAGCACTTATTCTACAATATAGGTTGTCTATGAAAAATTTCTAAGGAAGGGGATGTGATCATCACCGATAGAGAAAAATTATTCAAAATTTACTTCAACTAATATTTCTTATCGTATAGGAGTGTGGTCATGTAGTAGAAAACATAATAGATTAGGTTTTATCCTCGACTTCTTCTGAGAAGACCTCCATCAAAGTGATGCTCATGATCATCAAGGTGATCAATCAATAGTGTTTCTAAACACTTATTCCAACGTCTTTGTGCATCATCCGAAGGAGGGTTTTCATGGTGCAAAAGGTTCCAAGGATTAAGAATTCATTTCATTGATATTTCCATCGATAAGGTAAGCGATGAGGAGAAATTGAAAGAGGCAATTTCTTCATCATCTTAGCCCTCTCTCTTATTTATCTCTCTTACCCCACTTTCTCTCTCCTCCATGTTTTATTTCTCCATTGGGGTTAACCTTTTCATTTTGTCTTATTTATTTAAAAGTGACTTTAATTTTTAATGTAATAAATCACCCTTAATTCATAAAAGGGGACTTCACTCCATTCCTCAAAATGTGAAAATTCATGAGTTGTGCAAGTAATATAAAAGTCATGTGGGGATAAATAAATATATTCATTATTCCTATAAATATTAATGACACCTTCATTTGAAGGGGTTTTCAACTTTGTGTGTTCATGAGAGTTAATTCCTTACGAAGAAGCAAAAAGATAGTACTTTTTCCTTTTCTCATCTCTACGTTCTTCTCACTCTCATTATTGTATAATTTCACTATAGCATCAATGAAGAAAGGAGTTTGTTTCCTTTTTTGATGAGGTTATTTATGATAATTTTTATTATAATCTTAACTTATCTTGTTTCCCTTTGTAAAGTTGAGTTTATTATGATTTATGTTTCTCGAGAATTTTCTTGTTAATGGTTGTAAGAATTTAATTTTATACCTACAATGTTAATGCATTTCCTTTTTCTCACTCCTTTCCCAATTTTCTACCAAATTCCTCTCTAACAAGTGATTGTTATATTTTTCCACAGATCGGTGGAATGATGTTTTTAGATCCTAGGCCATAAGGCCACCACAAAATAAAATTTCACATGTGCAACAAATGTAGAACCGCATCGTTCAAGTGGAGGGACCTAAATTCTTAGAGCATTGGAAATATATCCACCAATTTGTCCACCTCGAGAAATTTTCTTGCTAATAGTAATAGATATTCATATTTGTATACAAGTGACATTAGAGTGGCTTTTGTTGAAGTACAAAAGGTTGCACGATAGGCCCAGAGGGAATGAATAAATTGTGTATTCCAATAGAAACCATGCTTATCAATAATTTTTTCCATGATGGATTTCAAATTTTTATCAGTACACTTCAATTTGGCCATTACATTAGAGATAGTAAAGGTTGGACCAATAAAGATGGATTTGGAAATGCTTGGCTAATTCTTTAATGGTTTTTTTTGAATGACTTATTGTTATCAATAATAATGAAGTATGGAATGCCAAAGTAAAAATGAGGTGGTTAAATATAATTTTGAATATATTACTATGAGTGGTAATGTAGGAGGCATTGCCTTTACCCATTTGGAAAAATATTTCATGGTGGTGATGATGAACTTATGTCCATCTCGATGAGGTGGGGTAAAATTTTACTATAAGGATAAGCCCCCATTGGGAGCAAGGCCAATGTGTATTGATTGGTCAGAAGGCTTATGAAGGTGTGTGAATGAGGTTCCCTTGCATTTTGAAAGACACACACTTCTTGAAAACTTTACATGCATCGACTCCATAGTTGGTCAATAGTAAGTTCTTACCGATTAAACAAATATTGAAAATGAATATATGGTAAGATAAATATGTACCAACATTGTAAAAAAATATGCAATGAAATACAAATCTGACCCAACTAAAATAATCTAGAAAAATGTAAAAACCTAGTTATAAATGAAGGTATAAATGTACTTAAGTTATTTGCAATTAAATATGGACTCCAAAGTGATGAAGTGATGAACAGAAGGAAGGAAGTGTAACACCAAAGCTTAAATTTTTTTGCAAGAACAAGATCTTCCTAGACTAGGTCAAGGGCACCTAGGGTGCTGCAAACATCTCTTCAACACATGTCACTACTCAAAACCTGAAAAAACCAAAATTGGAGGGTTGCAAGGATTTCTATGTCCTTCACTACATATCGCTAGAATGTAACATCAAGTTCACAGATCTGGCATATAACTTGCAATAAAGAAATGACCCATGAAACCTCAAAAGAACATCAAATCCCAAAAATAAAGTAATGAAAATTGGGGTCGAATGTCCTTTTCTATCAAAAAAATTAACTTATGAAATATAGTTTCATGTGTGTGTGAAGAGAACGTTCCTAGGTGCCTCTTTTTATGTGTTGCACTTGATAGCGAGAAAGTATTTAGATGTAGAAAATTTCAATAGATGTGTGCATGTAAGAATTAACTTTCCCTCCTATGCATGTATGAATATATACTAGTCCCTTTCCCTTGTGTGGAGCTAGATGGATGCTTGAATTATCTTGTAAATGACCTTTGAATGCAACCTTATGTGGTGAAAACTATTGCTTAGTGTTTGGTACTTTATTATGGTCTCATTACTTTGTATTTATATAATTCCCTTGGCCGGAATATCGTAATTAACTAAAAAAAGGCTGATTAATAAAAACTAAGATGCTCAAATGGCTATAAAGGACCCAAAATATGGAGAAAATATAAAGAGGTCGGGGCACATTACGGCGACGTCTTGGATGGGTGCTAGTGTCTAGAGTGAGAAATGTCAAAATAAAAGGAAATACTGGGCAAGGAGTATAAGACAAAAAATGAAAACCGAAGTAAGCTAAAAGGAAAAAAACATGGGTAAATTAGTACTTTTCTTAATTATTAATCATATGAATAGTAGTATGTGACTAGGACCTAGAAATTTACCCAAAGTTCATGATTTAGTTTATGTACTTTTCCCAACTTTATGTTGTTAAGAGAATGCTTGATAACATAAAGTAGATAAGATATGCATACCTAATAAACATGTAGATTGATGGAAAAAAGTTTGCTTGAGAGACAAGGAAATGTGTGGAGTGATAAAAATGTGAAACGGGAAGTTAAAGAAGAGGAAGTAAAAAAATGATGAGGATGACCCTAAGGTGAGAGCATATGTCTAGATGGTGTGTTTATACCTATTGTTGATGTTGATTATTGTTGATGTGTTAGATGGTGTGTGATTTATGTGACCACCACATCCGATAAGGATGGACCCGCAAAAGAGAAAATGAAAAAGAAATCAAATATGTGTATATGATCAAAACGAGTAAAAATTATGTAAAAAAATTTAAAAATATGAAAAGGAACATGTGAACCCTATATGTGATGAGTAAAGTCTATAGAAAGGATCTTGAAGATATTGTGTTAGTACACAAACCAGTCTCACCTTGTAATTCAAGTAATATCAACGAGATAAGTAGGATGCTTAGAGAAAGACAAACCAATATTTAAGTTGTTTTGTATTTGGTGATGGATTAGGCAAACTCTTTTTCACTTTGAATTGGGAAATGTTGGATATCACCTCACTAAGGGTATGAACTACCATGTTACTTTAGGTTCTTCTTGCAACCAAGGTGAGAGGACCCATTTTGTAACCTGTATTTATGAAAGAAATGGATGGAATAACAATATTTAGACTCTTTTTTTAGGTAATGTATAAGGTTTCTACATCTGCAGGGGATATCTTGGTTTTTATTACAATGACCCCTTTTGTTTTTTTAGTATTCTTGGTTCTATTGAGCACAAATTTTGGTTAACTATGGAGCCAAGCATGGAGGGCATCCACATGTCTCTTTGGCGGATGTTGGAAGAGGAACAATGAGTTGGGATATTCAAATTAGTGCACGACCTCCACGTGGTAAAGGCAAAAACATATCCCGAGAAGGATGAAAAGTCAAAAGAAAAGGGGACCAGCCTACATAGCCCCATGATTCATCCAGTGCAAATCTAAGGGGAGAAAATTAGAGGAATCCCCAAATTAGCGTGCGGTCTCCATGTGTCACTCAAAGAAGCTATCACCATTTGTAGAGCCTACCAAAGAAGCAAAAGGACTCACATTTAGTGAATTGAATGCAATCCCAAGTCCCAAAGTGAGAAGTTGAGATCTACCGCATGGGTCAAAGATCATGAAGATGAAGAACTAAATGAACACGGTAGAAATCATGATGACGTATACGTTGGAGTGCGAATTGCAGGGTATATATAAGAAGATCCTTAAAATAGTAAAAGAGGAGGGAGATAGAAGAAAAGAATATAGAAGGTTCTAGAGGATTTTTAGTTTCTATATTTTTGTTATTAGCCTTAACAAGGCTCTGTTGTAAAGAAGCACTATAATCTGTGCCATTATCAGCCTTATGTATTATTTTCTCTATAATCAAAGGGTTCTTGTTATGTGCACAAATTATTCACACTACTCGAATCTTTGTTTTCTTCTCTATCATTTTATTTAACTCCCAAATATATGTATTATTTTCTCTATAACCTTAGATAATAGTGAATATTTTGAGAAATATGTTAATCATGCTCGATGTTCTTTAAATTTTTTTTTTTGGTTTGGGTATGTATCTCTAGGTTTTAATTGTAAATCTTAATGTGTCACCTTAGATTAGAATGTACAGTTATTTACTTCCCTTTCAAACCCTTATCTCAATGCACAAAGAGAAGAGCCAACTTTTGTAAAATTTGAAGGTTATCGTAGGGGACAATTCCATGTCCCTAAAGATTTCCCATAACTTTGATGGTTCATTTGCAAAGATAATCATCAATAGGTAAGTGGAAAGGAAGCTTTAAGAAAACATGGTCAATGTAGAAATCATCTAACTCTCATGAATTATCATGCTAGAAAATGCAGATGTCTTCTAAATAAAGCTCAAATTACTAAATCACCTATGGTGATACCGCATATAACATGAAAACCCAACTACAATGGCTTCATTTTTCTATGCCCTAACTTTTCCCTTCAATCTCTTTACAAATTATGGAGAAAACAATGAAAAATACAAATGTTGTAAAATCCTTACCGATTTTACGTGTAAATGTCTATGTAATTTTACCTTGTTTAGATTATCAATCCTCCAACCTGCAAATTGACTCCTCTCGCTTTGATTTCACTTTGTTCCTTTGTGAATTCCAATAGCTAGGGCATCTAAATTCAGGCATGGAATAGTAAAACTTGAAGTGTTTGAATACTTTAAATAATTTTTCTTTGATTCATGCAAAAATGCATAAATGGTAGCATCCCTAAATGTGTTACATCCTAGCCATCAATCCTACCCTTCTCATTTGAATGTCGACCATCCATATGGATCTTGATTTTATACTTCATGGGCTCAAGGATTATTTTTTCACTTTTTCACTATCTCTTAAACTTGTGTAAGTTCAAACATTTGACCCAAAGCCCCGCTTTATTTTACTTTCACTAATATTGTGCAACGTGTTTATATATTAAAATTAATGGGGTTACGGACCTTTTTGGTCATTTTCTCATTTTCCCGATCATGGTGTAAAATTACCAAGTTGACATAAAGCTCTTCTTCTTTTACCTTTTCTTAGAATTCACCACATGTCCTTCGTGGGCCAAAGATATTTTATTGCATTTCACACTTCTTCGATTCGTCATTAAAAATGTACCCCGCTATAATTTTATATTGAAATGTATACATTTTGGGAGTGGGGTAAATTTATTATTTTGCATCTCTTAACTTCGAATATTCTTGGGAATATTCGTTTGAGCTTCGGGGCTAGGTTTGCACTTTTTAATTGCTATGTAAATAATGTAACTTTGCAAATTGATCCCGCCATAGCATGACCAATTACATCATGCTACATAGCTTCGGGTGGTAGAGTAAAATATGAAATTTGCAAATGACGGTCTAAAGGATGACTTTCAAGGAATATTTTCAAGGTTAAACACGATCAAAAATTTAATTTTTCACAAGGATTTTTAGGGATGACATGACTACCACATTCCTCGACCAAAAAAGTGGATTTTCAACCTTAAACATGAGATTTTATTCAAATCAACATGATGGTATCTTTGGGAATACATTTTAAGCATGGGAAAACCATTCAAAAAAATTTTTGAAGGAACACACTGGATAAGAGGGTGAGATAAAATCAAGCACTAACACCTACTCTTACTCTGGGATGGGCACCTAATATGTGTGCCACAAGAGCCATATACATCACACATTAAATGATCTATTGCCTAAATCCATCAGCATTGCAGATTCATTCAAAGCATTCATAAGGTAAAAACAAACCAACATACTTCAGAAAAACATATCGAGATACCAAGGCAATTGGTCACTATAGACTAGGAAAACAAAAAAAAGGAAAAAAAAACAAAAAGGAAAAACAAAACCAACAAGACTATACATTGTACAAAATTTCATACCTTGATTGTGATCAATCTAGGAAGTCCTTTAGATTCCTTCCATTAATAGGAAACTCTAACAAATCTCTATCTAGGTCCTTTAAGAAAAGGTGTTTTCAAAAATTCTTATGTCAATAGAATAACGACTCATCGATAAGGAATAAAATTTTCCATGTTTTCCTTTGTCATCGTGCTTGTTGTCCCACAATAAGATAAGATATCCAAAATTAAAATTTCTAGGAGTTGTATTTTTATCAAATATGTTCTTGAGCTTCTCTCCGAACTTAAGGTGTTTTTGGTGAGATTACCTTCTTTCTTCATCCAATTCCACTATCTGATTAATCCTAGATTCGTAGGGGTTTACTTATTCATCCTCAATTTGTTGTATGAATTGATAAGAAGATAATTGCATATGTAGCGATTAAAGATCATGAACTCCATAAAATAATTCAAAGGGACCTTTTCCAAAGAGCTCTTTTAGCAAAGAATCTTATCTACACACAAATAAAATTTCAAATTCTCTCCCCACTTTATTTTATTAACCTCCAATGTCTTCCTAATTATATTGAGAAAATTATTATTACTTGAATTATCTTGACCATCAATCCAAGGATTGTAATTGGATGCATATGTCGATCGACACATATATTTGCACATACTTACTAGTGGTTTAGCCCTAAAGCTCTTAGCATTATCAATAACTATTTTTGTAGGCACACGAAACCTACTAATTATATGATTTAGAATGAAATCCATAACTATTTTGTGAGTTGCATTTTTGGTGGGGATAGGTTCAACCCATTTGGTGAAATAATATGTTGTTTTCGTGATCCATTTGTGTTATGCACTTGAGGGATCTCGAGATTTCTTCAATGAATTCCACCCCCATTGTTTGAAAGGATCTTCTATTGACAATAATTGCAAGGGTAAAGCACATGATACTTCTATCCTTCCCCGAAACCTTTGGCAACTTTAACACTTACTAACGAATATGGTTTCATCTTTCAAGAGCCTACCCTCAAAATCTTGTGAGCAAATCACTCTTTTGAAAAAGTGACCTCCACATACTCCCCTATGGAATTTTGTAATAAGTTTGGGAGCTTCATCCTCTATGAGACATCTCAAAAGGACCCCTGGGATTCTTCCAAACCATCCCATAATTCTTTATAACGTATATTTGGGAGGGCAATTTGAGTGTCCTCTAATTCTTGTCCAAATGACCTGGACATTCCAAATTCCTAAGGTAAAATATTATATCCTTGTACCATGTAGAATTGATTATATTTTATTGGACACTTATAGTTCATTCCTTAATTTCATTACTCTCCATTACCTATAGGTTACTCTCTCGCCATCATCTTTGTATGGACCAAAACTCTAACCAAATTGGTCATTTGTGTATCCATGTCATATTCTTGTAGCTTGTTCACCCAATAACATATTTTTCTAGAAACTTCCATCTCTGATAAAATTTTCTTAACCATGGTATGGGGAACATAGGATATAATATTGGAACTCAAGATGTAAGGCCTTAAATTTTTTGTAGTCAGTCACCAAAGAAAAATCATGGTTTTTCATGATAATATATTTTAATTCGAACCTTGCAAGGTTTTACTAAAAATAAAATGGTCCTTTCATTTCCTTCTTCATCTTTTTGTAATAATACAAATGCAATAGTATTTTTAGATGAAAAAGAAACAATGTGAGAATCCTTTTATAATTAGGGGTTACCAATACTTGGGGTATTCTTCAATTTTTTTAATTCCAGTGAAATCTTGGAGAGATCTTCTTCCCATTAGATGATCCGGTCCTTTTTGGCATGTTTGCAATTGGAATAGTCATTTCTAAAAAATTAGAAATGAATCTCCCGATAAAATTTATCTCGACCAAAAGAATATTGAATTCCTTTCTTATTTTTAAGGATAGGAACCTTACCAATGCTTCCACCCTCTTGGATCAATCATCAACCCTTATTTTGACACAATGTAACCTTATAATTTTTACTTTTAAAATCGAAAATGAAACTTTTAAGGGTTCAATGAGATGTCATATTATCTTAATTTTATCAACATTTTCTCCACATGGCTCAAGTGGTCACTTCTCTTTCTAGAAAACATTGTCACATCATCTTGATATACTGCAATAAAATCATTGATGTAACCTGAGAATGCAACATCCATGGCTCTTTGGAAAGTAGCCCCAAAATTCATTAGACCAAATGGAATTCTTACATACACATAGGTACCCCATGGAGTGGTAAAAGTAGTTTTAATCTTTTGTTTTTACTTCACAACCACCTAGTTGTACCATGAGAATCCATCTAATGTAGAAATAAACTCAGATCTAGTGACCAATTGTAACATGTTATCCATATTAGGCAATGGATAACATTCTTTGATTGAGGCTTTGTTCAAATTTATAAAATCCACACATAACCTTATGTATCCATTTTTCTTTCTTATTGGCACTAGATTTTCCACACATAAAGAATATATTGTCGGTTGTATTATCCTTCCATCCCTTAACTTTGTTAATTCTTGTTTCATCTTAAGGGAGATAAGTGGATTGATAGGCCTTTGTTTTTTTCTAAATGGTTTAGCATTGGGTTCCAAAGGTATTTCATGTTGAAATAAATCTTCCCTATATGCTTTTAATTCTAAGTAAGACCATGCTAAGTAGTCTTGATATTTTTTAACAATTCAACATAAGACAATTTTTCTTCCTTACTCAAATTTCTTCCTAACCAAAACTTTATCTTTTTTTCTTTAGTTCCACAATTATATTCCTTAACATCCCTTGATGTTGCAATGTGTCTATGAACCACCATGTCTAAATTATCAAAGTTAGACTCTAAATCAATCAATACTATGGGAATTGTGTTGGTTTTAATTGAATTATATCCTTTCCAAAACGGGTATCTTTATCATCACACATTGTAACCATTGATTCCCAATCCATGTATTGATTTTTGAATTCTCCCTCATTTTGTAAAAAAATGAACCTACGCACCATCATCAAATACTTGCCAATGTTTCACATTATAAGGAATAAATGGTTTTGACAATACCTCAATATGATAATCATAGTAAGGAGAAATAATGTAGTTATAAAATTTAGATCCAAGCGCTGTCAATCTATATTTTGCAACATTTTGAGTTCTATCATGATAAAATATGTTAGAGGAATCAAACATCTCAATAAAATCTCATATTGCAGCTTATATTGTTTCGATTTTTGTGGCATATAATTTTCTAACTTTTTAAACTACTAATTAAGTTTATCCTTTAACAACTATGTATTTTATACCATATATCCAAGTAATCCTAAAACCCATGAGTAATTCCTCATATTCTACAATATTTTTGTGCACTCAAATTTTAGTTTGAAAGAAAATTTGAAAACCTCTGGACTTGGAGATATAAGTACAACTCCAACCCCATTTCCCATATTAAACAAGTTCCACCAAACATGAATGTCCAAGGGGCACCAATTTGTTCAAAGAACTTACTCTCATTGATACTATGCTCCCTGAAAGTCTCGCATATCCAAAAAAATTATGAACACCAACATTAGTAAACAAAACTTCATAGGATGCATTACTAGGCTCCTCAATTAAATGCAACATTTTCTTCTCTCCATTTAGCTTGACAAGATTTCCTTCTAGTGGTATAGTGGCATATGAAATATCCATTTACACACTTCCCCAAAATAGTAACCCACTTCCTTGATAGTAACATACCCCATTTTTATAAGGTAGTCAATAATTATCACATTAATATTTAAATACTTAGCTAGGTAAGATGCTAATTGCACCACCAAACCTTTGACATACCCAATTATTGGTACTTCTCTTGAATCCATGGTAGTGCACTTCCCAAAGGTTATTATTACTTTGATATCCAACTCATTCATGAATTCAAGGGCATCACATTACATGAACCTCTTGAATCAAACATGCAATTGTGAAAAACCATGAAGTTTATGATCATAGTAGTGTAAAAGGGATCAACATCAAGTTAGGACTCAATAAGGGAGGTTCCTAAATATACTTTAGGGGATTCCCCCAAATTTTCCAATTCTTGTGGAACTTCCAATTCTACAATAATAGGGGAAGATCAACACTATTAACATATTTACCCAGGGGATACTACCTCCTCTTTGAATCCCAAATACTCAAATGATCTTCTTCTATGCTAAGGGATCCTGAGAAACTCAACAATAGGTATAGTAATTTTGATCTAACTCAAAATTTGAGCCATATCACATCGGGTGTAATTGGATAATGATGTACTTAGAGGTAGGGAAATTACCTTCTCTTGTGGTATGTGGTTCCTCATGGCTTGGGTATAGACAGGGGGTACTAGATTTATTGGAAGTGATTGGAATTTTATTTCATACATATTTCTTGGAGGGATCCTTTGGGATATTTGTGAGGAGAGGAGTGTTTGGTTTGGGCTATATCCCTCCCCTTTAGCAGCTCCATTTCTTAGATTATATTCCTTTTGTTGGGCAACCACTACATTCATTAAGAACTACCTATCCTCCTCAGAAGGAATTCCACAATCATATTTATTAATCATTAATTCCCTTAAGTAGTTACAATCATGATTAAGAAATTAAAAATCATGAAACATATCAACTTCAAGATTACTAATAGAAGGAAGAGGAGATACCCAATGTACACAGTCCCAAAACCTTCCACAATCCTTACACTTAGCAACTCGGTGGAAGTACCCCATTTTTGTGAGCTATTAGTGCATTCCATCATACAAACATCACCATAACTACCATTTTCAGTAACCTCTTCACTTTCCTCAAGAGGTCATGTGGGGAATGTGGGAGGAAAAATTGATCACACCACTCAATCACATGATATTCTTCAAGCAAGGACAACCTAGCAGCTTAATGGATCAAGGACCAATTTTTTATCCCTCGTTTTTGTTGTTTATTTTTGTATCCCATGGACCCTTTTCATCTCTCATCTGATCTATGATCACCTCTAAAATTATTTCCAAATATATTTATACCTTGAGGTTGGTTCTGGTCCTGAGAACTCTATCGTATCCCCTTTTGTGCTATAGTAAGTTTATAAGAAATTTCCTTCAAGGTTCTCCACTAAAGTCTTAAACAATTCCTCTAGATCAAAGCCCTTTCTTCCCGAGGATTTTCAAGATTAATTAACTTGACACCCTCCCTTTTAGGAGGTTTTCCTACTAAATTTAATATTATTTTCAATTTGCACCGCCATAAATAAATATTGTCTCAAATTCCCGGGGTTTTGTCCCAAGTAATATGCAAATTTCTTATCAAAGGCATCCTAGTATTTTATTAGATGGTATTCATCACTTTCCCTTAAAATTATGGGCAATGTAGTCATTTTTTTGTTGAATCTAGTATTCAAATCTTGGACAGGTTCATTAGGATTGTTCTTGATATTTTCAAATTCTAAAAGAAGAAACCTAGGATTAGTCTTGTCCCCATATTGTGATCTAAATGAATTTTTCATTTCAGTCCATGAATCAATTGAATTCTCTGGTAGGGACTTATACCAATCACAAGCATCCTATTCTAAGGTATGAAGGAACAATTTTATGTACACATCCTCATGCTCAATCTCAAAATATTCCATAATATTAACAAAAATCGTGAGGTCCTCATCACCACCGATATAATTATTTCCTTGAAACTTTGGCAATATATTTATCACCTCTTGTGTAACTACATGAGGATAACCCACCATACCCCATAAATCTATGGGTCCAAAAACATTTATAACAAAGGGGGTCTAGGTAGAGGATGAGCCATATTATTTTGAGGAGGTGTCACAACATAAGGGTTAAAATGCTATGGGACAAGATTCATTTTAGGTAATTTTGTGTGATCTTCAAATTATTGGTCCTTTAATGATTCAATTTCATATAATACTCTATCACTTCTATGAAACAAATGAGGGAGATGAGGAATACCTTTATAAATTTAAAATGAATGACCCTCTTGAGCTGGAGTATATAAATTTGTGTAAGGACTATTTGATCGAAAATTGTTTGAAGAACTAGAATACTATTTTATAAAAGGTTGATCACTATCAACCATGGGCACCACTTTCTCTTCTGACATATTATCACCCAATGCTCTCTAGACTTGTTTCTTCATTGGATTTGTCCTTCCTAGCTCTGGAAACAATTTTCTAATAGGATCTGTCTTGAAGAAGGACCTTCTTCCTTCTAGATTTATATATATTAATGAAATATTACAATAATTGAAGCTTGAGGCACTTGAATTTACCAAAAATTCTTAATAATGTGGAGTCACCACTCCGGTCTTGTACCCTAGATATAAAAATCATTGTAAACAACTTACCAATTGAAATGTAATGATCAATTTCAATAAATCTTGGCAAATATTAGCATCCTTTATCAATATTTACCCCTATCCAAGTCAAATTTAATGGAAATATTTCTTAAACTAGGAAAATAATGAGTAAATAACTTATGATTCAACCTAGTTTTTGTAAAGCTCAACAAAGGATGATGTCTAGATCATTTATTTACATCTAAAAATACTCAATATGTTACCAAATATTGATATATCTTTGAATTTGAAAAAATATTCCCGACAATGGCACCATGAGGGTATTGGTACAAAAATCAAGCCCACCTTGTAAGTCAAACAACATCAACGAGCTAAGCAGGATGCTTAGAGAAAGAAAGACCAGGATTTAAGTCATTTTGTAGCTAGGGATGGATCTCAGTAGTCTCTTTTTCACTTTGACTTGGGAAATGTTGGATAACACCTCACTAAGGGTATGACCTACCCTACTACTTTAGGTTCTTCCTACAACTAGGGTGAGAGGACCCATTTTGTAACTTGTATTTATGAAAGGAATGGATGGAATAACAATATTTAGACTCTCTTTCTTAGGTAAGTGGAAAGGCAACCTCAAGAAGACATGGTCAATGCAGACATCATCTAACTCTCACAAGTTGTCACACTAGAAAATGAAAATGTCTTCTAAAGAAGGCTTAGGTTACTAAAGACAATGATAATTTTAGCTTGCTTATGCATATTTTTGATAAAGGATGGACAAAAATAACAAATTTCCTTAGCATTTATGCATAAACAGTGTAAGCATGGGTAATTTAGGTGGATCAGATGGTTATTGATTGTAGTTTTGATGTATTGATGGGAGATTAAGTAGGATAAAGTTGATTATACAAAATACTTAAATGAACCTTAACAAATGTTGTAGATAATTGTTCTTGATGTAAAATATAGATCACACAATCCAAAGAACTCCTTCAACTAGAAGGTTTGTATTCATGGAAGCCCAAGAATACAAGATTTCACAAAAAATTTGAGAATCTAAACACAAAATCTCATGATAAATTCTCAATAAAATATTGATAATTTTTAATCAAATACATTCCAAATACCCTCAAGAACTGACAAAGATCTTAAATTAGATAGATACAACTTGAATTTAAAACCATTTACCACAACATGAAGGAAAGATCCATCAATAATGCAGTTGCAGTTGCCAAATTATCACTATTTAAACTAAGGCTTTGTGTAATTCAAATAAATTAACAATACAATATTGCAATAGGAATGTAGATAATTGATTCAAAGCAACACATTTTGAAACAAAATAACATTTCTCATGAGAATACACACAAATTAATTCAAGAAACTCCAACACTTCAACAAGGGGACACAACACCTATGACCTCAATTTCTACCAATGACTATACAAAGGCAATCATCTTGGCAAGAAGGTTTGGGAATAGATGAATAAAATATCAGGTATCTCATATTAGTTCAGCTTAAGATAGTACAATTTTTTTCTTAGACTCTGTTATCTCTCTAAAAGTTTATAAAAATTTAACCCCCTAATGGGAGATGATTCTCATCACATTTATACAATTTTAGTCACTCACTCATTTTAAGTTTTCCCCCTAAAAGCATGAATCTTCAAAATAATATTCCCTTTACATCACACATTCTAATCCATAATTATTCCTTCGAAATATTCCTTTTATGTTTCTAGGTTGAAGAATTCAGAGTGAGTTATGGTTTTCATTCTTATAGAGTGATTGGGATGCCATGCCATCTATTTGATGTTTGTTTAATCATTTCTCCCCTTGGTTGGTAAAGAGACATTTTTGATGATTCTCGAACACCTCCATATGGTTTGATTTGATATGAAAACCATTTTTCCTTTTGAGGATCTATCTCAGAAATGCACATTTTCTTTCATATCTTTCTCGGGATGATTATTCTTTAATGGATCTTGTCATATAAAACCACCCATTATCTTTTATATAATTTCAACTTATTTCAAATTTATTTCTCTCATGTGGATATCACATACAAATCTTGGAGGTTACCTCACCATGATTTCACTTGCTTGGCTTGCCTACCATGATTTTATTATAAATGCACATCATTTCCTTTAGAAACCCACATTTATTTGTTATAAGTGCAAGAAGCTTGGTGACATTTATCTATAGTATGGCAGGAACACTAGTAGAAAACAATTTAAAAGACACATCTAATAAATATTTACACTGATTTTTGATCTATCAGGCTTAGATGAAGCATTCGTGAGAATGCTATTTGAGATTTCAGATCTTGAAGATTATACTGGTCCATTAACGATTCAAATTTTTTGAGTTGCATCTACTAGAAGGCTTATCAAGATAAGTCCTATTTTTCCGCCTTCAAGATGATGTATTTTCATCTCTTCAAGCTTGAACACAAAAATAATCCTAATGTCTTGAAGAAATTTTTGCTTCGAATAGTCCTAATGTGACAGTGTATCTAATTATGCAGCCCTTCATTTTTTATGAAAGATTCACTATGAAATAAATTCCTTAGGATATTTTGCACTTAATGAAGGGATTTCATTAGGTATTGTGCCTAATATCTTTCATAAAATGAATGAATTGGAGTAACATGTCTCAATTTTGCCGAAGAGACCATAAGGGACTCCACATTCTCATCCTCCTTAAGAACCACCAATATTCATGAAGAATTATAGGGGTGAGTCTAGTTCCAAACCACCTACTCCGTCTACTCCAGGATAAATTATTATTGCACTTCCTACTTTTTCATAAGTTGTCAATCCACTCTCCACCTTTAAACCAATAGGAAAGATAACAATAAAGGAGGTATTACAGCAACTAGGACAATGCACTTAAGGATGTATTACACCAGATAAGGAAATGTTATTGGCCTCAGTTGCTTCCATAACTTCACTTTTTCTAGACAATTGAGTCTTTGCAAAAAATCATTCAAATCAGCATTCACCAAGTTCATTTATGTGATTTTGTCTAAATCACTTGTTATACTAGATGTAACACGAAAATCGGACCATAATGGATTCATTTTTCTATGCCCTAACTTTTCCTTTCAATATCTTTGCAAATTGTGGAGTAAACAATGAAAAATATGAATGTAGTACAATCCTTACCAATTTTCCATGCAAATGTCTATGTATTTTTTCATTGCCTCTTAGATTCTCAATCCTCCAGCTCCAAATAAACACCTCTCGGTTCATTTGTCTTTGTTCATTTGTGAATTTCAATAGTTAGGGCATTTAAATTTTCACATGCAATAGTAGAAATCAAAGTGTTTGAATGCTTCAATAAATTTTTCTTTGATTCGTGAAAAAACACACTAATGGCAAAAGCCATAAATGTGTTAGATCCCAACCATCTATCATGCCTTCCTTATTTGAATGTGGATTGTCCACATGGATTAATTTTATTCTTCACATGCTCAAGGATTCTTTTTCACTTTTACACTATCTCTTAAATGCATGTAAGTTTACACAGCTTAACCCGAAGCTCCACTTCTTTAAATTTCACCGAGATTGTGCCACATGTTTAGATCTTAGGAGTAATGGGGTTGCAAAACCTTTTTGTTAATTTCTCATTTTCTCGACTAGGTAAGAAATTACCAAGTTGACTGAAGCCCTACTTCTTTGACCTTTGTTAAGAATTCGTCACATTTCCTTGGCGGGCCTCATAGATTTTATTGCATTTTACACTTCAATGACTCATTGTTAAAAATGCATCATTGGCCTGATTTCCTTCTCTAATCTTATTTTGACACGTATAGCTTTTACGGAGTGGGTTCAATTTCTTATTTTGTATCTTTTGACTTCTAATATTCCTAGGAATATTCATTGGGGCTTCATGGGTTTTGGGTTTTTACTTTGTAATTGCTATGTAAATAATGTAACTTTGCAAATTGATCCCACTATAGCACCACCAATTATATCATTCCATGTAACTTTAGGTGGCAACGTAAAATATGAAATTTGCAATGAGGGTCTAAAGGACAAATTTCAATGAATATTTTCAACATTACCTATGATTAACAATCAATATTTTCATAAGAATTTTCAGGTTTGGCATGACTACCACATTCCTTGACCAGAAAAAGGATTTTAAACCTTAAACGTGATATTTTATTTACATCAACAAGATTGTATCTTTGGACATACATTTCTAAAAATGGGAAAACTGGCGCTTTTTTTTTTTTTCGAAGGCACACATTGGATAAAAAGGTGAGATAGAATTGATCACTAACATGTTACATAAGAATGAGTTTTTTTATGATCTCATGCCAATTGTACTTGAATGTGAGTTTTTAGGCTATCTCAAGCCGCCCGCACTAAAGTATTAAAGAAATGTAGGGAAAATGTCTAATGTTATTCTCCAAAATTTAATTTCTTCTCAAAGTGTAGATCACCCATGCAGATGGTGTGTAAAATTATGATCCAACTCAATCCAACATGAAAGTAGAAAATAAGGTGTAGTGCATGCATGTCGAGTGTTGAAGGACTATATGTCCTGTAAAATCCATTGTCTAAACTACCAAAACTTGTGCTCAAATGAAAAGTAGTGTAACTACCACCGATAATAGGAATCTTGAAAGGGTCAAGGGCATGTAGGAACTACTATCCGGTGTTGGGTGTTGGTTCATGTGTTGTGATGAGGACCCAATTAATATTATGTGAAGTTTTTGTGACTAAATGTTGTGTTGTACCACATACTTGATTTGTGTTGAACTCGTGACTATAAATTGGTTTATGGGGTGACTGATTCACCCAATGATTCCCCCTTGTTTTGGGTTCATGAAATGTCAAAGTCGAGGAGTATGCAATGAAAAGGAGGATTGACCACTCGAACTAAAACCGATGCCCTATAGGGGGACATAATGTGCTTGGTAGAAACAAAGACACATGCAAACAAAGTACCTAGAAAACAAGATAATCACATATGTAGAAAACAAGATGTATGTTAGTAAGCAAGTAGACAATGTATAATATATCATGTAAGAAGAAAATGTAAACCACAAAAAGAGGATTGTAAACATGGGACATCAATCATGATGTGGCAAGACAAGGAATCAAAGAATATAAGAAATCAAAAACAAGCATGGCATAGGCGAAGCCCACAAATAGTGGCATACAACTACAAATAGTAGTTGTTATCACCGAATCACAACACCCTTATGTTTATACAAGTGCATATACTTGAACTCACGGTGTGATTGGATAACATGGGTACTATCTCCAAGTTGTGGGACTTGCTACTTGAGATAGACCTCCAGAGAAAGCTAGTTCTTGCTCCTAAACTACCTGCCACAATCTACTCTAATGCAGGGAAACTAACTATCCTAATCTAAATTTCCAAGGGACCAGGGAGAGAGAGTGCATAAAATGAAATCCTACACTAAAGTGGTGATACACCAGAAAAGGAGGGTGTGAGAGTAGTTCTCCAAATGTGTGAAATACAGAAGCAAAGTGCACACTAGAAGAGGTGATGACAGTTCTCCATAATCTAGCAAAATGCATTCACAACAATATTCCAAGCATACACAATGATAATGGATCCCTGCAAGAACATAATAATAGACACAATATTCTTGTAGAAAGATTAAAGGGGCAAGAAGAATGCAAGAAAACATAGTAGGGGAAGATACATCCACAAACTGATATTTTATTGCTTCATGATATGCACAGTTCAATCTATTACAAGATAAGGGCCTGGATCACCATGCAAGGAGTCCACTACAAGGGCCTACAGCACATTGGCTTCACAAATAAATTTTGACAGAGCTTTGCTATCTGAAAAACTCTCCCCCTTACAATGAGCCCAACACTCCAATTTATAGAAAAATGAGAAGAGAAAGAGAAGGGAAAATGAAAATCCCGAAATCTGTCCTTCAACCACTTGTAAGAGGAATTAAATGGAGTAAAATGATTATATATTACTTTCAAAAGGCTCCCCATACTATCCCATGTGCTGCAGCAGAGAAAGAATGATGACCATGCCTCTTAATTGCACTCCCAACTACCAAATAAAACACTGTTATGAACTCGGCCACGTTTTATAAAAAATCTCCATCAATCTCTCACCAAATCCAGAATTTCTTGATTGTTGTGCATCGTTCTTGGAGCCACAATTCCAACGGTACCAATTTTGTGTGATTTCGTTGAGAAATACAAAAGTTATGGCCTTCTCGAAAGTGCGGCAAATATTTTGGGTCCGCAGGCGTTTTACTGTCATTTGACAGGAATGAGCATTAACTGACTAGAGCCGAATATGTTTCTCTTAATTAAATATATCTACCCTCATTAAAAATAAGAAATCCAGTTTTTGTGGCATAGAGGGCATCGTGCTCGTTCCAGAAAGTCCAATTTTGTGAAAATCGGAGCTCGGAGTCAAAAGTTATGGCCGTTTGAAGTTTCACAGGTCAAACGTTGACTTTTCTTCTCTGCCTTCGGCTGATTCAGCTTTTCGCGTCCCTCGCGTCCCACATGTACCTTTGTCCCGGCTGTCCCGGATGAAAAACTCTTGCTTCGGCCGATTCGGGCTTCCTTGTTCCTGTTTGAGGTGAAGACACGTGGCGAGATTCCATTCGCTGGTAGCTCTTTCGGCTTTCCACGTCCCACGCGTACTTTTGGCCCAACTGTCCTAGACTGCCTAGGACAAATATCTCTGACCCACCCGAAATGGACTGTCCTTCGATTTTCGGCCGGTTCGTGTCCCGCGCGTACCTATGGCCCAGATGTCCCAAACCGCGCGATAACAAAACTTGGTGATTTTTTCCACTTTCGGCTGGTTCGCCTTTTCCTTTTCGTCCCTCACATCTTGATGTTCCAACTATCCCAACTACTACGCAGACCACCTGGTGGCTTTTCAGCTGATTCACACCCCGACGTCCCAACTGTCCCACTTGCTGCGCAGACTAGGACTTAGCCGATTTTCTTCATTTTTTCGGCACCAAGCTTGGCTTTTGCAATTTTTTCACATTTTTAAAACTTGCTGGGTTTTCTTCTTGGATAGGAGAGTTAGAAAGAAGCCGAGGGGACCCCAGAAACATGATTTTGGGCCTTGAATCAATCTACTTGCTCGGGACTGAATAATCTGATGCATGTTATCAAAATTACCCTGGGGGTGAATTTTGGATAACATTAGCAATCAAAGAAATAACACCCATGGGAGTAAATATAACTACAAAGAAATTTTTTTCACATGAAGCACTTTCGTTAGCATGTTAGAAAGATAAAAAGTATGTAAAAGCATGTAGAATCGATATAGTAACGTGCTATGAAAATTGAAACAATAGCACTGTGTAGTGTTTACGAAAGTGCATGCCACTAGGAGCCATTATGGGATTGGTATATAGTACTATGCCAAACATCCATGCTGCATATAATGAACTATGTAAAGTTTGTGATCACAAATAGAAGGAAAGTTAATATGCATGTGTATGCACGATAAAAATAATGACATACAATGTATCCAACTAACATAGTAAGAAAAGTCTAACATGATAGTATAAGTAAGTAAGAACAATGTATAACCAAGATATGTACTATGATGTAAGTGTGGCATGGAATGCATTCCAATGTGAGTGTGATACGAGTGATGTTCCCCATGAGTGAGTCCAAATGAGAATACATGAGATGAGATTCATTTATACATGCCCCTAATGGAGGAGCATCATCTCCATCTCTATAAATAGTTCATGGTGTCATAAAATTTTGGTGTGAAGGTGTATTATAGGTCCAGTGAATCCATGTGAGTCATCCCGGAGTGTTGGTTGGAGTCGTGGCCTTCAAAAATAAAATTACTTGATTTCCCTCAAACAAGAAACTAGAGTCTTGAATTGATTATATAAGATTGTATGTCCTAGTGGTGGGTGTTGGAGCTAAGACACCTCATATTTGTAATGATATTTTTAAATGATTAAATAGGTTGTAAATAGTTCTTAAGCTCTTGTTCATATGTACATGTTATCCAAAATTACCCCCTGTGTTAGTTTGGCTTTAATAGCTTTAAAAAGGACTTAGATATTTTTTTATAGGTCTACGACGACCAAAAGTCATTAAATTATAGTTTCTAAAAGCTCCAACTATTGGCATTCAAAAAATCCGTGTTCGAGCTTCATTGGTGGCCTCTATGTTAAAAGGACCGATTAATGTTCATTTGAACACTAAACTACCAAGCCCAAAACCACTAGCCATTGGCATTTGAAAATCCATGGAAAAAATATCTCATCAAAGACTTACGAAGGTTTCACTTAAATCCATGGAACAAATAAATATCGTAACCAATAAAAGATGAACACAACTTGCGATAATTGAATGCGCTTAAAAGTAATAAACATGCAATACAAAGGAAATAAAGGAGCTACGTGTCATCATTTTATCAGCTCACATTTCACAAACTCCGGAAAATGTGATGGCTCGTCCAATTATATCCAAGCACGAAATAAAAACTAACAAGTCTAACAATGCATCAAGGTGTGGAGCCTTCCCATTGGATCGCATTTCGCAAATGTTAGTTGAGGGGAAAATTGTGAAGAAACATGACCATTTATTATTTGCTCGTGGATTCAAGCACCGACATGGTAGAAACATGGATCATTACCATTGGCTTGCATTTCAAAATTTCAGTTGAGCGAAAGAATAATAAGAAATGCAAAGCTTTCGTGATTGGCTTGTGGTTCTCGAGTCTAACAAGGTCTACAATGCAAAGGAGCATGGTGCCTTTTAATTGGTCCGTTGGTACCCAAATTTGTTCCCCCTTTCAATCCGAAAGCAACAACACCACGATTAGACATGGAGCTTCTCATATTTGTGGAGAGATGGATAGAACCTTCAAGAGGATTTGACCTATCCTCACTACTTTAGGTTGTGCCTTTTGACCGGGTGAGAGGACCCTTAGTGTAACCTCTGTTTGATGAAGGAGATGGAGATATCCTTCTTTTGTACAAATTTTATGAAGAAAACCTTTGGAAAATATGATCAATACTCCATAATTTAACTCTCAAGAGTTGTCACTTCTAAAAGATGGAGATATATTTCAACACAAGGCTAAGGTTATTCTTGAAGACATTAAGAAATATTGATTGTTTGCATATTTTAGTAAATAGATTTTGTTCCTTTGTCGATGTATAGGGAAAAAGGGGTAGTTTAGGATGGATTCATGGTTTTTGAATGATTTTGGTGGGAGATTAAGTAGGATAAATTTGATTATACCAGATCTCTAAGAAACTTCAGAACAATGGACAACTTAACAACATAAAGCTTCATAATAGTTAAGACATTCCTTTAACCAAAATGTGCTTTAATGGAGGCCTAGATCAACACGTTTTCACACAATCTTTTGAGAATATAACATGAAGGCTTGAGTTAAAGACTTAATTAAACACCAAAATCTCTTATCAATCACACCTAAGGTACACCCAAAGACTTATAGACAATATTTATCAACAAATGATAGTGGAGTGATTTTAAATTTTTTTATCTCATCACAAGATGAAGGCTCTTCTTGAAATGAAATTACAAATGCCACTAAATTGTCACAGGATGAGATCTTTTGTGATTTCACAAAGATCTCAAAAACAAAGGAGACACAAATTGCTAGAGATTGAACATAATTAATTTCAAAATTGTTTAGATTCATCGTAAGGGGAAAGCTTCCAAAAATAATTAGCAGTGCTCATCAATGGCTATACATCTGCAACCAAACTTGACATGATTTCAAATCTAACACAGAAGAAATTAACAGGTTATCTCATATTGGTCTCTTAGGAAGATGGATTTCTCAAATTTTCTCTTAATAATTAAACCCCCAACCCTTTTCAAGAGTATTCTCATTGCATTTATACATTTTTCTCACTCAATTTTCCCCCAAAAGAGAAGAATATTTGAGGGACCTTTTCTTGTTACCAATTTTCCTCAGAAAGTGACATTTAACAAATTCACATCCAAAAGTTGCTAGGTGGACCAATTGTGAACTAATCATGTTTCTTGGGCCCTCGACTAATGACTAAGATGTCATGCCAAAACTTTTTGGCAATCCTTCTAATCATTCTAATTCTTTCATGTGAGAAATCCTCTTTTTAATCATTTTTGGAGGCTCTGCACAGCTGGATCTGAAAGGTAATCCTTTTCACTCTTGAGGAACACCTTTTTCATATTTTGCACCTACAACTTTCATCATTTCATCCTTTTCCCTTTCTTTCCTCTGCAACTCTATCCCGCATCTAGCTTCTCTGGTAATTCCCATTTTTCAAGTTCCTGAGCAATTCCAATTTCAAAATATAGACCTTAACAATCCTTGAACTCACAAATTAAGTTCTGAATCCATTCAATGGCACTTTATAGAAAAAATGACAAGGAATTTCATCAAAAAATGATGAAAAATAGTGCGTATTCACATCTCTAAGAGTCTTGGAGAAAAATGGTGGAAAAATAGGTGAAATGCACAACAAGTGTTGATTCTTCCCCTTCTCCACTTTATTTTATAATAGTCCACATGTTTCCTTGGCACAACTACAAAGAAAAATTATAGTGGAGAGTTTCCAAAAAAGCATGGCCCTTTCAGTGCTCTAGGCCCAAGAAAAATGTCTTTTGGCCTTTGAAAAAGTATCAACAAGAAAGGAGCTAGTGGGAAGCCTCCACGTGTCTCAATGGCACATTTTGAGATGGTCCCCAAAAGTAGAGACCCCAAACAAGTGCTAGCTCACGACGTGTCTCGGTCCAAGGTAGAGTTTTAAAAATTTGAAGGATCAATGGAAGGTGCCATGTGTCCAAGGTTTAAGAAAGTTTTACTTGGCCATTGAAAATTCCAAGCAAAGGCGAGTGAGCGAGGAAGCCTCCAAGTGTCCTCTTGGTGCTTCTTCAAAATAAAACTTAGGGTTGGTTCCCAAATAGGTGCGGTCCCTCCATGTGTCCTAGACCTTTAGAAATTTGCTTGAAAATTCTAAGTATGGAAGACTCGATGGAATCCTCCATGTTTCTTTATGGTGAAAATTTGAGATGGTGCCCAAGAGCGAAGACCACCCGAACAAGCACGGGCTCACCATGTGCCCCGGGCCTTAAAAATTTCTTTGAAAAGTTTAAGTATAAAGCTAGAGCGAACAGAAGCCTCCACATGTCTCCCTGTCACATTTTTTAAGGTGGGACCTTGAGGTGGATCCTCAAATGAGTGCCTACCCTCCATGTGTCCATGACCTTCCAAAGTATTGTGTGGCGCATGATGAAAAAAATATCTAATTATGGGCAAGGCAATGGAAACCTCCACATGTCTCTCTCGGCAACTCCAAGGCCAAACCAAAATTTAGGGAAATTTTTAGATGAGCACGTCGGCCCTCCACGTGGACAAGCTTTATTCCTTCACTTTTTCTTAGAGTTTCATTTCCCCATTTTTGCACATTCAACCCACGCACCCACTTTTTCCCTTCTTCCCCATGCTGTGATGTTTTTTTCCCCTGGCAAAACACACCTTTTTCCCTTCTTCCCATGAAATGCCATTTTCATCCCAAAAATGAATCCTCTCACGTGGCAGAGAGACACCTTGGAAATGATATAAGGCCCAATCTCTTCCTCCAAGTTGCATTCCCAATCACATCCACATATTTGGGAAAAAAAAAGGCACAACAAAACATGATGCATGGAAAATGGAAGGAAGGGAAAACTCAATTTTATGCCCAAGTTACAAATCTTTCTCATGGACATAGAGGAATGAAAAACAAATTCTTGATTTAAATTGATCCTATACCAAGGAAGGGATTGATCATGGTAACCAAATGGAGGATAATTTTTATGCATCAATACGGGGAGATAGAAAACACAACATAGCCTAAAAACTAAAGAATTTCAAGGACAAACGGGGCGAGACCAAATTGAGCACCAACATCGGCTCCGACTCAGGCATGGGCACTCCCTGTGATTGCACAAGAACAAATAGTAGACTACCAAGTGCCAAAAATAGACCATTGGGTAAATGAATTAAAGAATAATCTTGTAGAGTAGAGAAACCATAACCATCCTCCAAAAAATGAACCGAGAAACTAGCAAAACCAGGTCACCAAGGACCAAAACAAACAAAAACACAAAAGAATAATGAAAACAAAGAACTATACACTATAAAATGGAGTATACCTTGATTATGAGAAATCAATCAAGGAAATGTTTCAAATGCCTGCCATTAACAAGAAATTCAAACATTTCCCCATCTAAGTCTTCTACGAAGAATGTATTTTCACCAATTCGAATGTCAATTGAATAAAGGCACATCCACAATGCATCAAATTTACCATGCTTTTTATCTTCATGCTGTTATCCCATAATAACACAAGATCCCAAATTCTCAAAAGCTCTTGGAACCTTCTTGTCAAATAACATCTTCAAATTTTCTTTGAACTTCACATGCCACCGATGGGATGCCCTTCTTTCTTCATCTAACTCAAAAATTTGATTCAAGAATCATGTGGACTAACTTCTTGATCTTCAATTTTTTTGAAAAAAATGGAATGAAGACAATTGCAAATGAAGGGGTAGAAAATCTTGAGGTCCATATACCAACACAAATGGGCTTTTTTCCTCATTTGAAAGGCTTGGCAACAAACTTAGACCCCACTTCTTTTTGTTCGAATCCAAGGTTCAATGATCTTTAGAAAAGGAGTGGATTGATCTTTGTTTTTTCCTAAAAGGCTTGGCTTAGATTAAAGATGAATTTCATGTTGGAACAAATCTTCCATGTATTCCTTCAACTCAGAGTAAGACCAAGCTAGGTAGTCTTGATATTTCTTCAAAAATTGAACATAGGATTGCTTCTCTTCCTTGCTAAGATTGCTTCCTAACAAGATTTTACATGGTTTTTCCTTTTTCCCAGGTCGTGCTCTTCCACATCTCTTGAAATTGACATACTTCTTTTAATAATGCAATCAACATTATCAAAGTTTGATTCAAGAGCCACCAAACCTCTAGGAATCGTGTTTGTCTTTAGCTAGATGATGTCTTTTCCAAATAAAGTTTCATTTCCTTCAGCAACACACACCATTGGTTCCCAATCTATATTTTGGTTATAAAACTTGCCTTGGTTCTGTAAAAAATTTCACCTAGGCATCATCATCAAACACTTGTCAATTTTTAACATTGTCAAGGATAGATGGCCTTGTTAGTATTTCAACATCATACTCACAAAATGGAGACACTGTATAATTCCCAAATCTAGATCCTAACACTATAACTTGTCTAAAACAACATTAAACTTTCTATCATGGTGCACAATATTAAAAGATTCAAACATTTTAATTAAATCCTAGATTTGCATTTTTGTATTCTTTCATTCTTTGATTTTTAGTAGTATACAATTTTCTAATTTGCTCGACAATCAGTTCTGAATCCCCTTTGACAATGATATCCTTTACACCATATTTCCATTCAATTCTCAAGCCTAATAACAATGCTTCATATTCAAAATGTTTTAGTGCATTCAAAGTTGAGTTTGAAAGAAAAACAAACTATTCTTCTTGGCCGGAGAAATCAGAACAATGCCAACACACATTTCCAAACTTGGAACAAGCTCCATCAAATAACAAGGTCCAAGGTAAACCCACTTGTTCAAGACATTTACACTGATCAATCTTATGCTCTTTTTCATCAGCAAACCCAACAAATTTATCAATATACATCAGCATACAACACTTCATAAGAAGCATTATTGGGATCTTTAATGAGGTGCAACATCTTCTTCTCTCCATACAACTTTACAAGGTTGCCTTCAATTGGAATGGTGGAAAAATACATATCCATCTAAACACTTCCACCAACACTTGCAGCCCACTTTCTTGATAATAGCATGCCCCATTTGGCAGGGCAATCAAAAATAACAACATCAAATTTCAAGTTCTTACCCATAAGTGCAAGTTGTACAACCAAACCTTTTACATCCCTACAACTAGACACTCTCTAGAATCCATTGCAGTACACTTGCCATAAGTTGTTGTCACTTTAATGTTCAATTCATTCATGAATTCTAGAGGCATAACATTACATGATGCTCCAGAATCAAACATACAATTGCATCATCTTGTCCTTAATAATCAACACTGTTGTAAAAAATGGATCAACATTTAATTGAGACTCAACCAAAGATGTTCCCAAGTTAAATTCAGGTGGTTCACCTATCTCCTCCAATGCTGGTGGTTTTAATAGGTCTGTAATGATTGGAGGAGTGTTTACATTATTTATATTTCTTCCTTGGGCACTCCTATCTTCTTCCAATCCCAAATACTCAAAGGCCCTCTTCTTGTGCTTAGGAATCCTAAGCAGTTCAAAAATTGGGACAAAAATCTTGATCTGACTCAAGACTTAGAAATGTCATAAGGAATGTATTTGGGAAAAGTAGCATTTGGAGAATGATTGACAAACACATTGGATGGTACAAGATTTTTCACATTTTGGGCATGGATGGGAACACCAATTCTACTTGAGACAACAAGGCCTTTTCTAGATGCATCTTTCTTTGGAGTTTCTTTTGGGACATTGGTGAGAACTGGGGTTTTGGTTTGGCTTGAGGCCCTACCCCTTTGACAACTTTACTTCTTGTGTTATACTCTTTTTCTTGGGTAACAACAACATTCATTAACAACTATGTATCCTCTTCCATGGGATTCCTCCATCATACTTCTTAATCATTAGAGGTCTTAGGTACTCAAAATCATTATTAGGAAGTTCAAAAGCTTGTACCATATCTATTTCTAAAGCATGAGAGGGAGGAAGAAGAGGTACCCGGTGAATGCAATCCCAAAAACTTGTAGCAGTTCTTGCACTTATTACTTTAGTTTAATTTTCTCTTTGATGTGAGCTTGTAGATCAAGTCCACCATGCATGCATCATCATCAATGTTATCATCATCATCAGCTTCTTCAACTTTCTAATCTACTTCACATGGCAGGTGGGGCAAGAAACATTTATCACACCAATCAATTTCATTTATCTCTTCAACAACAACAAACTTTGGAATTTAGAGGATCAGGAACTACTCTATTTTCCCTAGCTTGGGGTTTTTCTAGATCCCATGGGTCCTTTACCTCTGTCATCAGATCTCTTGATCATTTCTAGGATGATTTGCAAATTTTTCTTGTCCTTGTTGCCTATGCTAACCTTGAGAACCTCATCCAATTCCTTTCTCTTCCCTAGATATCTTGTAAGAGATTTCTTTGATAGCCCGACCAAAGTCCTTACATCTTCCTCAAGATCCACAACCTTACTTGATTGAGGATTTTCTAGGGTTGATTAGTTTAACACCCTCCCTCTTAGGAGGTTTTCCAACTTCTTTAATGTTGTTCTCAATTTATAGAGCCATGGTAAAGGCCTCGCCTCAAATTTTCTTGGTTTTTATCCCTCAAATAGGAAGAAAATTTCTTATCAAATGCATCTAAATACTTTATCAGACATGATTCATCACATGGCCTCAAATTAACAGGAAGTCTTCTCAATGTTTTTTTAAATCTTATATTGAAATCATGCACTGATTCATTAGGATTTTTTTATATTTTAAAACTCTAATAAAAGAAACCTAGGGTTTGTTTTATCACCATAATGTATTCTAAAATCATTCTTCATCTCTATCCAAGAATCAATGGTATTATCTAGAAAATATTTATACTAGTCCCTTGCATCTTCTTCTAGAGTATGGATAAATAATTTAATGTATACATCCTCAAATTCTATTTCAAAGTCCTCCATCATATTGACAAAGAGCTTCAAGTGTTGATCACCAGTGATTGCATTATTTCCTTGAAACTTAGGTAATTTTTTTCTTACATCTTGTGGCACAACATTTGGATAGCCAACCATACCTCTAAAATTGATGGGACCAAAAGTATTAACAACAAATGGAGGTCTAGGTGGAGGCTAAGCCATATTATTTTGAGGAGGTGATCTTACAGAGAAACAAAATGATGAGGAGTGAGGTGTCTGTGTGGTACATGGATGCAATTCTCAGAATGGATGCCCTCTAAAGGATCTGTTTCTTGGAAAACTATATCAGATTTGGAGAATACATGGACATAATGAGATGTAAATCTTTCAAATACAAAATAAGGACCCTCTCCAGATGGAGAATTTAATTCAACAAAGAGACTACCTGATTTAGATTCACTTGAGGAAGTATTGCAATCTTTAATCATAGGCTGATTAGTTTCACCAATGGAGATCTCTTTTCTTGATGCTTGATCTCCAACAACCTTCCAAATTCTTCTTCCTTCTGAATTAGACTTTCCCAACTCTTGAAACAACTTTCTACTAGGGTCATTGGAAAATAAAGATCTTCTTACTTCCATCTTTGTACAAATTAATGACAAATCTTACTTAATATATGTTAAGACACTAGTATTCATTAATAATTTAAACAACACAGAGTCACCACTAAGGATTTTCACCTTAGTTTATGAAAATGCACTATGAAAGACCTATAAAATGTCTGTCAACACTAGATTCATGAAAATATTACAATATCTTCTCTTCTTTTACCCAAATTTATCAATGATGATACAAAAATGTTAGTGCAATAACTCTATAAGCTAGAAATATTACACTTAGAACTTACAACTTTGAACAATTCTTACGGATCTGAATAGATAATGATGTTTCAAAAATGTATTAGCACTTAGATCATATAAGAAACATTACCGGGTCTATATGTATACTTATGGTGTTCAAATATTTGCAAAGAAATCCATGTCCACAACGATGCCACTACTATTGTTGATGTTGACGGATAAATGGATATGAACTGGAAACAAATCAAAAAATTGTCCCCGAATACGGCACCACTAGTGTTGGTGATGGGCCAAATGGATACGAATGGGAAAAAAATCAACAAATCATCCCCAAAGAACATAAATCATATCCCCACAAATGGTGCCACTAGTGTTGGTATCTAAATTTATTCTCCTTTTTAAGATGAGCAAGCAACACATTAGACATGGAGCTTAGAGACAAATACATCATAGCGTGTGTTTTTGTAGCCGAGGATGAGATCTAACTATCCCTTTATCACTCAGATTTGTGGAGAGATGGATAACACCTTCAAGAGGATTTGACCTATCCTCACTACTTTAGGTTGTGCCATGCCTTTGACCAAGATGAGAGGACCCATAGTGTAACCTCTCTGTTTGATGAAGGAGATGGAGATATCCTTCTTTTGCACAAATTTTATGAAGAAAACTTTAGAAAATACGGTCAATACTCCATAATTTAACTCTTAAGAGTTGTCACTTATAAAAGATGGAGATACTTTCAACACAAGGCTAAGGTTACTGAAGACATTAAGAAATCCTGATTGTTCTACATATTTTAGTAAATAGATTTTGTTCCTTTGTGGATATACAGGAAAACATGGGTAGTTCAGGATGGATTCATGGTTTTTGAATGATTTTGGTGGGAGATTAAGTAGGATAAATTTGATTATACCATATCTCTGAGAAACTTCACAACAATGGACAACTTAACAATATAAAGGTTCATAATAGTTAGATGTTCCTTCAACGAGAGGTGTGCTTCAATGGAGGCCCAAATCAACACGTTTTCACACAATGATTTGAGAATCTAGAATTAAGGTTGAAGTTAAAAGAATCAATCAAACACCAAAATCTCTTATCAATCATGCCTAAGGTACACCCAAAGACTTACAGACAATCTTTATCAACAAATGACAATGGAGTGATTTTAATTTTTTATCTCATCACAGGATGAAGGCTCTTCCTGAAATGAAATTAAAAATGCCACTAAATTGTCACAGGGATGAGATCCTATATGATTTCACAAATATTTCAATGTAAGATTGCAATAGGAAAAAAAGAAACCATATGCAGACATTCTGAAACAAAGGAGACACAAATTTCTAGAGATTGAACACAAATTAATCTCAAAATTGCTTAGATTCACTAGCAGGGGAAATCTTCTAGATAAATCTCAGTGCTTGTCAATGGCTATACATCTGCAACCAACTTCACATGATAGAAATCTAACATAGAGTAAATTAACAGTTATCTCAAATTGTTCTCTCAAGAAGAATTTCTCAAATTTTCTCTTAATATTCCAATCCCCGACCCTTTGCAAGAGTATTCTCATTGCATTTATACATTTTACTCACTCAATTTTCCCCTAAAAGAGAAGAATATTCAAGGGACATTTTCTTGTTACCAATTTTCCTGAGAAAGTGTAATTTAACAAATTCACATCCAAAAGCTTCCAGGTGGAACAATTGTGAACTGATCACATTTCTTGGGCCTTCGAATAATGACTAGGATGTCATGCCAACACTTTTTTTCAATCCTTATAATCATTCTAATTTTTCATGAGATAAATCTCATTTTTAATCATTTTTCGGAGGCTCTATATAGTGGATCTGATAGGTAATCATTTTCACTCTCGAGGCAACACATTTTTCATCTTTTGAGCCTGTAACTTTCATCATTTCACCCTTTTCCCTTTCTTTCCTTTGAAACTTTGTCCCGTATCTAACTTCTTTGGTAATTCCTTATTTTTTAAGTTCCTAAGCATTTCCAACTTAAAAATATTGACCTTAATAATCCTTAGACTCACAAATTAAGTTCAGAATCCATTCGATGGTACTTTGCAGACAAAAATGACAAGGAATTTCATTAAAAATGATGAAAAATAGTGCGTATTCGCATCTCTAGGAGTCTTGGAGAAAAATGGTGGAAAAATAGGTGAAATGAACAACCAATATTCTTCTACCCCTTTCTACTTTATATTATAACCATCCACGTGTTTCCTTGGTGTAACTACAAAGAATAAGTACAAGGAAAAGTTTCCAAACAAGCATGTGGCCTTCCATGTGCCTGGGCCCAAGAAAACATCTTTTGGCCTTTGAAAATTCTCAACAAAAAGGAGCCAGTGGAAGCCTCCACATGTCTCAATGATGCACTTTGAGATGGTCCCCAAAATTAGAGACCCAAATAAGCGTTTGGCTCACCACATGCTTTAGTTCGGTAGAGTTGTTAAAAATTTTTAAGGATTAGTGGAAAACACCATGTGTCAGGGTCCGAGATGATTTTCCTTGGCTGTTGAAAAGTTCAAGCAAGGGCAGACTGAGTGGAAGCCTCCAAGTGTCCTCCTGCTTATTCAAAAAAAATTTACAGGCCGGTCCCCAAACAGGCGCGATCCCTCCACATGTCCCATGCCTTTAGAAAGTTACTTGAAAATTCTAAGTATGGGAAGACCCGGTGGAATCCTCCACATGTCTTCATGGCACAACTTTGAGATGGTGCCCAAGAGTGGAGACCCTAAACAAGTGCGGGCTTACCACATGTCCCAAGCCTTAGAAAATTTCTTTGAAAAGTTTAAGTATAGAGCAGAGCTGGTGGAAGCCTCCACATGTCTCCTGTTGCAATTGTTAAGGTGGGACCTTGAGGTAGATCCTCGATGAGCACCTACCACTTCACATGTCAATGGTCCCTTAAAGTTGTTCTGGCTGCATGAAAAAATTGTCTAAGTCTGGGAAAGGTAGTGGAAACGTCCACGTGTCTCCTCGGCATAACTCTTCCAAAAAGTAAATTTTCAAATGAGCGCGGCCCTCCACATGGACAAGATTTGAATTGAATTCCTTAGATTTTTCAAAGTGCCCTTCTATTTCCGCATTCAACAAGAAAGGGCCACATTTCCACAAATGCTAAGATCCAATTTTGACACAAAAACATAGCCTTCTTTTCTAAATCATAAAATGCAGAAAATCACTTCATTCCCGCATAAAAATGAACTTTCTTCATCAAAGAGAGTTTTGGAAATGATATAAGGCCCAAATGTGATCCTCTGTTCTGCATCAAATCACGTTTCTACATGATATTTTGGACAAAATGACAGGGACAAAAAACGTGATCATGGAAAAAACAGAAGGAAGGGAAATTGAGTTTTACACCCAAGTTACAAATCTTTCTACATGGATAGAGGGATGAAAAAAAAAAAACTAGATTTTAGTCATCCTCAAGCAAGGAAGGGACTTATCATGGCAATAAATGGAGGAGAGATTTTTATGCATCAATATGGGGGAGATAGAGAAGATGATAGAGCCCGAAAACTAAAGAACTTTCACGGACAAAATGGGCGAGACCAAATTGAGCACCAACATGGTCCACGTGTCTAGAGATTGAAAAAGCTAAAGGATATCATGACATCCTGAAGCAACGTGGAAGAACTTTATGGCCCGAATCTTCATAAAGGTAGCTCACAAAAGGTAAAAGAAATGACAGATGGCGAGTCGAAGCAAAGCCTCGATATTGCAACCTAATGAGGAGAAGACACTTGGAAAAAGAGGAAGCAAGTACACATTGGTAGAACTAAATACCCAACCCAATCAAAGGATTCCATGTGTCAATTTCATGTGTCTCCTAAAATGAAAATCTTCAAATGGCCATATTTTTTTGATCTTGGGCTCTGAATAAGACAAAAATTATATCAATGGAAAGCTCTCATTGAGCCCTTCAATTTGACATCATCGAAATTTGATTTTTCTAGTTTTTTGTGGGTTAAAATGGAAAACACGTATTTCAAAGGAAAATGAGAGTTGTTTTTACATGTAGATGGTCAAATCAAATAGTCCACCCACTAGACTTGATTAAGCATGGCTCTATTTGCTTCTATAGGACAAAATTGACATAGTTATGGCTCATGGCTCCCATGTTCTTTATATAGGTCTTAAAGAAAGATTATAAGTGGTTAAAGACAAAAATTCACCTCCCTTCTTCTCTATCCTCTTCTCTTGCTTCATTCTCTTTTATTTGAGCTATATATTGTAAAATATTTCATTTTTTAAAAGGAAGGACATTCAAAAACTCTAATGCTGACTCTGAAATTTGTTCCAAAGCGGTTATGAAGTCGTAAACCTTAATTTTGGGTTGAAAAAGTGTTCTTGTGCCTTCCTCTACAACTTTAATGGTTTATGCATACTTTTATTGTAATAAATCTTGTTTTGTGACACTTTTTTGTGCTTTCTTATTTTAATTGCAAGAATGCCTCTCTTTTACTTATTGCATTATGTTGTGTATGTCTTATTCATTTACATGTTTATTATAGTGTGTTTCATGTGAGAATAGATGGTAAATGAAGATTTTGTCTATGTCACTTGTGTTTGGCCTCTCCCTTCGGGTAAGTGAACAAATTTGGGGGGCCAAAAAGTGGACAAAAACATTGAAATGAACGAAACAGAATGCGTTTTACAATAATGTGATCACATTACATTTTCCTAGGCTCCACAATTCATGAACCTAAAATGCGTACACATTTCTATGACCAAAAATGTGTACAATTTTTCTGTATATGAAGTTTGTAAGGGCTTAAAGGAGCTATGTTTAATAAAAGAAATGTGAAGTATAAGATTTCTTTTATTATCTTTATACTTTTATTATTTATTTTATTAAGTATAAATAAATAATAAAAGAAATCTTATACTTCAAAATTATTTTATTAAATAAAAAATGTTAGGGTCACTTTGCACTTGATGAAAGTAGTCTAAGAGCTCTACAAGACATAATCTAGAAGAAAAATTTTCAAAATCTAATCTGTCATTACTTATTCATTTTCAAGATTTCGATAATGGCTTACAACATTCGTGCCATATATATTATAGTTGGTCTTTATTTTGGGAAAATATAGTAGTAATTTGTAGGTTTTTTTTTACCTTACTCAGTATTGTATTTTGGCACTACCACCGCTTGAATTGGTACCAATTTTAAAATTTTGTCCATAATTCACTTTAGTGACCACAAATAAACTCTATGATGTTTGTCTTCTTCTTACTAAAATAAGATCCTCACTTTCTAGATAGAGGAATGCTCCCTAAATGGTATTCTTATCTTATGGAAAAAAATGAGGTGGTTGTAATGTGCCTCCTCCTTAAGGTGTCATCACACTAAATTAGGTGTTGAATGAGTTTTTACGAATAGTACCAAGTGAACTCAAATCATTGCTCATTCTTAGAAACATGGTGCTCCATATAAATATCATCCCTTCACCTTTCCTAGCTCTAAAAACATCCTTCCATGGAATGAAATTAAAGATTCTCATGCGCTCTATTTTCTCATATGTATTTGATGGAGGTAGATAATGCCATAATACTTCAAACATGACATATACGACGATGGTTTAGGGTTTAGGATTTAGGGTTTAGGTTTTTAGGCTCATCGTTTAAGGTTTAGGGTTTATGGATCATGGTTTAGGGTTTAAGGTTTAGGGTGTAGGGTTCAAGGTATAAGTTTCAGGGTTAATGGTTTTGGATTAGGATATAGGTTTAGGATTTTGAGTTTAGGGTTTAGGGTTTATGGTTAGGGTTTAGGCTCAAGGTTTAGGGTTCATGGTTTAGGTTTGAGGATTTAGTGTTTAAGGTTTAGGGTTTAGGATTTAAGGTTTAGCATTTATGGCTAAAGGTTTATGGTTTATGGTTTAAAGCTTAGTGTTTAGGGCTTAAGGAATAGGGTTTAGAGTTTAGGGTTAAGGGTTCGGGAACCGGGTGTTGGTTCAAGGATTAGAGTTTAGGGTTTAGGGTTCATGGTTCGGGGTTTATGGCTCATGGTTTGGGGTTGAAAGTTATGAGTTTTAGGTTTAGGGTTTAGAGCTTAGGGATTTAGATTCGGGGTTTATGGTTTAGGGCTCGAGGATCAAGGTTTAAGGTTTCTGTGTAAGCTTTAGGGTTTAGAGTTTAAAATTTATGGTTAAGGGTTAAGGGTTTATGATTTAGTGTTCGGGGTTTATGATTTATTATTTTGAATTTAGGGTTTATATTTTAGGGTTTAGGGATCAGGTTTAATGGTCGAGGACTTAAGGTTTAAGTCATAGAGTTCAGGGTTTAGAATGTAGTGTTTTGGGCTCGGTGGTTAAGGGTTTGAGGTTTAGGCTTTAGGGCTTAGGGCTTATAGATTAGGGTTTAGGGTTTAGGTGGTGTGGGGTTCTACACAATTTTTCTCCTTACTAATATTATTTGTGGATAAATCACTTCAAGAATATAAACCCTTTTATGAATGATTATACTTTCAGCGGTTATCATCCCAATCCCCTACGGATGAGGAACTTATCTCCAACTTCAATTTCTTATACACTTCAATAACAAAGATGTTAGCTCTATAGAAATATCACAATGATTTCTGTCATCTATCCATTATAGGCATGAAACATGAGATTACCTTGTCCTACCCGGTATCTTCATTATTCTTACATTCTCATCTCCTTGTTACCATCATCTCGTAATAGTTTTACTCACTGCGCATATCCCGATTCATCAAAATAGTGACAAAACATACCTTATTCCTATCACTCAAACCTAGGTCTAAATAGGCCTATTAGGTCTATGCTCAAAACCATAATATAGGCTTCTCACCACCCTCAACACTCCTAAGACATTTATTCTAGCCTATTACAAGGTGTTTAGACACAATTCACGTCATATTCTTCTCTTTCACCTAAAAATCTCTCTTTGAGGCCTTATTAGCTTGTGGCTTTCTCAACACTGAATGCCCTTTTATCTCAATTTATAATGAACCAACCCCACACCATAATTTTTTTGTGTCTTACCCATTCTTATTAGTATAGACAAAAGAGTATTAAACTAAAACTGGTTCATTGACTTTGTAGGAAAAACATTCAAATCTCTAATACCAGATTGTTGGGATTAGCACAAGGTTGCACATGGATAATATATCGATCTAAGCATACATGCAATAAAAGTGGATATTCTACCAAAATAAATATAAAAATAAGAGATATAAATAAACACCATATTTAACACAGTTCACTAAGTGTGGGCTATATCCACCAAGAAACAATTCAATCTATTATCAAAAGATTTTACAAGATATACAATTGAATATCTACAATATTCCACACCTTTAAGATGTAGAATACTTTATTTCTCTCAATATTTTCCTTGTTCTCCAAGAATTCTCTCTCTCTCACAATTATTTTCAAAACAAGCATTAAATTATAATCCTTCTTACTTCTAAACCCTATATTTCATGCTTATATAGTCACATACAAACTTAGGGAACTCAACCATGTAATTACAATCAATAGATTTTATTTAATAATAAATTTATATTTAATTTTCGTGAGTTTAATAAAACATCCATGGATAAGTAATCGACACCATTTAGCCCAAACCGAGTTGGTTCCTACTTTCTGATCGATTCCGGTCATAGGTGACCGATGTTTGTCCCTCAGTAAATGATTTCAATTAATGTGTTTTCGTGCAAGTTTAATATTGCATTTTAATCAAAAGTAATTGAGCTCCACAACTCAACAATCTCCCACTTGGAGATAAATTATTGTATTATACTTATACATCTTCATTCTTAGATCCTTTCCTTATCTTTTTTTCTTCCTCTTCAAGTCTCAAACTCAAAGACCAACGAAGTGGAGTGTACCTCAAAATTATCTTTTGGTAATGGATTTTTAGCATATCCATAGGTTTTTCACTCATATGAATCTTCTCCATCATCATCTTCCCATCCTCTAATACTTGGCATATAGTGATACCTCAACTAAATGTGTTTCGTTTTGAAATGAAATAGTGAGTTCTTTTCCAAATGAATTTCACTTTGATCATCACTTTGAAAAATTTGCAGTCATCCTTCTCCTTTCCCAAATATTTCATGAACATGCTCATCCATCTCATCTCTTTTCTAGCCTCTATGGCTGCAATCTACTCTATCTCTGAAGTAGAAAAAGTGACAAACTATTGCAATCTCAAAATCCATCTAACTTTCGTCCCACGTACTATGAAAATATATCCAGGTGGCACTCCTTCTACCCTCCAGATCTCCATCTATATCAGAAAAAAATAGCCACATAATGAATATCCAAACCTTCATAGCATAACTACATCTTATATGTCCCTCTTAAATACCTAAGTATCCATTGGACTACTTTCGATTTTCTTTACCTAGATTAGCAATAAATCTACTCATAACTCTAACTACCTATGAAATGTCTAGTCTGCAGTACAAAACATAACCTACATGAGACTCCCAATTGCTAAAGAATAAGGTACTCATGTCATGTATTTTACCTCATCATGTGATTATGAACAACGATATTTTCTTAAATTAAAGTTTCGGACCATATGTTTACTCATAGGTTTTAAATCTTGCATGTTAAACCTTTCCAACACCTTATTGATACAAGCCTTCTAAGACAAATAAAAATTCTTGTTCTTTGTTTCTTTATGTATTTTTATGGAAAGGATTATTTTTGTAGCTCTTAAATCCTTCATAGAAAATGTGTGAGTTATCTTTCCCTTAAGCTCACCAATGTCCTACACACTAAATCCTTCATAAGCATATCATCCACATACAAGTAACAAAATGATATAGCTCTAATTTGTAAGCTTCTTGAAATAAAAAAATGATCATATTCATGTCTCAGAGATAACCATGCTCATGCATGAAACTATCAAACCTCATGTACCATTGCATTAGAGCTTTCTTGAGCCCATATAGGCTCTTTTCCAACCTGCACACTAATTTCTCCTTACCCTTAACTTCATACCCAAGTGGCTACCGTATATAAATATCTTCATCCAAATCACCATGAATGAAATTCATCTTCACATCTAGTTTCTCTAAATGTAAATCCTCTATTAACGCAACTAAACTCAAAATTGTATGAATAGAAGTCATATTTACAACAGGAGATAATATTTCACCAAAGTCAATACCAATTTTCTATGCAAATCCCTTTACTACATGTCTTTCCTTGCACCTTTTTGTCCACCCTCTTCTTCCTTGATCCTGTAAAACCCACTTATTTTGTAGTGTCCTCTTACTTATTGGTAGCTTAACCAAATCCCAAGTCTAGTCATGTTCCAAGGATTCCATCTCCTCATCCATGTCATGCTCCCACTACACGTTGGTCTTATCCTTGCATTAGTTCTTCAAAAATTTCTAGTTCACTAGTATCGAGTTAATAATAAATAAGATAGAGAAGATTTAAATGTTTCTATAGGTTTAGTTACCCTTTGTGACCTTCTCACAAAAATTTTTGAGTACCGAAGGATCATTACGGACCTCCCGAACATTTTTTTCCAATTCTTACGGTGGCCAAGCGTCGGTCACACTGAAACAAATGTCGGTTCGATAACCGATACCAATTTGAGCATAAGAACTACCATCGGTCAGCGATGAACCACCATCGATCGTGAGATGAACTAGCCATCGATTAGGGCAAACCGACATCATTTACAATGCGGGAGTGTTTTAATTAACTCTCAGGAATTAGATCTATTTTTAGCATTAAAGCATATCTATTGATTGTAAAAGCAATGAAGGTACCCAAAATAGATATATATTCATGCATGCATTGTTAGAAGGTAAGTAAGAGAATTAAGAGAAGGGTTGAATTAGATCCTTGATTCTCCTAGATTGAGAGGATGAAGATGAAGAAGAAGAAGAGAAATAAATAATGGGTTACATGAAGACAGAGTCTCCATGGAGAGGAGCTAGACAGAAGGAAATAATAGGTACATATGAATGGCGAGGAGAGGGTAACATCTTCTTGTATTTTCTTTGTATAGTTATTGTCTCATTGTAATAGCTTACATAGTATGTAAAGCACATAGAGTTTCTTCTTGTAGATCCACATGTTGGTGAGATCTTGTATTATAGATCCATGTAGATCTAGTCTTGTATTATAGATCCATGAGATCATATTGTATTGTTGATCCATGTAGATCTATATATTGTAGAGGAGATTGTCTTCATGTTTGCACGAGTTATGCATGCAATGATGGAGAGAAAAACTTACTTCTTGGTGCACGATTATAGTTGCACATATTTTAGACCCATGTGAGAGGTCTTGTTTGTAGATCCATAGAGAACTTGGTAGCAGTTCAGAGATGTAGTAGTTCCTGGTTATGTGAGATATGTTGGTGATGTTTGAGGCATAGTTGTAGTGCATTCATGGAGATCCATTTAGAGATCTAGAGGAGAGGAGATACTCTTGGAGAGATGCATTGTACTCTTGTATTGAAGAGTTGGTTTGTACTCTTGTTGTATTATATATATGAGATCTCTATCTTTGGTGGACGGGGCCCACATTAGGTGAACCACGGTACATGTTGTGTTATATGTGTGTACTTCGTATTGATTTGGATTATTCTAGTTTATACTTCCACTTACTGAAGATTTTGAGGAATTGTTTAGATCCTGTGTGCATGATCTTGTTTGTTATGAAATCATAGCACTATTTTGCATCTAAATTACCAACGACTTGTATCGAGCCGGGTTTTTATATTATACGATACAAACAACTATTATCGAGCTTGGTTATTTGAGCAAGGTTTTGCTTCATTATATTGTTATTTTTTTACTAACATATGTATGAGAGCAGCGTTTTTTTTGCGTGATGATAAGATCACGGAAGAGATGCAATCTCAAGTAGGAGCTCATAGAGTAAGGTTGCTTGAAATTATAATGACCGCATCGATTAAGTAGAAATTGGCGTCGGAGATGACCATGATCGATTCTGGGGTAACCATGGTCAGTTATAGTGTGACCATGGTCGGTTACTGGGCAACCTAGTTTTAAATAGAAAATCACGAGATCGAAGAATTAAGAAGATACATGGAATGTATCTTGTTTTCTAAGTTGTCCTTAGTTCTTGGAGGACAAGGATGTTTGTCGATTGTAGATCCGGTTATTGAGGTATGGTTTTATCTTGGTATTGTAGTGCTTATATTATTTACATTGCACATGCATGTTTGGGATTGCAGATCTAGATCGAGAATGAGAGAAAAGGAGAAGTTATGCATCATTTGGTGCAACTAGATGTATGCGCTTCATTAGAGAATCTGAATACGTTATACGAAGCGAAGATGGGGTTTCCATCGAGAGAAACATGCTCTTGATTGAAGATGCAGTTAAGTATCTTGGTGTTGGTAAGGTGATGTGTTTCATCTTGATGAATTTTTATTGCATGTACTATTGTTGTTAAGTTTTTGTGCAAGAATTGGGTTCCTCTTGAAATGAGTGCTCAACATAACTATTGGCTTTGGTTGGAGTAGGCACCTAGTTTAGTGACCTATGCCAATTTGTGGCATTGTGTTAGTTCCGGTGAGCACCGACATGAATCGGGGAACCGACATCAGGTCATAGAGGGTAGCCAAGATCTTGGTCAACAAACCATGTCGAGTCTCTTATGACAAACAAGTTTACACTTGGTTTCTTATAGTAGAAGAGGGCATGGATGATTCAATGTCCTATTTTGGAGGATCATGTTTCTTACACAGTGTGTATAGGCAGAAATAGTGTTGATCACTTCAATGTTTGGATCAGAAAAAGGATGGATTTGTCTTGGTTAGTTCAGTGAGACTTTTGGTCAGGTATCTCTATATAGTTCATGTTTTATTTATTTCTTTTGGAGTAGCTGATATTATGTTTGGATAGTGTGTGCACAGATTTACACCATGTTTTTGGTGTTGTTTGACTTTATTTCCCGGTTGTGTAGAATCTTGAGGAAAAGGATATCTAGTCTAAGGATGAGATCCTCAATGAAAATTCATGGTTATACATAGTTGCGAGTGTATCGAAATATGTTGAGTACACAGGATGAAAAAGTTGATTCACCTACTTCACAAGAAGTCCAAAATCTGTGATGTAGGAGTACTCTTTGATAAGAAGGGATTCATTTCATATTTTCTTTAAATCTAGTTTTATTTCTCACCGACATATTAGCTTTTGTGCTTGGTGTTAGAGGCGGTGCGAGGGATTTCATTTTCGGTGGGAGCAAGCCATGGTTTTGACAATTGCAAGATTGGATACATGATGCACATGTAGAGTGAGAGGAGATTGCTACTTTTTAGAGTGGCGAGGCACTAGTTGGTTTTGGATGGAAGCCACAGATTTGTAGGTATATTGAGTTTATTGCTTTGTCATGTCACTTGGTTTATTTTGTGGTGCTGGATATCCCTATGAGATTACAGTTGATGGTTAGATTCAGATGGGTGAAGATGATAGAGCAATTTTTAGAGTTTTATGGGTCAAAAGATAAAATATGCTGAATTCTGAGCTGGTGTCGGTTAGGATGAACCTTGGTTAGCCATCCCAAACCATGGTCGGTTAAGAAGTGATCTGTGTCGAGTAGGGAAACCATGGTCGGTTTGGTTATAGGTTTGACAACAATGTTTATTTACCATTTTTAGATGGTGCCCTTGTTTTGCTTTCATCTTGGTTTGATTTGTGCAGTATGTTGATGACATGTTTGTTGGTATTTTCACTTGGTATTAGTTGCATGGTTTAGCATGGTTGTTTGTTATTGACATTGATGAGCACAGATTCATATATTGCTTTGGAGTTAGTTGGTGAGAGACTTGGCGCTTCTGGAGATCTTGATGATATGGATGGATGTATAGGTGAGTTTATACATGTGGATAGATTCAATTTTGTGAGTCTATGATGATGCAAATGTTTTGATTTGCACATGGATGCCTATGAGCATAGTTCAATTGCCTTGAGCATGAGTAGGGGATGTTTGTATTTCCTCTTGATTACTATGTTACTCCTTGATAGGTATGTTATCTACAGATGAATGTCTTGGACATGCTAGTTATTTATGTAGGGTTGGATTTGTAGATTGTAGTGTTTGGATTTATTTGAGTTATGCAGGTGTTTGTGGATTGATCACCCATTGTTGCATGTAGAACTCATTCAAGGATGTTTTTACCTAGGATCTTGTTTTGCTTTCACATATTCCAGTTTGACTTGTCTTTGGACAATTGCATTGGTGGTTGCATGAAGACATGGATAGATGGATGGAGAACATGGTTGGTTTTACAGGTATGGCTATGGTTGCAGGTTGAAGCTCAATACTTCATTTTGAGTCGAGAGATCTTGTAGGTGTGTTAGTCATGATGGATTGGTTGCATGAGAGGATTGGTGTTATGATTCAGTGGGAGCTTGATGTATGGATAGCTCGGTTATCACAAATTAGTAGTAGCTTCGTGCAGGTCTTTGGTAAGTCATGTTTTTATCTTCTTGGTTTGAGAAGATGGTTTGATCTTCCTGGTTTTATTTTTTAGAGAATTGTTGAAGGAAAGAATAGATGGTCTTCACGGTGTGTAGAGGATGGTGATGTACATGTATAGGTACAAAGATTCAGCAATTTATCTCCAAGTGGGAGATTGTTAGGATTGTGGAGTTGAATTGCTTCACAAATAGCTTGTTTTTACATGTTATTGGTTACGATGTGAATCGACATCATTCATGGTGTAACCATCATCGGTTAGCATAAGAATCACCATTGGTCAGCATAAGAACTTCCATCGGTCAACATAAGAACTACCATCGGTCAGCAGATGAAGCTGCCATTGGTTAGGGCGAACCGACATTGGTTACCTATGCGGGAGTGTTTTAATTAACGCTCGGGAATTAGATCTATTTTTATCATTAAAGAATATATATTGATTGTAAACGCAAAGTTAAGTTACCAAAATAGATATATATGCATGCATGCATTGTATAAAGGTAAGTAAGAGAATTAAGAGAAGGATTGAATTAGATCCTTGATTCTCCTCAATTGAGAGGATGAAGGCGAAGAAGAAGAGAAAGAAAGAATAGGTTACATAAATACGAGTCTTCATGGAGAGGAGATGGACGGAAGGAAATAGTAGGTACATCGAATGGTGAGAAGAGGGTAACGTCTTCTCTGTATTTTTTTTTGTATAGTTATTGTCTCATTATAATAACATGTATAGCATGCAAAGCACGTAGAGTTTATTCTTGTAGATCCACGTGTTGGTGAGATCTTGTATTATAGATCCATGTAGATCTATCCTTGTATTATAGATCCATGAGATCATATTGTATTGTTGATCCATGTAGATCTAGATATTATAGAGGAGGTTATCGTCTTGTTTGCATAGGTTATTCATGTAGTGATGTAGAGATAGACTTAATTATTGGTGCATAGTTATAGTTTGACATATGGTAGACCCGTGTGAGAGGTCTTGTTTGCATATCCACGAGAGAAGTTGGCGTAGTTCGGAGAGATGTAGTAGTTCTGGTTATGTGAGATCTATTGGTTGTGTTTGGAGGCACAATGGTGTAGTGCGATCATGGAGATCCATTTAGAGATCTGGAGGAGAGGAGATACTGATTGGAGAGATGCATTATACTCTTTTTGTATTATATATATGAGATCTCTATCTTTGGTGGGCGTAACCCAAATTGGGTTAACCAAGGTACATGTTGTGTTATGTGTGTGTACTTTGTATTGATTTGTATTATTCTAGTTTATACTTCCCTTCTTGTAGATTTTGTTTAGATCCTGTGTGTATGATTTTGTTTGTTATTAAATCATATCACTATTCTATAGTCCCGAATTCCCAACACAATCTTATAGATCCCAAATCCTTTCTGGATCAAGAATCTTCCATTCTTCATTAGTCATCTTCGTTGGTCTATACTTTTTGTCTAACGGAAAGTACAAATATATTTTATGCGAGATAATCTGCAATCTACATCTTCCATGATTGATCATTTCTTCCATCAAACTTCTATACCTTGTATTTGTTTTCTTCTTCCATTGTTGTAGCTCCCATTAAATCAAAAACTCTCTGTCATTAAATATGTCAACACAAAAACACTCAAACAAATCTACGATGCTAGTTGTTAGGGTTAACACAATGTTGTATGGATAATATATCTGATCTAAGCATACATTCAATAAAATTTAATATTCTATTAGAAGAAATATAAAAAACAAGAGATATAAATCAACACAAAATTTTAAGGTATTTCACCTAGTGTGGGCTACATCCACCAAGAAACAAGGCAATCTATTATCCAAAGATTTTAGAAGATATACAACTTTGAGGATCGACAATCTTCCATACCTCTTAGATGTACAATAATTTCTTTCTCTTAAACTTTTTCTTCTTCAACAAGAATTCTCTCTCACATAATTATTTTCATAATAATCATTAACTTCCAACCCTTCTTACTTCTAAACCCTAGCTTTAATTCTTATATATTCATTTAAAAAGTTAGGGCACTTAGCCATCAATTACAATCAATAGATATTTTTAATACTAAATTTATATCAATTCCTATAAGTTAAATAAAACATTCACATACAGGTAACAAACGTCGGTTATTGCTAACCAATGTTGGTTCCTACTTGCTTAACTAATGTTGGTCATAGGTGACTGATGTCGGTCCCTACTTAACCGATGTGTGAGTTCTTGTTTTTTTCCTATAAGTTTAATATTTCACACCAATTTGAAGTGATTGAGCTCCAAAACTCAATATAGAGAGTATGTAACTAAAAATTGTTTATTGACTTCGTGAGGAAAAACATTCAAACAAATTCATCACAATTAGATGTCTTTCATTTGTTGATATTTTGAAGGAGGAAATTTCATATTCTTAAATTTTTGAATCCTTCCGCACACCACAAGATAGTCCTCAATCCTTGGATACATGGAGATAGTGTTACTTGGATTCCATTTATAATAATAGAGATATTTGTAAATTCGTGTTATGACCTCTAAATCTATATGAGTTTCAAGTTGTTTGGAAATCACATCACACCTTCACTAGGATTGATAGACACCCCTATATTTTTAAGGTTATTTTGAAAGAATTCATGGGTTTATCATAGAAGTAATTATAAATGAATGGAAGGTAACTAATTCCTAGTCCAGGTGACTCCCATTCAAAATTAAACAAGAAATATTTACTAGGTGATCGATAACCCCTTTGATTTCTTATCCATTCCCATGTTCTTATGCTTATTTTGAACACTTTAGTAATTTACATTAAATTTTCTATCCATTCTAGTAGTAGAAGATATTTTTCTTTCTCGAGAGCAAAAGCGATATTGTAGGAAATTCAGTTATGATCCTACACCTCTGCATTAGTATACTATCTATATTTCTTCTATTTCCTTTGAGATTAATTTTTGTCTTGTGATGGCTATTTTTCTAGCTTCAATGAGTCATCTGGCTTACCTAATACCATACATGGAAATATGAGAAATGTTAAATTTGTATGAGAGTGTGAAGAAATTTACATTCAAGAGTGCAAGTACATGTGGGAGAATTGTTTTTGGTAGAGATGTGTTATATGCATTAAAACACACAAGGTAGATATCATATCCATTTAGATACTTGTCCCACTTCTCATAAACAAGGTATTTGTAAAATTAGACTGAATGATGGTTCTAGGCACAAGACTAGGAAATATTGGTTAAATATGGTTTTGGGTTTAGGGTTTAGGGTTAAGGGCTTATGGCTCATGGTTCGGGGTTTAAGGTTTAGGGTTCACGTTCGGGGTTCAAGGTTTGAGGTTATGGTTTAGGTTTTAGGGTTTATGGTTTAGGTTTTAGGCTTTATGGTTAGGGTTTAGGGATCATGGTTAAGGGTTTAGGGTTTAAGTTTTAGGATTTAGGTTTTAGGATTTAGGGTCTATGGTTTAGGGTTCAGGTTTAGGGTTCAAGGTTCAAGGTTTAAGGTTTAGGATTTAACATTCGGGGCTTAAGGTTTAGGGTTTATAGGGTTTAGGGCTCATAGTTTAGGGCTTAGGGCTTGGGGTTTAGGGTTTAGGCCTTGTACCTAATTTATGGTTTAGGGTTTAGATTTTAGGCCTCGAGGATAAAGTTGTAGGTTTCAAGGTTTAGGGTTTATGATTTAGTGATTAGGATTTGGTTCTTAAGGTTTAGGGGTTAGGGTTTATGGTTTAGGATTTAGTTTTTAAAGTTTAGGTTTTAACATTTAGGGTGCATGGTTCATGGTTTAGGGTTTAGGGTTAAGGGCTTAGGGCTCGGGGTTTAGGGCTTGAGGCTTAGGTTTTCAGGTTTAGGGCTCACGGGTAAGGGTTGAATGTTTATGTTTTAGGTTTTAGGGCTTAAGACTTAGGGTTTAGGGTTTAGGTTTTATGGTCTATGAATCATGGTTTAAGGTTTAGGGTATAAGGTTTAGGGTTAAGGGCTCTAATTTAATGTTTAGGGTTTTGGCTTATGGCCTAGGATTTAGGGTTTTGATTGTAGAATTTAAACACTAAAAATTAAGGTTGAATGTTGAAATCCCTAAAATTACCTATGTGCTTGACCAAATTATACTATTAAAAACTATCTCATGAACCGTGAGTGATGGAGCTCGAGACTAGTTCCATAAGGTGCAGAGTGTCCTGATTTATTATATTTACAAAAATAAATTAAAAGTATAAGTTTTCATTTATTATAGTATAATAATAAATAATAAATGAAAAAAATTATACTTAAAAATTTATTTTGGTAAATAAAATGATGCCAAAAACACATGCAATGTTTATACTATGAAGAGCGTGTACGCATTATAGTGCGTACACATTCTTAATTTTCACTTTTTCCAAGCCATTCGTTAAGGCTTGGGATCTAGTTTAGATTCCTAGGCCTAAGGCATGGACATAAATAAACACATCAAACCACATGTTTTTGGCGGAAAATGCAAAAATATCTCTTCCTCCATAAATCGACATAAAATGATCTATTCATTTATAAAAAAATATAACACGGCGTAGATTAGACTATCTACTTTCTAAAAGTATAGTTTTTCAAAACTTTGTGACTAATATAAGGTTTCCATATCATTTATTTTCTAAAAAAGCCTTTTTATAGCTATTTTTAAAGTTTAAACACATCTATCTTTTGTCGTATAACTTTTTTCACATCAAAATTTAAAACAAATTATAATAGCCCAAAATACACAAGTATTTACACACTCAAAAAAACAAAATGTATAGTTTTGTGGTAGTTTGGGGGGCGGGCGGGACGATCAAAGCTTTGTTATGTTTTTAAATTTAAATTTTTGTATTAGAACAATCATTAAAAAAATAAATACTCACTATTTTTTAAATGTATCCCAAACTACATGCTCTAGCTAAATTTAGTATCTTAGAAACTATAATAAAAATTCTACAATTCATTTTTATACAACGTCTTCCAATTTTGAGTGTAACTATTTCAAAAAACTCGAACAAGTTGAAGTTTTTAATTTTTAGAAAAATGTGTACACTTAAGACTCCCTTTTAGCCCCCCTAATTTGGTGCACTTACCCCTATTCATTTCCTTCCTTTTCTCCATCACTATATTGTCTCTTAACTCCTTTTCTGGTGTATCGCCACTTTTAGTGTAGGTTTATTTTCATGCACTCTCTCTCTCCACTAGTCCCTGGAATATTAGGATAGGATTCGGTAGTTCACTTTTCTACAATAGGAGTATATTGTGGCAGGTAGTTCTAGAATAAGAACCAACTTTCTCTAGAGGGTTATCTATAGCCCACAAGTCCCATGACTTGAAAGATAACCCCATGTTAGCAAAAATTAGATATCTACATGAAGTGAAATGTCAAGGTGCTTTACTTTATTGTGATAACAATTACTGGCACACTCGTGGGACATAACAAAGGTCAAAATTTTATCTTTTAAATGTGTTCCATCATCCAAAAATGAAGCAATGTTCTAGCCACTTTGTGGATACCTCCACCAGATTGATAACAGATTCAGCACACCTAGTGGGACATCACAAAAGTTATAATTTTTTTAGAGGTGTTCCACTTCAAGTAGCCAATCATTAGCCATTGTGTGACCTTCACTACTTGTTAACATTTATGACATATCCATAGGGACAAGTTTGAAGCACCTTACCACTTCATTTCATCAATTTGGTGTGTTCTTGGTGAGATTCAGCCTTTGGAGGCACATGTAAAGCACATCTCATGACTCGATCTAGTTTAAACAACCCATTCTCTAAAATTGTAGACCTTTTCTTCCATCCATTTTCATTCATCTTTCTTTCCACGTCTTTCCATTTTCTTCCATTCTATGAAGTTGTGCAATCATGGCTTCATTCCCACAATGGAATTCATGCTTCTGATAATACAACTAGCCTCCAATGTACTTCTCAACCCATCCAAATAATTCCTATGATCAAATTTAAAACCACTATGCTTACCCCTATGAACAATGTCAAGATCAGTTTGGCTATGGAGCCTATCGAAGAGGGGTATGCATATGATGGAAGTAGTTACCTATAAAGTAAAAATGTGGATTAGCAACATTAAATGGGTGGCTTTTATAATATAAAAAGTAGTTTTTTTCACAATTTCATGAAAGTAAAATCTAATTTGTGGAATATTCATAATCGTATAATGTTATTGTAGAAAAATTACAATTTCTCTATATGTTTTTAAAAATTATTTCTAAAAATATAATTAAGGATAATCTAAATAAAATGTAGATCACAATTCCTAAATTCCACATTATTCGGAAATTCAAAAAAATAAATTACACTAAAAATTTATAATTATATATTATTATCTAAAAATATAAATATATGAAATGCGTCCACAAATTAATTCTATTTTTTTCATAATCTACCAAATATATTAATCTATCATGATTACATTTTTTTGAACTATTTTAATGAAAAATGATATATCACATATTTTTAAAGATTTTTTAATTAATAATAAATTTAAACCCATTAAAACTTAAGTCATGTATTATCCTCAACTAACTCAGATTATTGACAATCTATATTAAAAATATGAACCTAATTTTTATTGTGGATGATCTACATTACTAAAACAAATGATGATAATAATGAGTAATGCATATAAAAGTAAATTATAAATAATCTACACTATCCCAAATTTAAATAAATTATTTATGTGGATAATCTACATAATATAACAAATATTATTTGTGAGTATTTTACACAACTACAATAACTAGTTTGACTAGTCAATTCTACAATTAAATTGTCTATATATATATATATATATCTATCTATCTATCTATCTATCTATAATAGAGGGGGATTTCATAGGACTTAAAATGTGGAAGATTCACATTAATGGTATAACTCACTTACATATTTACAGATAATATAATTATAAATAAATAATATTTAGATCAATATAATTTTATACTATTTATTGTTAGAATGTTTGTGAATATTTTACACAACAAATAACTAGTTTGACTAGTCAATTGTATAATTCAATTGTCTATATATATTAAATAGTCTATATATATGAGAGAGGGGATTTCATAGGACTTAAATTGTGGAAAATTTACATTAATGATATAACTCACTTACAAATTTACAGATGATATAATTATAAATAAATAATAATTAGATCAATATGATTTCATTGTACTTTTATATTATTTATTGTTAGAATGTTTGTGAATAATCTACAATATCCTTACTCAAAAATTTGAAAATGAAAATTAAAACTATTTATTAATTTGTATTTGGAATATCTATGTAGAGTATTCATCAACAAATATAGAATTAAGTTTTAAATTTATAAAAAAATTGAAATTTATATAAACAATTCCAAGATATACAAATTTAAAGATACTAAAAAACATATTTACAAATAATTATTTTTTAGTTTATAACATGGAGCTATAAAAAAATACATAATTATAAAAATAAACTAGTAATAGAGTTGTATAAAAATAATGTAATTAGAAAAAATAAAATAAATCCTTATTATTATCAAAGGTAAATTAATATTGTAAAAACTATAAATTTTTTTTAATGTCTAATATTCAAAATGGGCTGCACATTATACTCCTTAATTTTAGAGAAAAAACAAGGAGACATTTTCAAATTTTGTTGGAGAACACGTAGTCTTAAGTGAAGTTAACATTAAGTCCTCCACAATTCATGTTGACCTTTTCTACCATTTTCAAATTCCCGTGTAAAAAAGTATTACTCATTCCAAATCTGTTTTCAAATGGCACCGATTTCCATGCAAATGATTTTATTATTTATTTAGAGTTTAAAACTGAAAATATGTTCCGCTTCGCATTTTCCTGTTTGGAAAATTTCTGCAACAAGAGTTATTCAATCCTAAAGATTCAATCAATCTTTCTGGTATGTTCATAGAATGTTTTCTATATAGTGTTTTTGGGTAAAACGAATAATCAAAATTTTAGGGTTTTATGATATTTTTATGGATTTTTAGTTTGTCTGTTACATATTATTCCTGTATTTTAAGTTACATAGTATTCCAACGTTTTTCCTATGTTGTTCTTGACTACTCTTTACTGAATCTTCGGTACTTGTGCATGCTTTATGGAATCTTCAACTTACATTTACATCGTCATGGAATCCTCCATTTGTTATTGTGTGTGCTTTTTGTGCAAGGATGGGAGCACATCTCTAATTGTTGTAACTTATGGATCATATCATATACTATTGTGTATTACTGATTATTTGGAAGCTCTCGGTATTATTGATTATTTGGAAGCATTTGGTACTTGTGCATGCTTTTATGGATGGTTGCATGCTTGTGGTTTCATACTTATGAATATTACATGCATGCATATTGAGTTTATGATAGAGCTGATAATTTGATTGATAGTATTGTTTTTTAAGTGTTAATATACTTTTTCTTTCCATTTCAAAACACACCATCTATTTTATGTGAAACTTTTTTTTTTTTGGCTAATTTCTAAAGAGTCATACTGTGGTAATCTTAGATTTTGCTAATTATATCATCTGCTAAAACTTGGGTTTTTAAAGCTTTTCCCACCATTGCTATTCTCACCCCCAATTTTAAGGTGGATAGATATAAATTTTATCTATACTATCAGGACACATGCATAGCAATGAAAATGCATGTTGATGCCACGAGTCCCTGATCATTTCTATTGATTGGATTTTTTTGGGTATGTTACTTAACCCTATAATTAGCATTTAATCTTACCAGTCTATGTTTATTTTTAAGGGAAGACAATCTTAGCTAAATATAGATAATATTTAGAAATTTTAAATGTTATGGTGTTTGATGGTCTGTAACCTATTTTGTGGTTTGTATTTAGGAAATAAAAATGTATGCAAAATATATATATACATATTATAGCTCGTATCAAGATGTTATATGGTGAAAGGTTAAATGAAGTTTCATTTATATATCTAGTCCCATTGGATATTGATTTATCTTGTTGAAACTATATTCTAAAATTTCAGATGAAAATATATTTCTTGAATGACAATAACCAATATTACAATAAGATGTAATACACTAACTTGTGTTTTCATTATTAATGAAGGAATTTGAAGAAAGTGAAGGATATGACTTAATGGAATGGAGATTGAAGAACAAGGAAATCCTCTAGAATGCAATACGGCAACCATCATTCATGCCCAGTCAAGTGAATGCAACACTACAATTAGTGCTCCTTTCCAACAAGGCGAATAAAAACTTTTTTAAAATAATGTATTCAACAATATTTTTAATAGGATAGTTATTTATAAGTTATATGAAATATCTAAATTTCATATATTTATGAAATATACATGTAAATTTCAAAAAAAATTGTATTTCATGCATTAAAGAGATTTATCTCTTTGAAACAATTTGTTCAATATTATTTTATAATATTTGATTAAGAGTTCTTTCAAGTTTTAAAGAGAGGGACAAGCCTTTTAGAAATATTTTTATTTTGATAAATTAATATTAATCACTTTGCATGTAATTTTTTCAAAATTTATGTCTAATAGTTTTATCTTCAATACTCATTGTTTGGGTACTTTGGTAAAGGAGGAGTTATTATTATTATTAATATAATATTTACAAATTGTCATATTTACATGCAATGCACAGTTTTATAATGATTCTTAGATATTAGATTTAATTCAAAGCTATGTAATTTAATAAATTTTTCTATTTCATTGTAAACATATCATTTTTAATTAAATATTAAATTCATGTTATTAATATTTTAAATTTAAATAAAATAGTTAAAATAATATTTTAAATTTTATTTTAATAGTTAAAATGAATATTAACAAGAAAAATTTCTGAATAAAAATATAATATCTCATATTTATATATTTATAAATGAAAATTGTAAAAAAGAATTATAATTTATAAATTTCTAATTTTTCAAAGAAAATTATGGAAATACTTACAATTACAAAATTAAGAATTTACTTGCAACTAACTTCTAATTATTGTGATACATGTCATAATTTTAAAATTGTGGATGGACGACAATATGTAATTTGTGAATATACACACAAAATTTTCAATTGTAGGTATGTAACAATATTAAAATTATGACAAATTCCACAATTATAATATTGTGGAATTTTCACACTTATTTTCATTGTAGATATTTTCACAAATTTTGTCACATTTTATGTTTCCACAAAATTATTGTGGGTGGAGTCCACAAATTTGGATTCACAATTTGAACTAAAATATCCACAAAATGTGAAAATATGATCAATAATCTATATGTTACGAATGCGCTTTCCATAATGGCACTTTTCTTGAGGAGAATGTTGATCCTATTCTAGTTACACATTAGTCGAGGAAGAAGAAGAAGCAACTCCAAATCCAGTGAAGAGGAGCATGTCCATGCTATTGAGGAGAAAAAAATAGACCCAGAGGTCTTGAATGTAGAGCAGGACACACAAGAAGCTTCAAGACTTCCTTCCACTTCATCCTCCCCAAATTATGATGATGAAGAGAAGTTTGAGCTCTCAAACTTCATGTTTGAAGATGAGGGGAACCATGATGAACAAGTTATAGATTCAGAGGTCATCATGGAGGAAGGAGAGCACTTATCATAGCGGGACAATGATGATCTTGATTTCTTATATAACTTGGAGAATTGGCTTGATGGAGAGGACCCAATGGAAATGACCAATTTTTCTGCTCTATCATTCATCCTCCAACATCAAGAGCCTCTGTCATGGATGAAAACATACAAGAACAACTTGCCCCTTCAAATAGTCCTCTTGGGAAAATATTGGAGGATTCAAATATTTAAATTTTTCATCAGGTGAGGAGAAGGAAGAAAACAAGGATGACACCATTGCCACATAATTCATCAAGGAAGAAGATCAACTACTTGCAGGAGAAATATAAAGGAAAAATAAACATACGAAACCCCTTTTTCAGGAAGGTCTACAAGAAGACTCCATTCTTGGAGTTAAGTTTCAAAGCAGTGGGAAAACTTCAAGGATCAGACCTTGCCCCATAAGGTACTTGGCTTCATTGGAGCCAATGGAGGATCCAAAACCATTCATGCCCACTTGAGCATGAGGATGATATTCAATGCACCAAAGGTCACCATCAACACCTCTAAGAGTCCAATGTGAATCAAAATGAGGAGGTATTTTTATTTGATGTTGATACTTTGGTAATTTGGGTTGAAGATTGGCCTTTGTTCATTTTTACTCTTATCATAGGCCATGTCCATTACTAAATTAATTACATGGCCACACTTTGTAAAGAAGGAGGATTTTTCCCTACTTGTTGCGATATTTCTTTAACTTTTCCTTTTCTTGGTTAGAGTAGGGTATGTATAGGTTTTCTTTTAGTAGAAGAAGTGCATTGTGCACACTTTGCATGTCTCCACTTGGAGCATGTATGTTTTTTCCATGTTTTTATATATTTTTTTCATGCTTTGTTGTTGTTCCATTGTCAATTTGAGTTTGGTCAATAATTCTTGGCCAAATCAGATTTTGGGGTAGCTTTAAAGTTCATTTTTAGACCCCAAGAGATCAATTACGATTAACGATCGGTGGTGCCTCTTTCTTCTCCAAATTCACTACTTGGGATAGTGTTAATTGCATGCATTTCATTTCCAAATCAGCATGAGATCCAAAACTCTGTAATGCTTCATTATTTGTCAAGGATTCAATTCAGCTTTTATTAGAAACTCGGAAGAATCATATTTAAGACAATTTCAGATGCTTTTCTTCACCTCAATAGATCAAAAGCGGAAAAACAAAGTAAATTATAGAGATTTTACAATTTTCCACTCACAAAATCAAAATCAGAAGATTTTTCACAATGAGATGGTCAATTTTGGATTCACCTTGAACTTAATTAGTTTAATGGAAAAATCAGATAGTTGGAAATGTTTCAAATTATTCATTTGGAGCTCCACAAATCAACTTCAAGCTCCCATACCTTCCTAAGTTCATTTCATTCTTCAATATAGCCCCAAGGTAAGAAATTTCAATGTTACAGATCATTTTTCAAGTTTTTGGCTTGACTCCATGCCCAATGGAATGCATAAAGGCTATTGATCTAATCTAGCAGGTAGATTACCCTGAGATGTTGCCAAACTATTATCCAAAATTACCCCTTGGGTTATTTTGTCTTTAACAACTTTAAAAATGGACTTAACCATTTTTTTACAAGTCTTTAATAGTCAAACGGTCATCAAAAACCATTGGTTGTTGGAATTTAAAAATTCATGGAACAAAGAGCTCATTCAAAGACTTAGGTGGGTTTTGTTTAAACCTGCAGAACAAAGAAAATCCATAGCCAATAAAAGACAGATAGTTGGTAGTAATTCAATGTTATAAAAGTTTTAAATCCCTGATACAAAGGAAAACAAGGAGCTACTTGGCACCATTTTATTAGCTCACATTTCATAAACCTAAAAATACTATGGTTCATCGATCGATCGAGCATGAAGAAAATACTAAAAAGTATGACATCGCATCAAGGCATGAATCCTTCCCATTAGATAACATTTCAGAAATGTCATTCGAGGGAAAATTGTGAATAAATGTGGTCATTTCTTATTGGCTCACGGATTCAAGGACTGACATGCTAGAAACATGGAGCTTTCCCATTGGCTTGCATTTCGTAAATATCAGTCAAGGGGAAGAATGCGAAGAAACTTAGAGATTTTTTATTGGCTTGCAATTATGGGGTCTAACAGGGGTCTAGAATGTGAAGGAGCATGGAGCCTTATAATTGGTCCATGTGTCTAGAGACTAACAAATGTAAAGGACATCCCGACATCTTGAAGGAATGTGGAAGAACTTTATTGGCCTATATCTTCATAAAGGCAACCCACAAAAGGTAAAAGAAAGGACAAATGGCTAGTGGATAAGTAAATCCTGATATTGCGACGCAATGAGGAGTAGACACTTGGAAAAATGCAAACCAAGTACACATTACTAGATATCAATCCCCAAACCAATCAAAGGTTATCACGTGTCAATTTCCTCTGCACCTACTAATAGTAAATTTTTCAAATGGCCATATCTTTTAATCCCAAGCTCCAAATCATATAAAATTTATATCACTTGAAAGATCTCATCGAGCCCCTTCAATTTGGCTTCATCAAAATATATTTTTTTGGATTTTGGTGGGTCAAAATGTAAAAAAACTTCCATAAGTAAAGGAGAGTTTTTTTACATGCAAATAATCAAATCAAATAGCCCAACCACTAGACTTGATGAAGCATGGATCTATTTGACTCTACAAGATGAAATTGACATAGTAATGGCTATGTGAAGTGAACATGTGCTTTGCAGAGGTCTTAAAGATAAATTTTATGTGGTTGAAGATAAAAATTTCATCCTCCTTATTCTCTCTCCTCTTATCTTTCATCGAGCTTTATATTGTACAATATTTCATTTTTAGAAAAAGGAAGGATATTCAAAAACTACAATGGAACTCTGTAAAATTTGTTCTAAAGTAGTTATGAACTGTAAAACCTTCATTTTGGGCTTAAAAATGTGTTCTTGTGCCTTCCTCTACAACTATAATGGTCTATGCATACTTTTATTGCTGTGAAACTTATTTTTGACACATTTATCTGTCCTTACTTGTTTTAGTTGCAACCTTTCCTCTCTTTTACTTATTGCATTGTGTTGTGTATGTTTCCTTCCTTTTCAAGTTCATTATGTTGTATTTCATGTGAGAATAGATGGTAAATGAATATTTGGTCTGTCTCACTTGTGTCTAGGCTTTCCTTCTTATTTTCCTTCATTTTCTCCCTCACTAGATTGTTTCTCACCTCCTTCTCTTATGTATCACTTTGCTTTTAGTGTAGGTTTATTTTCATACACTCTCTCTCCTTGGTACCTTTCAATAGTAGGATAGGATTAGGTAGTTTTCTTTCTCACATTAGGAGTAGATTGTGGGAGGTAGTTTAGGAGCAAGAACCAACTTTTTCTAGATGGTTATCTCAAGCCCGCAAGTCCCACAGCTTGAGAGATAATCCCATGCTAGCAAAACTTAGAGATCGGCATAGCCAAATATTAGGGTACTAATTTTTGTGATAATAGTACCTTATAAAGTTAAAGCAAGAAGAGTTGTCCAAGTGATTAAATAGGAAGGTGAAAGGTGGCGTGACCAACAAGGAAGTTAAAATGTCACAATTTTATTAAGAAGTGTAAACCTCATGTTTGTAGCTGAAACATTTCGTTTCCCATTTGAATAAGAATCGTGAAGAAGAGCTTAGATGGAATTTTTGAGTAGGTTTCTTGTGCATATATTCATATGGTATAATTTACATTATTTTCTTGGTGTTCTTATTGTGGAATACTAACATTGTATGATTACTATGAGATTAAATGGGAATGATTCGAGAAAACTAACTCTGTGTAGTTGAAAGCGGTAATGATTATGTTGTGTGAGGGTGAGGGATTTTGATGTTTGTCAAGTTGAACAAGCTGTGATAGGGTGGTTGTAATCTTATTGTAATTAAGTGAGTTGTGGATGACTAATAAAACCACATGCATATAATAGTAAAGGAGTTTGTGACTAGTAAGGATTTATTATTTGTTATCATTCATGTGTAACACCTCTTTGTACATCATCGAAACTAGGAATTTTTATACTAACTCATTTAATATAGTGTATGCCTTGATATATATTGAATACACACCAACTAAATTCTAGCATACAAGAGTTATAAATCCCTTAAGTTATCTTACACTTAAATAAAAATTTCATTTACAACAATAATTAAATTCAACCAACATTAATTAATGTTCAGAATCCAATCAGGACAATATATGATAAGCGTGAGAAATTCCAGGGTTTACAGATCCTACTTGATCCCCCTCAAACACTCATTATAAGCCAATACACCTAGTGTATCATTTGGTTAAGCCTTATTACAGGCTGAGAGAACTTGTGAGTCTTCTTAGCATCCTTTGGAAAGTCACAACCGTAACCATCATCCAAATCTCAACATTACGATAAGAAGATTTGGTGAATAGAAAATGCATTTAGTTACATGCACTACTATGAGTTATTTTGTCTTGCACTAGCAAAGCGATTCCAAGACTACACATAATCCTATGAAACATGTCTTCCCTTCACCTCACAACCGTTCCAGTCATATTCATTAGGATTACTTTCACATGTTTAGGTTATTAAGTTTAATGTTAAACATCCTAAGTATTTATGTATTTTATTTTTAAGTTCACAAACCAAAGCCATGGTTACCATAACTCAACTTACGGGTCACACGGCTCATGTTGACACCACTTTGGAAACCCTACTAGAAAATATGCATCCTCATAATGACCTAGGTAATTACGTTTCGCCCTCTATTTGTAACCAAACCAAACTAGTGCGGGTGTGATGCATAATACTCTATGGTTGCATCATGTTAACTACCTTCGTGTAGTATTCATTATATCAATAGATTCATTTTACAACACTCAAAAGTTTTATAATGATCATAATATCACAACGAGACATGATTCATTATGTTTATCTCTTTCACATTATCGTGGCATAGGTTTCGACATTATTTCATGATTAACCATTAAGCATATGATTCATCGATGTACAAATATATTCCAATGAATAATTTAAACATGTTGTTATATTAAGTAATTTGTAATGCATCTTAACAATATAACTGTTTTGTTGTGCTTAAATGTCTAATCTTACATACATTAATATTCAAATCACCCGAAAGCATATATCCATTTATACATGTAATTGTGCATTGACAATCTTCCATAAATTTGGTATCATAATACAATAGAACACAAGTATGTTGTCAAACAATGACATATATTTATATCATGGAGGTTAAAACCCGCATTAAAAGTACATATTTAACATGTAATAATTAATAAGTACAACATGATTAAATATAGGTATTACATCATGTGAGTATAAATTTTCTCTAATTCAAATAGATCTGATTAATTTATGTCATCCTCTTAAATAATACAATAATCATCTCAATGAATCATTTACAAAAAAATCCTTTTCAAAAAAATTATAACCCTAAAAATTTGAAAATGATAATTTCAACATTCTCAATTCACAAGAATTAGAATGAATATTTATTCAATTAATAATATTATATTATGAATGAATAATATAATATGGTTTGCTCGAGATGATAACATTCATTTATGTCATGAAATTTCTTGAGTCATTATTCCATGGTGTAAATAAATAGATAATTACTAAAATATAAAAGACTTTAAAATAATGAACCTTGAAAAGAATGTTAAAATAAAAAATACATTTTAATCATGTGGACAACCCATTAATTCATACAATTCACCTCTTAGAGAGTAGTTATCCTTATTTGACTATTTTGCATAGCCCATTTGTACTACATGCTCTCCTTTTTATCCAATAAAAATAGAAGAAGAGAGCAATACAACATAGCCCATTCAATTTAGTAATTACACTAATAGTTTGACCTATTTTTTACATGATTAATAATTACTGACCTACTGAAAAAATTATTTCCATTCATTCTAATAAAATGAAGTAGAAATAACATTTTTGAGAACTAATCTCTTTTCCAACCATCTTTGCATTTTTTTGAAAGGTTCTTACTAAAGTAATCTATTTAAAGGAAGAACATACTACTACTTCATTTCTAGATATAGAAATTAGGCACATAAAATAACAACTAGCACATAAAATACTATTATCAACTTTTCTTAACTTCAAACCTATTGCGACTTGTAATGCCTGTTCTACGTTACACTGTTCATCCTGCGGCAAAGCAATCGAGTGCTAAGCATGGAGTGTCTTTGTGCCTTAAATCGACCTCGATTGTTGACCATTATGACTATAATTGATAATTATTTTACAAGTTTGTAAAATGATAATAACGATAATAATAATAATAATGACATTATGATTGTATTATCGATCAACGATTGTATTTTATTATTACTTTCCTTATATTGATTGTTATCGATATCATCCTCTGTTATCGTTAAACTATCCTTTTGATTTGTTTGTCGCTCCCGCTGATCGAGCCTCGTTGCGCAAATGAGGAAGAGTATGTTTTGTGGTGGTGCCACGGTTTGGGGGTGGCGTTCGCGTAAATATTTCCTTTAAATACTCAACCCGTTCTCCTCCGGTCGACCGATCCATGTCTGAGAATTGTTTTAAATTACTAATTTTAAATATGGATTTTTATGTCCCCAACCTACCTTGTCTCTCCCTTTTGATCTCCTTGTGTACCACGTTTGGCGTGGGGAAGGAAAGGTTAATGTTTTTGACTTTGTTTCCTTGGTAGGCTGGAGGTGGGTGGCTTTAATGGCCACCTGCCATTGCATTAAAAACCCCCTGCACCTTTCTTGGCGTGTTCAACTTTCCTGGTTGGTGGCCGCACATGCCCCATTTATTAATTTCTTTTGACTTGCAATCTGCTGTCTTATGCCCTTGCCGCGTGAGTTGTGTGGTGTGAAGGGATTTTTGCTTGGTGTGGCCGCTTGGTCTCATTTTTTTTAATCAGAGCTCTTGCAGACTGGTTCCGTGTTGAGGAGGGGCGTGGAAAATTGCTGGAGATACGTGGTGGGTTCTAAATCCCTTGCTTGGCTGCATTTCCCCTTCCTTGCTGCTTGCTCCTTCCCTGTTCCAAACGTGCAGGAAAATGGAGGTTAGGCACTCGGAAAAAAAATGGAGTTTGGGCACAGTAATGGGTTGATATGGTGGTTAGAAGAAGCTACAAGCCAGGCAGCAGGCACGTTACAGTAAGGTAGAAGCCTTTTTGAGCGCCTCCAACAAGCAGGTTGTCCAACTATGTTGTTATCTGTTTAGTTTATTTGCATCCTCTCGATTCGGGTCTCTCCTTCAAGATATTTCTATCGAATTGACTATGTGACGGTGAGAGTGTTCGGGAGACAGATGAAAATTATTGCAAGGATTCTCTTTTGAGACTACTTGTTTCAAGATGTAACTCATGGAAGAGAATATCATAGGTGTGGATCTGTATCATATTAGAATATTCATGAAGCATAATCTGCTTTGCAATTATATGAGCTGCTTGACGAGTCAACGAGTTGGCGGACATAAAGGCTTCTATTGGATTTATCGCACCTTGCAAGCTACAGATGAAATGTTTGCACTGAGATTATGATGTTGTCCTCAAATATGATGAAGGAAAAGGTTTATATATCATTACGGTAGATGCCTTTCAGAGCCAGGAGCGTGATGTAATCATTATGTCTTGTGTCCGAGCTTCAAATCATGGGGTTCCCAAGCTTCTCTGGTGTGTCATCAGGAATTCTGGTATTCGTCAACACAGTCCTCTCAGTCAATCCTTAAAGGATATTGCCGAATCATTTATGTATATTTTGGGCCTATTCTTTTCTACTTCTTCTGCTAATAATATACAAGTGAATAGCAGGAGTACCCAACTGCTCAGAAGGGAATATTCTAATTCTAATCCCGAAACATCTTCAGAGACTGCTCCAGTTTTGGGGTCTGAGCTTGCCCAATTGCCCCTCATAGCTGATGAAATCAGGCAGAGCCTTCCTGTTGTGCCCTACAAAACACCTGCAAACATTACCCATGTGGTGGAATGCGCTGTTTGTCTGTGTAAGTTTGAAGAAGGGGATCAGATAAGGGAACTATCGTGCTCTCTTTTCTTCCACAGAAATTGTCTTGACAAGTGGCTGGATCACCAACAAACAACCTGTCCTCTATGCAGATTCTCCCTCATACCAGAAGAGACTGCTATTAGGCTGAGGAGAAGAGAGCAGGAACTCACAGAAGAGCTCATGTTCTGGTTCTCCTCCTTCCACGGTCATGGATTTCACAGTATGTGGTGGCTAAGGGCTAATTTGGAGCGGTGTTCGGAGGATTTTGGATCTACTTCTGAGAAACCCAGGGATGCATGGCAACAATCTTTGGGAAGAGGAGATAGGGTGTCGCCAGAAGATCAGCGAGGGAATGATAATCGGGTGTCAATGCGACCCGACCGAACTATGGGCAGAGATGCACATTTCGGACTATATAATTGATTTTATGAAGTCAAGAGCATGGCCGTTAACAGAGTTTGGACCTTCAGCAGGCTGAGGAAGAGAAGTTGCGCAGGTTGTGTTGCTATTGCTCGAGCCCTGGTCGACGTGCTTGTTGGTTGGAAGAATTATAATCAGGCATGTTAAATCTACCCCCTTGTAATAGTTTTCTACTTTCTTTCAGTATCTTGAAATGAATATTCTTTCCTCTTGAATGGCGCCTAGACTAAATGTTTTCGTGGTTGTTTATATCGCTGCCTGATTGTGTTGGTTGTTCCTTTAAATCTCGTTCCAATTTCGCTGGTTTTGCTTGGAATGTTCTTTCCTCTCTTATAGCTTACTCTATTTATATTTGTCTAAGTGGGCTACTGCAATTTTGAGTGATGCAATCTAGTTCGTAGGGAAGGAAACATTTTAGAATTTCGTTGCTTATATGACTCTCTTTTAAAAGAATTATGTGATGGTATTTATGATTGAAGGCTTACTGTATGGAAGGTTAAGCCTTCATATCTCTATTTGCTTGAATAAATACGTATTTCCTGTTTAGGGCTCTCCTGTTTTGCTAAAGGTACATTAATAGTGACGTTGTGTTCTAAAACTTGTTTAAGCCTGTGGGCATTCCTTACTTTTGTTTAATTAGAAAATGGCATTAGGGTTTTGTTTTAGAACTGTACATGGTTGACTTTTGTACCCGATTCTAGAGACGAATAACTTTGTCATCTATTTTGGCCTCTACGTGTTGAGAAAATTACTATACCTACTACCTAGTTCAAACTCTTGTTTGATTAAAGTAAGGGGGAAACATTGTAAGTTTTATTGAATGAAATCTCTACAAATTTTATTAAGGGTCACAAGCAAGCTATTAATAGCTGGACCGAAACAAAAGTTGTAGGTGAATCCATGGTATTGGACTCGTGAACTCGTTTCCTGTTAGATGACAGCTGATTACAGTGATAATATAATAGGTGATTATTATATTCATCTGTTTGATATTTGCTAGACATGTCCTTGATAAGCCCACATGGATCGGGTAAAATTTCCATCTTCTATACCATTGGCAGGAGCTCATAGAACTTCTAGGCCTGACTACACTACGTAACCTTCCTGATGGATATGTGTGTTGGTTCTTATTTTTGTGCTTGCACTCGTGGTAGGGTCTTTTGAGTCTGGGGCATCATTGGTGTTTTACCCTCTGCGTATCGAATCCCTTTGTTTTCGAACTCGAATATCTTATACTTCAAACTTGGTTACTAAAAGGTCCCATTTTGTGGCCTTGTTAAGGAAATCAATTTTTATTTTTAATACTTATTGACATTGTCGGAAATATATAAAAATTATTAACGACTTTTGGGTTTAGCCTCCCCTTATATTATGTAGAGAAGTTGACGTTTAGGATAAGGTTTTTGGTAGAATAATGGCCCTTTTTGTGTCTCCTTTGTACGCTTTTGGAAGAGTGGTTTTGTTTTGTTAACTAGTCCTACGTTTAAGAAATCCTACAAGAAGGTAGTGGTAAAGCTCCTTGGTTAAAACTGAAACTATAGTTGTTTTTCTTTTAAGGGTGTCAAACCCTAATTATTGCTATGAAGCCTCCCTGCAGGAGATTTGGATAACGTCGTTTTCTTTAGCCTACGATCATAATTAGTATGTTTTGTCTTCTCTTGGATCCCTTTAGTTGGATGGAGTAAGTTTTGGATTTCAATCACATAATCCATAGGATTACATGAAGGAGATATCAACACTCTTGACCTTCTTGTTCCTAACCCATAAGGTCTTGCCTTGATTTATGTGATTTTGTTCTTACTGGTATTTTGACTTTCTCCTTGTTGGATGGTTTAGATTTCTTTCTCATGCGAATAATTTTGGAGTTGTGGGTTGTGTTTTAATCCATTTTTGAATTAGAACTTTCCTTTCTTGATATTGTTAAATGTTAGCTTACTATTGCAATGTGTAGCCTTAACATGCTCAGTTCTCGCGAACTGATTCTAGCTAGTATTTGTGCAGATGGATTATGCGAGTAGATTAAAGGAAAGAGTTGTAAAGGTTTCATCAGTGCAACTTATGAAGTTCTTTGTAAAAGTGTTCTATGTGTTGTAAATTGTGTAACATTGCTTGCAAAGAGTTTATATGACCTCTTGCCTGGAATTGTTCGGAAAATTCGTGAAGAAGTTGTTTTGTCTTTTTTTGTAATTTGGCTGGTAACTCTTCTTAGTGAGAAATATTATTCAATCTTTTCACTGGCATAAGCATTGTAAAACTTTGATCTTGAGAATTAAGTGTTAATTTAAATCTTTCTAAGACTTTGTATTGATGTGTTATATGTAAGCTTTAATGGGGTGGCTTTTCCTTACAGAAGTTACCTAAAAGTTTTATTCAAAGAAATATGTTGTGGAGGAGATCCCCTTGAAAACAAACAATGCCTTAAGTAATCAATAGTGAGACTATCCTTGCAAAGTGATTTTATATAACGTGTTATCCCTAACTGAACTAGTAAACACTACTCTTTTTGGTGAACGCTTAAAACAAGCTTAAAGGAAAACAATGGTTAGTTTCTAATAAGATTTAACAAGTAAGAGAAGAAAATTTAGAAACCACTCAATTTATCTCTCAGCCTATTTAAAAGTAAGTAGCTTCCTCTTGATAAGCTCTTTCGGTGAAGCCTAAGTAAGAGCGTTAATAATTACGTATAAAACCTCAAGCTCCAATTAAACCTCAGTAAGAACTAATGATGTCTCAAGGATGAACTCAATTGACCTTCTTCCTTTAACTTTATCCAAGGTACCTTGTAATTTTCTCTTAAGTTGTTGAACGTGAACCGATGTTGTCATAAGGGCATGAACGAGTTCTAGTAACGTAAGTGTGAATAGATGGCCTTAAGGAATTAAATTACCATCTTTATCAAATAAATATATAAAACAAATAATGGTTATAAAGGAGAAGACTTTAAGTGAACTACTCTACAGTGTATAAGAACATAACTCAGTTGGTAAGATGATTTTGTGCGAATCATATATTGAATCCTTCTGAAAACTTAAGTCATGAGTTAAAGGGTGTCTTATCAAAATAAATAACCTCCAATCATTTCTTACTGTGGCTTGCCCTAGCTGTGAGAGTGTCATGTGGTTGGGCTTCTATGTTGTTCTGTAAAAAAAAAAAAGTAAATTGTCCTTGAAAGGTGTGAACATTTCCGTGTTGCCTTTATGGCCATCCTTGTATCAAGTTGCTCGTGTTAGTTGTATCCTTGGTGATGACATGTTGCGTCATGTTATGTTTCAAGCATGTCAAGACAAAAATAAAATAAAATTATCTGTCTTTTCTTGTGTTGTTCGTGTGTGTGAATTTTCGGGTCGTTACACATTATTGTTGTTGGTCTTTGGCTTGCATTCAACATGTTAAATATCTTTAAAACATCATTACCATACCTTTCTTGTGAAATAAAAACTCTAGCTTCGATTATTGAACTTTTATGCCTAGAAAATAGTGCATGAGGCCTAGATCTTTCATCTCAAATTATTTCTTCATAGCTGATTTGAATGAATTTGTAGATTTATTTCGAGTAATGATTAAATAATCCACATAAACAAACAATCAAATTTTTACCTTGCTCATTGATCTTGATGTATAAGGTAGGCTCACAGTTGCTCTACTAAAACCATTACGTATCAAATAAAAATCAATCTCTTTGTACCCGACCTCTAAGAGCTTGCTTGAGACCATAGAGCCCTTTATTCAACCTATATACCTTTCCTTTATGACCTTGATCTCATAACCTTTTGGTTGTTTCACATAAACTTCTTCTTGAGAAAACCATTCAAGAATGTTGATTTTACATCCATCGATAAATAGGCCATTTGTTTTGAGCTGAAATTACTAACACCATTCTTACTTCGTGTCCAAACATGCTACTGGGAAAATTTCTCAATATAATATACTCCATATTGTTTTGAAAAACCTTTGGCAACCAACCTTGCATTATGTTTCTATACTTCACCATCAACACTATATTTGGTCTTATAGACCCGATTCACTCCTATCCGTCCTTTCGTTACGGAAGATCTCATAATTCCGATGTATGATTCTTCTCGGTGGCATCTATCTCATCATCCATGGATTAACCCAAACTTCATTGTCGATAGCCTCTTGAAAAGTATACTAGATCTGCTGACTTGAAAAAATAATGCAAAAACTAAAAAAGTATTAGTTGTATCAAAATTATAAATGTCACTAAGACTCCTTGTTTTATAACTGCAGGGCTATCGATGATGGACTATTTTATCTTGAAGGATTAGCTTTTGGTGTTCTTTGTGGTGTCTCTTTGCGTGGTTTAAGATGATTTAAATCTTTAAGACCTCTAGATGTAGCTAGAGGTGTATCTTATGCTATAACTTGTTGTGCGTGTCCAAGATTTGAATAAGATACAATACCTTGCTACTCAATCTTTTAATTTGTTATATCATCATGAGGAATAAATCTTGCTTACAACATTGTTTTCTCAATACTTCCATCCCATTCCTCATTTTAGAAAAATTGTTCATCTCTGTTGATTATGACCTTTTCTAGCTAACTAGATTGAACAACTTGTAACCTTTTGCATTCTCTAAATATCAAACAAATATGCATTTTATCCTTTGTTGTCTAATTTCTTCGTTAGCTCATCGGGAACATGTGAGTATGCCACCCACTAAAGATTCTAAAATGAGAAACATTATGCTTCCTCTTAGTCCAAGCTTGTTGAGAGGAACCATGTTTGAACAATTTTTGTTGGATACCTATTTATTATGTGTGAAGTTGTTGTTTACTTCTACCCACTACACATTTGAAATATGTTTTTCCTTCATTGTACTTCTCGCCATCTCCATAATGGTTCTATTATTTCTTTCTATCACACCGTTTTGTTGTGGTGTATACAGAAAGTAAACTACTTGTGTATACCATGATATTTGTGAAAATTCATAAAAACATTGAAACATACTCACCTCCTCTATTTGTCCTCAAAACTTTGATGTAGTACCCACTTTGCTTTTCCACTAAAGCCTTGAACTGCTGAAATATATCAAAAGCATATGATTTGTTTCTCAAAAATTACACCCATGTCTTCCTTGTATAGTCAAAATGAATGTCATAAAGTATGAGAAACCTCGATAGAATTTTTGCATCAATCCACATAAACACGAGCGAAAAATTTCAAGTGGTGCACTTGTTCTTCTTGTTTTACCAACTAGGAAAAAAAAATTGTGTTGCTTCCTAAAATACAACCTTCACAAAATCTATCTCATTTCTGAATCAAAGGCAAACCTCTCACCATATTTTGTTGTGTAATAAATTCAAACCACTAAATTTTAAATGAACAAAACCAAGATGCCATAGCCATGATTCATCTTTTTCAACCGACAAGTGAAAAGATGATTCAATCTCTTTAGCTCAGGCCCGATCTAGTAGTATGATCTCTGGATGTGGTAGTATAATCTTTAAAGGAAACATTTTGTTGCTTGTCATCTTCACTTTAGAAATCACTTGTGTACTTAGAGATTTATCAAGCGATCACACATTCATTATCTTGAATGTAACTATTGTATCCTGTTTGTACTAATTTACCAATGCTCATAAGATTACTTCAAACCCACTGACATATTAAACATCACTGCATAATCTTCTCTCCCCCTTTTTGTTAGAATGTGGATTGTTTATTTTCATTTTATAGTCAACATGTATTATTATTCCCAAGGGTAAATTCTGACTTTACTTGACTCATCCAAATTAGAAAATAAATCTAAGTTACCTAACATGTGATTACTACAACTAGAATCCAAATACCATACATCACTAGGACTCTCTTGTGATAGATTACACTCAATAGGTGATTCTTCAAAATATTTGTGCATGTAATAAACATGAATCTTGGAGTAGAGCTTCTAACCTGATTTTGATTCTACTTGTTCCAATCATCTTGATGTTTCCTACATTCAAAAGTATAGTGCTCATATCCCTTGCAATAGTGACACTGCACATGTGATTTATCATGTCTTTGACCTGAAAAAATATTATGATTGTGCTCTTGAATTTTCTTCTTCCACTTGAGTTTGATGGACTACTATTGTGTCCTCTAGATGAACTTCTTCCTCTACCTCTACGGCTGAAAATTCCTCTTCCTCTTCCACGATTTCTTGATACCTGTGATGAAAAATCTTGATCTACTGACTACATGTGATATTTCCAACCTTTGTTTGTGATTTATTAGTGATGCATTCAACATATCAATTGAAAAGCTGACTTAGATCCTTAGTTTCTTTAATAGCGACTACGAAAGAATCAAATTTTACAGAAAACTTCTAAACAAATTTTTCGATAATTCTTACATCCTCAATATTTTCACCATGAGATTTAATTTGATTGAATAAACCAACTACAAAAGTAAAGAACGATTCTATGGAATCTGAATCTTTCATTGACATATTTTCAAAATCTCTATGAAGTAACGTAACTTGGCAGTTTTTACTTTCTCTTTACCTTGATACACAACTTGGAGAGTTTCCCACGCAATTTTGGTTTATTGCTCTTTGTCACTCTGGGTAGGATGTTTTTCCATCTTTCTTTCTTAATTCCTTCAAAGTATGGCTTGATGAATGAAGAAATGAGCTTTTCTGTCTTTCTTTCTTAATTCCTTGAAGTGTCTTTCTCTTCTGCGAGAGTGTGTTATATGCTTTTTGCATCTGCGGGCTTTGTGTACCCATTCTCTAAGATTTCCCACACATCCACAGGATCTGAATAGTTCCTTCATGGTTAATTACCAATAATCGTAATTGTTTCTTGTAAATTGTGGTGTTCTGAGACCGAATATAGAAGCCATAACCCATTATCAATTAGAAACCTATTGAAAAATACACGCTACGATACCAATTTGTAATAATTAGGAACATAAAATAACAACTAACGAAAAATAAAATAAAGAATTTGCAAATAAAACATATAATTACAAACTCGGATCAGCACTTCTATTGCATATATTTCTCCTTCCTTCTCGGAGCTTTGGCTAAATACAATCTCTCTTGAATATGTTTTATATTAAAAACTTACAATTACCTCTAATAAATAGATGGCTTCATCACACTTGAAAGTCCATATTACAATAACAAGGAGTTTTATCACAATTCTTAACCCCATTATTTAATTTTTTGACTAAGCTTTTTCCCTTATGCCAATTCATTCTGCAGAAGGCTGAAGAGTTTATTATAGTTAGGAAGGAGAGAAAACCCAATTTATGTATCAACCTAACAATAGGTAAAATCTAAGGAAGATAAATTCCAATCTAATTCATTTCATATTCGAACCGGTATAAAATTATCCATACAATGAACAAAACAAATCCAAGAAATTGTTTCAATAATACGACCAAGTATCGTTTTGGTGGTTTCTTTTATATTTTACTTTATCCACTTGCGAGCAGCCTATCACTCTTACTTCTCAGAAAATGAAGAAGAAAATACAAATTAGGAATTATCTAATAGTCCCAATTAGGAATCCATTTTCGACACATTCTTAAAGGGAAAAACCGTACCATATATTCCATACGAGAGTTAAGTAAAGATTCACAGTTCGTTAATCAAGAAATTGTGAGCTCAGGATTATATTTTGAAATGAAAACCCTTCATCAAATTTATCCAAATAACTAATTTTTCGAAGAAAACTATCTTTGTAGTAATATCCCAAAATCCTTACTAGATTTTCTCTTTTAATTAAAAGAAACGTTGCAGATAGAAACCTGTTTCTTTTTCTTCCATACATTTATTCTAATCAAGTTTTCCAACTTAACTAAATAGATTAACTTCATTCCAAATTTAATCAGCAAATGGAATTCCCGCAATAATTTTTTCAATTCACAATATAATAGCAAGAAATGAGTTGAGATTCATTGCCGCGGTTGATAATCTTTCCTTAGATTTTCCTGCAAAACCTTAAGCACGACATCGCAGCCAACAAAGAGATTTGAGTTCCCTAGGTTTACAAAAAAATATGCCATAACCCTCACAAACTAGTTTATATTTTCCCCTTATTATCTTAACCAAAAATAACTCTATACATTGCATGCACATATCTCCCAAAGTGAAATTCGAAGGAGGAAGAACTCAGGGTTAGAAAAAATAGAATGTAACATGTTATACGACAGCTTCTCCATAAGAAGCTTCGAGATTTTCGAGGGACAGTGAATGCATTGAATGCACTTCTACCGTGCCACGTAGTGGCTCTTTTTCAATTTTTCCATTGCTTCTAGCTTAGTTGGTAGTAGTGGACGAATGGACCAGAGCATGATAATTAAAACTATCCCTATCTACAATGAGTAAGGTGGTCCGTTGAATCGACCTTACTCAATATTAAGCAATCGTGGGGTTGATTGACCATTCTTGTAAACTCATGCCACCATTACATACAACTTATCCCAAAGGTTGAATCTTTATTAATCTACCATGTAAATGGCTTAATACAAATATTTTAAACTCAACACCACCTTTATCCGTATATTTCCTCTAATTTTGAATATAGTAAATCATATTAGATTTTAAATAACTTATATGCCCATTTTCATGGTCAAAGGTTAACTCGTTTGATGTAATAAAAATATACTCAAACATGGATCACGATTGGTCAAAGTCACTATTAGAACAAACTAAATTTCTATCCAAAACATAGTGCAATTGCCAAATCTATAAATAGAATATCGTAGAAACTATGATCAATATTTTTCTAAATAATCAAGTAATTATGATTTAAATAAACCGAATTAACATTTTCTTTCTTTCCAATCTAAGTATCGGCGTGGTGGCGGTATATCTTCTAACAATAATTTCATATTATTAAATGTTTGTGATCAATCATGGAGTTAATATTAGAAACTTTTTCGGCTAAATAAACATAGATCCCTTAACTAGAAGATTCACACTATCGAATCCACATTACAAAAGGCAAATAGGTTCATCGAAACATCATAATATGATGGTAAAACATGTTTACCATTATTATTAATTCATTATCCATAGCAAGACAAATAAAATAGTAATATCAATGGCAGTGTTATTGTAACTATCGCATGAGTCCAATTACCTCGATCACGTTCAACGATGCTGAAGTACGGTGACAATTTTTCATTACCACTATAAAAATCAAGCAGATAACTCATGAAATGAAGTCAATATTCCCAATTAGGTAAGTACCTACAAAAAGCAAGTAGAAAAGTAATATATCATAAATCTTAAGTGTTTTACAAATTCTTGGGAACAAGTTTGTTGCGTGGTTGTGCATGCAAGTATGCATTCATATGTATATCCTTTTGAAATATACATACATGTGTGCAATGCATACTCAACTACACAACAAGGCTTATCCTCCGGCATTTGTAAACCATTTATCATATTACAACTTATCAATTCTACCTCATAGAACAAAATTGTGGGATGTGAGCTAATTCCCCCTTAATGAGTCATCATCCCGATGATTTTTATTCATTAATCATAATAAGAAATAAGCAAACATAGAATTATATCTAATCTCTATGGAAAGCCTCAAAACGATCTTTTCATTAAAAAAATTATTTATTTTATATTTGATGTATATCTAAACTTGATTTTTTAATTGGTTGTAACAACCTTTAATCAAACTAAATTGTCACACATTCAAAAATATGAAATAATGTTTTTCATTATAGTCATTCATTTCATGTAATATTATTTAATATAACTAACAAATAGTCAAAAAAGTTATACAACACAAACAAACAAGGAGAATGTTTTTCTTAACTTCCATCGGACTTTCCAAGATGTTTTATTTCATTATTCCACTTGTCTTTCTATATTTTTACTTGTGTAATTACCATTTCTTTGAAATCACCTAGTGATTTTTGGCTAGTTTTACCAAAATAAGTCTATGGTTTTCATTTTTAGGAAATCATCATCCATGATTCCTTTCCATTGATATCTTAAATCATTTGCACTATTCCTTCCTTTTCCATTTAGGCTTGTTGTCTTTCATTCTAGAAAAACATTGACTTACGTTAGGAAAATTCAAAATTATTCACTATGTCTCAAGTCATTTAATGAACTCACTTACTGATCTCCAAGTACGGTGATGAAGTTTAAATAATTTTCCGTGTCGCATTGTGCCAGACATAGGGTTACAATTTTATACAAAATTATTTTCATAAAATGAGGATTAGATTTCTCATTCAACTTTTAGCTAATCACTAGATACATCAGATTCATGCATTCTAGTATTTTACTAAAACATCACCAGGGACCTCGGGAATTCATTGATCTTACGTGACATAGTATTAGGAAACATTTTCCTTCTTAACTTATTAGTCACTATAGTGTTCTTATCCTTCTTGCCGGAAATTGCAGGGAAGTATTTTTGTTGATTTTATCCTATGACACACCCTTTTACGCCATATTATTTCCACCTTTTTCTAAAAGTTTAGGTGAGAAATAAATGAAGCTCTATTTGTTTTTCTTAATACAAATTAGAATTTATCCACGATTTAGTTTTATCCTTTTGGATTTTCCACACAATGCTTTCATAGTAGATAATCCACACACATGTCTACTTCATCTACCATTTTTGGGTTTATATCCTATGGTGGATTCAAGTTCAGCAAGTATTCCTTGAAGACTGACTTGCAAAATCGAGCAACTCCTTGCTGATTTTTATCAATTCAAGTTATTTTACAATGAACTAATCATTTTCACGAGTAGCCAACTACTCCAGTAGCCTTCAGGGTTTTGTGTGTCATGAAGGATTTTTTTAAAATTCTCTAACTTCTTTACCGAAACTTGAATAATAATTTGGTCTCGTAACCACCATTTCATTAAATTTTGACTAATTTTAGTCTAAGAAATTTTTCAAGAATCTCATTCTTGGTTTCTTCACATCTAATATTTGGTATTCAAAAATGTTATTATTGGTTTTCAACATTTGATTTATTGGTCTCCAATAATTGCATTATTGGTTTCTAATTTTTAGTTAATTGAATTATGAGGTATAATGGGGCCACCCATTCTCCCTATTAATTTTAACTCACATTGGAAAAAAATTTCATTAAATTTGGACTAATTTTAGTCTAATTATTTTTTTTTTTTTTTCAAGAAGTTCATTATCGGTTTCTTTACATCTAAATTTGTTTTTACATTGCCAATTGTTTTTACATTGCATGAGAATGAGAGGCCACACATTCTACCTCTTCATGGTTATTTTGAGCTCAAATGGATAATATGATGTCATCTAGTTTAACAATTTAAAATTTCATAATATATTTGGTTTCCAATTATTGATTGATCTTTGAGGGAAAATTGGTTTCCACCCATTCTCCCTATTATTATTTTTTTTAATAAAATAGGAGGCCATCTAGTTCACTTAAGGATTATTTCATTTAAATGATTATTAGGAGGCCATATATTTCAACATATGTAAGTTCCATTGCATATATACTCATAAAAAAATTAAATGGAAAAACAACTTCTAAATTACTTGTCTCTAGTTTGTTAGTTCGATTATTTTTACCTAATCACTATGTATAGTATCATGTCAACATTATTATTACAAAAAAATAAAAAAAATACATTTCATATATTTTAATTGATAAAAAGAACTTCATAATTTAAGTTGCATTTATAATTAATAATCATCAATAGTTAATTTAAAATTTGTCAATGAACGCCTCGTATTTTTAGAGACCTCACATGTTTAACCGAAGTACATAGAAGGTTTTTACAATTTTATCTTTCTCATAAGATCCATCAAAATCCCAACTATGTGGGATCATAATGTAATTATATTTTCACACTCTTCAAATATGTATTTCCCTCATCGATGAATAATATGATATAATCAACATATATCTCTTTGTACACATCAAAAACATATTTTGAAATTTTCTTATATATAGGATTCAAATTTCCATCAAAGATCTCTTAAATGTCTTTGATATTATACAATTTTATCTTCCCCAGTAAACAAAAATTTTGTATTATGTAACCAAGAAAAGTGTGCAAGAAAAATGAATGTACTTATTTTTATCTAAAAATGTAAACCACAAAGCTATATCAAAGTGTTCTCTTATGACGATCAAAAATAAGGTGAATAAATACTTTGGGAATATGCATATGAAGAATATTTCAAATCATGTTGTACTTTGTAAGGCTTAGTTCTAGAATATCCTGGAACTCTGAACAATAATCCTTCTACTCCCAATATCAACAATTTCCTTGCAACTAAAATCAAATGTATGATATACATTATTATAGAGATATATATTAAAATTAATCAATAAATAACCCTATAAAAAATTGAACTCCATACAATGTTATAACATAAATAATAAGATGTAAAATAACTTTTAAATAAATTTCATAAGTACATCCTTATCACTACAAAAAACAATAATTTCATTGTAATTGCAGTTAAAGATATCAAAAACATTATTAGCATTTTAATAATTACACTAGAAAAATAACAAATAAAAAAATTAAATCATTTTAATGCTATAAAATAAATAGTAATAATACATTATATTAACTTTTAAATGGATTTTATTGTCTTACTATATAACAAAGTATTTTCAAAATGATTCCAAAATTGGCTTATAATGAAACTAGCTCAAAATATTCATTGTAATATCATTTACAAAATTTTAACTAATGTTCTTGCATCATTTACATCATTCTCTAAAGTGCTCAGGATCTACCAAATATGAGCCATTAGCCAATTATCATCTTGCATATCATCTGAGAAAGTAAAACTTAGTGCAATGAAACAATTTTCTTGAGGAACCCCTTCCATTTCAGAACTGATCAATATGGTATTTGTAGCGTCATATGACTTATGCTTTGAACAAACCATATTTAGATCCTTTACATGTTCACATCATTATTCAGTGCACATTTCAAAACCATAATAAAATAAATCTCTCTACTTACCATAACCATATTTCTTGAAAATCTTATTCCTTAAATATTTAACATCTTGGTCGATAAAACCACATTGACGACATGCTATATCAAGTTTAGTACATATGCTTTTTCAAAAATGAGATAATGTTTTCTTTGGAACATAATGACATCCTTTGTTATGGAAAGATCCAAAAAATTTAGAAGTCACTTAACAAATTAGCGCACCTTCCAAATCTAGTATTAATAGAGGTTTTCTACTTAGATATACAAAATTAAATTAGTGGATAGTAAAATCTAAAAACTACAATTACAACATTTTGTAAAATTAAAGAAACTTATTTTCTTATATTATACCTAAAGAATGTGGTGTTTGGCCTTGAATTATTGACTCTACATCTATAACTAAATTTTTCATAGAATTAATCATTTAAATCCACTAATTGCAAAAACAAAATTATACGAAAATAAAAAGTGAGTATTTAATTACATATTTAAATCTCTGATGCTATTTGATATTTGACCAACATCTTTATTCTCTATATTTTATGTATATATCACAATATTGTGTATGATTGAATCTTCTGATTGAGGAATATTTTCCAAATGTTATTGATAAGATATGTATTTATGTTTCTTAGAAACTATTTTTGTTACATCGACTGACACCATGTGAATCAGCTACAATTTGGAAATGCAAGTGGTTCTTTACATGTTTGAGAGACATTTAATTCTTTGATTTCTACACCTATCAACACATATTCACTAACATTATATCAATTATGAAAAAATAAGGAATATGATAGTTTAAAACATCTTAAAAAGGGACAAAAAAATTATTACATTAATAAAATCATGTAACTTAGCGATCATTGCCTTATGTAACTTAGTGGTCACTAGCCTTATTTAGATAATGAGAGGTATCTCATAATTCCTCAATGTAGAATAAATCATATCTTATACAGAATAAACTTAAATTTAAGAGAATATATTTTTATGGTATAATTATTTAAGTTTTCCTCCCTCCAAAACCAAAAATATAATCATAGAAAAGTACAAAACTCACCAGGAACACATGAAACCTCAATGGTTGAAAGTTTCTTATAAAATGTCTTCATAAATAACTCTTGGTCAAAATTTTCAAAAATTGATACATGAGAAATATCACCTTTTTTACAAATCTTTGGAAGTAATGTACATCTATATAAATGAAGATAATGTTTCTCTCCTCTTGTATATGATTTTAAATCAAATTGTTCCAAAAAATGTTCCATTATCTCAAACTAGAATTTATGTCTTAACCCAATAATACTAAGAATAAAAAGGAAATTTCACTTCATCTTCATTATTCTCCCAAAGTGAATCAACATGAATTTCTTATTATTTTCATCATCATTATGGATGTCATAAACAACACATAATAATGAAAACCCATCAAAACCATGGGAAGTATACAATATATACCACCCATAATCAATCTCTGGAAAATTCTCCTTAACATCTTTGTAATATATTTTCACAGCTTCTTCCACAATTGGTACTTTAGAATTAGAACCGAGGGAAACACACAAACACATCTACTTGCATTTGTTCCCAAAAATGTGAACATATCAATAAGGTACTTCAACTGTTACATTAGTAACAATATTACACATATCCATAACAATAAGATCACATGAAAGCATAGATAAACTAGAAATATTCTCTAATGTAGTTCTGAGTCCAAATGGAAAACTACAACAAGTAAAATTATTTGTATCTAGATCTCTAGCTAGAGTATTGTTGTGAAAATATTGAATATAAAAATATAATATTTGTGTTACCCACTATGAGTATGTTTGGTTTTTTAGCCTCATCTAATTTTCTCTTTCCTTTTTTAGAACTTTCTTTTAGTACTAAATTTTTTTATTTTCCCTTTTGAGAAGTTTGTTGACCAATAGCATATTTTTTCTTCACCAATTATGTGACATAATTGAGCCAAATGGGTTACATGAATTGTATATTTATTTCCCACATATTACATATCACATGAATTCTAGTACAATTATCACCATCCTTAAGTGCTTTGAAACATATTCAAATGTTTTTTCTTTTGTGTTTCTTTCTTCCTTAATTATTTTGCGGTAATTGGAAATGGTCTCGGCTCTTTGACCGGGGTCATGCGAATCTCCTCAAAAAAATATGTCATTCATCCATCTCATCAACAAGGAAATCCAATTCATTTTCATCAAGCCCAAATATGCACTTAAAAAATTAGCACTTAATTGATTTCTTTGAATTTGATGTGAATTCATCATGGTTTAGGTGAACATGTTAATCCACCCAATCTATACAATTCAAAAAAAATCCCACTTTTCCTAAATAGAATCAAGCAAGTAAACTAATGTCAACTTATCATGCAAACTTTATTCTTTTGCTATTTCAAATATATCTAAGCACCTTTTAATGAAACCTTGCATCTAAATTTATTAAAAGCGTAAGTTTTAATTTCTATTTAACGATTTTTTGGATAAATATAAATTTGAAATAAAATTATAATACACACCTTCCACTCTGTTGACTGTTCATTTCCCTTCCTAGATGTTTGGGTCTTCCACAACTTATCCATAAATCCTTTCCTTAGATATATTATCAATAAACTGTGTGTCTCAACCCACACTCTATTTGCTCAATTTTGTTGCTTCAAATAACATATATTGTACTCAATGGAACATTGTGGGCCATGATTCTAGAATTTTACATTTTATAGTGATTGTGCACATCAACATACTTGGGATTTCCAAGTATTTTATTTTGGGAACTAATAGTGTGTTTCCCATCTAATATATAAAAATTGATGTTCTCATCCATGAGATCCTCTTCTATTATAATTTCAGCAACTTGTTTTGTAATCTTATTAAAAGGAAGAAATATTTTCTCGAGGATTAATGGCAAATAGTTTTGATGGAAGGGACTATACCCTTTAAAAGATGGCTTCATCTAGCCTTGATGTGTATATCAAAAGAACAAAAGGTCAAAATCAACAAGGACATCGGAAGAAATCCTTTCAAAAAGCACTAAAACCCGCAAACCTCTTCACCAATTAAATAGCAAAAGTTTTAAAAAGATATTCTATTCTTCTTTTCAACCTAAGTGCCCGATATTTTTCATCTCCTTGAAAACCTTTAATGAAATATTTTCTACTAATAATGCTCCACTCCAGATTGTTTTCTTCATCCACATCCGAACCACTTCTAAATTGTCTTTTAACTTGTGTGAATCAAAATTTGGATCCCTATCTAAAAGTCAATAATTGTAATCTTTTCACACAGGTTGTCCATCATCCTTTCGCCACGGTTCAAATGAGCATTTAAAGGTATTTGTTTGATGATCTTTCATTCCTTTTACTTTCTATCGGTTCACTTCCATCATTTCGAACTCCAAACCAACCATATTTTAGAATTTTGTATTGACCTCTCGATTAAATCTTTAGATAGTCCCACATTAGAAGATTCACTATCTACCTTGTTTGACTCGTGAACTATTTTTATTGGATTTTCCCGCGCCTTCCATGCCATAGCCTTGTCCCACGTGGGTAGAGATCACCATAACCATGCCAATTTATGTCACATCATTAACACCATTGTTGACGACTCATAAGTGCATGGGCAGGATTCTCTCCGCCGAAGACCCGCACCTCCTCTCTGTTGTTTTTCCTATCTATTTCATCCACTGCCTCCATGGAACACTTGCATAGTTTGGCTTGGAAGTTGACCTTCCAACATTTGGGACAGACCAAACCGTGGTCTTGAGGATGATGTTACCTACAAATGAGACATTTGGGGAAGAAAGAATGATATTCTTTGGGAGAAAAAAACTGACCCCCACCTCCATGAGACTTTGAACAAATTACACATAGTCGTGTCTTACAAGCCTACTTCATTTTGTTGTAGGTTCAAGGAGATTAGCTCTCCCATTGAACAAGGACTTATCCTCCCAAAATTCCAAAGAGCGTAAGATATCCAATGGGCAACTCCTTGATTTGAAGAGCATCCACGGCTTTTTTCGCCGAGATGCGGGGTAGTTCTTCTCAACATCCAGGAAAATAAACAATGTTGAGAACCTTAACCATCTCTTCTTCCTTAGAAAAATTGAAAAGAAGGGCATGGTTGGGAAGAGCGATATATCGACCCATTTCTCCCATTTCGCCCGCACCATTTACGGACAACATCGATATTTGGACGATAGCTAAAAGCTCCATGGAGTGCAAAGGAAACCTGGACTTGGCCTTCTCGATCACGGATTGGAAGGCAAATGCGATAGAATGTTTAAAATTGACTTCATCCCAGGATGGGGGAAATGGCTCTAAAAATTGGCACCCCCTGTGGATTGAGGAAATTGTTTGACCTCCATGAGTAAGAATCCGTGAGGGAGCGAGCTTCTAAAGACAAGTGTTGCCCTAGTTCATACAAAAGGAAGAAATATTGCATCTCAAGTTGTAATCATATTTTTATCATTGAGCCCACTATTTTAGAAACTTCATCTTGATCTAGCTAATGGATATCTTTAGGTATAATTTCACACCTACAACATCAATAGAAAACACTTTTTCATCGAACAAGAATTCTTTACTTCTTCACTAAGTTCTAGAGCTGATTTTAAAAAGATCTCTGCTTTCTTTTCAACTTATTTTTTTGGATACTTTTTCATCTCCTTAAAAGAGGAAAGAGATATAGCTACCTCTAATAAATATAAATATGATCTCCTCGATAATTCATTTTTTAACAAAAATTTTGATGATTGTTGATAATAATGTTTGAATACTTTGCATTAAGAAGATGAAGAATTGAATATGTTGTAGGTTTTCCATACAAAATTTTAAGACATTACAACATACCTCTATATATTTATTGTGATCTAGCCACACCTTCCTTATTATTTCTATCAGTTGGGAATGGTGAATTATAACTAAAACTAGCACAAGAATATTTGGCATTTTGTATTGACCTATCTCATTAAATCTTTACGATAGTTGGCCACATAGAGATCCATTTCCAAAAGATAGCATTTTCTTGTGATGTTATCAATTCTCTCAACTTGAACCTTGATCACATCTTTATTTATTGTTTTGTAGCTATAACCATGCCAATTTCTGTTACATCATTAACTATCATCTGAAACATCCATAAGTCATCATGGAAGTTATCTAGCTTATGTACTTCAAAAACCATTATTCATCCAAAATACCTCTTTCAAAATCTCTATCAACTTTTTGTAGTGGTATTTCCAGAAATGGAAGTTGACCAAGTGTTTCCATATTATTCCTACAAATGAGACATTTGAACAAATTTATCTCAATATCGATAATAATGAAAACAAATTACCAAGTGTTACCATAACGCTCATAAAAATGAGACATTTGAACAAAGTTATCTCAATATAAAAAAGAATGAATATAAACCACAAAAAATAATTAATGAATACATCCAAGTATTTTTCACTTAAAAAAATTAGTAGGAATAATAGTTTTCAACCTTAGAGGAAAATAAACCAAAAAGGTAGAATGGGATGTCTCCCATTCTAGTTCATATTGAAAATAATTATGAGGTAGAAAGGGAGCTCTCCCTTTCTCCATTTATTTCTTGTTGATGTATTAGCTAGTGATCACCAAGCTCTAAAAATGGCATCCTTATAATGCATATGAAAATATGAGTATCAAAACTACTAGGTCTATTGAGGCATAACAGTTCCACTAATCTCTAGAAAATTTACATCCTGGAATGCATAGGAAAGTATGATGATAACATTTTATCCTTTTGAGTTTTAAGTGCTACCCACTAAACTCTAAAAATATTTTCTATTTTTTGCATCGGTCATGATGTTACATAAGGATAAAATTGCTAAGCTACATAAGCTAGTGGTCATTAAGTTACATAAATCTAGTGTTCACTAAGCTACATAAATCTAGAGTTATCTAAGCCGTTTAAAGGCATAATAACAACCACTTACTAGGCTAGCACCACTAACCTACATAAGTCTAGTGGCCACTAATCCTCTGAACAAGGGTATGAATATTTTCACTGTGAGGAGTTTTGGAGGAATCACAATTTACCTAAATTTAAAAACCTTCTTATTATCCATAAAAATAAATAATATTTTTTAGGAATATTGGGAGGCCTCTCATTCCCCTCAATCTAAAAAAGTAAATGTTGTGAAAGAATGAAAACTTTTACTTCTATATCTACCCTTTTATTTTTCATTTTATTCACTTTGAAGGAATAAATAACAATTGATATGGAGAATGAGAGGCCTCCCATTATTCCTCAATGTGAAAAATATAATGAAATATGCCATTTGGAGGAAATATTTAGGGTCCCAAGGAAAGAGAAATAAAAAAAATGCATCATTAAACTACCACAGGATGTTTTCCCTATTTTGATAATGATCAAGCCACATCTAGATTGTTTTTATTTTCACCCTCTTAACCTCATCAATTCTTGATATTTTAAATTCATCATGAATATATCCTCAAGACCTTTCCAATTGTACCAAGTTTTCCTGATTTAGATTTGTAGAAAGAAAGTTATGCTCATTTGAAGTTTTCATGGTCTGGGTGAATTATGCCTAGTGGCCCCAAGGCTCCAAAATAGGCCAAAAAAGTGCCTAGCGGCCACTAACCACAAAATATGTAAGAAAAAGTGTCTAGTAGCTACTAGCACCAAAATTTAGTTTAGTAAAAGTTCCCAACTGAATGACATCAAAAGTATCCTTGTGACGATGCTAGCCTTGAAACATCTAAAAAATTGCTTTGGCTAAAAATAGCTTAGGATAGTGACATGAAGTGACTTATAATTTTTTTTTCATATTTTCACCCTCTTAACCTCATCCAATCCTTTATATGATAAATCCATCATGAATATATCTTCAAGACCTTTCAACGATATTAAATTTTCTGATTTGGAGACTTGTAGAAATAAAGTTATGGTCATTTGAATTTTGCATGATTCATTGAATTATATGCTAGCAAATAGGCTCCAAAATAGACCCAAAAAAGTTCCTATTGGCATACTAACCTCAAAATAAATAGAAAAAATTTCCTAGTAACCTCAAAATATCAAAAATTTTCTAATGATAGCTAAAAATTATCCTGTGGCCGCTAACCTCAAAATTATCTTAGCTCTGAGATAGCCAAAAATGGCTAAAATAGAGACTTGAAGTGATATATAAATTGATTTTAAATTTTTTCACCCTCTTAACCTCATCCAATAATTGATATGATAAATCCATTGTAAATATATCCTCAAGACCTTTCCAATGGTACCAAGTTTGACATTTCCTTTGGATTGTAGAAAGAAAGTTATGCTCATTTAAAGTTTGCATTATTGGGTGAATTATGCCTAGTGGCTGCTAGGCTCCAAAATAGGATAGAAAAAGTGCCAAGTGGATGCTAACCTAAAAATTAGTATAAAAATCTACCTAGTGGTCGCTTAGCTTCAAAATTAAGTTATCGAAAAAGCCTGCAATAGCTTAACCTCAAAATTATCTAGTGATTAGCCTTAAAAAATATTAAGCAACCGATAACCTCAAAATGTTTAAGTATCAACATGAAGTGAAATTAATTTTTTTTTCCTAATATAACCTACTTAACCTCATTAAATTATTGCTATGATAAATCCATCGTGAATATCTCCTCGAACCTTTCCAATGATACCAAGTTTTCCTGATTTGGATTTGTAGAATGAAATTTATGCTCATTTGAATTTACATGGTCTAGTGAATTAAGCCTGAGGTCGCTAGGCTCCAAAATAGGCAAAATAAGTGCCTAGCATTCTCTAGCCTCAAAATTAAGTTAGTAAAAGTGCAAAGGATACAAACCTCAAAATTATCTTAATGACCATTTAAAAGCCTTGAAACATCTTAGCGACCCCAGCCTCTGAAAATAGCTATCATATTGACATGAAGTGAATTCCAAATTTTTTTCCTATTCTCCACCCTCTTAGCCTCATAAAATCTTTTAAAATGATAAATCCATCATGAAATATCTTCTCAATACCTTTCCAATGATACTAAGTTTTCTTATTTGGATTTGTAGAATGAAATTTATGCTCATTTGAAGTTTGCATGGTCAATGAATTATGCCTAGCCACTTGTTCTCAAAATAGGCTTAAAAAAGTGTCTAGTGGCTTGATAACCTCAAAATCAGTAGGAAAAGTTTCCTAGTGGCTGCTAGTCTCAAAATTAAGTCAATTTTTTTGTAGTGGTTGCTAACCTCAAAATTATCCTTGCGAATAGCCTTGAATTCTAACGACTAGTTGTAGCTCAAAAATGGCTAAGATAACGACATGAAATGATATCTAGATTTATTTTTCCTATTTTTCACCCTCAACTTTATTATTAATTCATTGATATGATAAATCCATCATGAATATCTCCTCAATACCTTTCAACAAGTCCAAGTTTTCCTAATTTGGAGTTGTAGAAATAAATTTATGCTCATTTTCAAGTTTGCAAAGGGTGAATTATGCCTAGTTTGCTAAGCTCCAAAATAGGGTATAAAAAGTGTTTTAATAAATGCCAACCTCAAAATCAGTAGGAAAAATCTCCTTGTGATAACTATCCTGCAAATTAGGTCAATAAAAGTGCATAGTGGCCGCTAACCTCAAAATTATCCTTGTGACCACTAGCCTTGAAACATCATTGCCAGAAAACTTAGGGATCAAAAATAGGTGACAAAATGTTATTCTCATTTGAAGTTTTTATGGTTAGGTTAATTATGCCTAGAATCTGGCTAGGCTCTAAAAAGGTCATAAAAAGTGCCTAGTAGTCGATAACCTCAAGAACATGTGCATGAAACTTCTTCATGAAAAATTCATCTTTTTTCTTTATTTTTATTCACTTTGAAGGAATAAATAACAATCCATAGGGAGAATGGGAGACATCCCATTCTACATCAATGTGAAAAAATTTAGAGAGAATGAGATATTTTTCATTAAGTCTCATCTTTGATTGTTTACATTAAGGAAGAATGGAGCCCTCCCATTATTCTTATTTATTTATTTTATTTTGAGGAGAATGAAGAATATTTTCACTAAAGGAGACTATAGGCCTCCTACTTTTTATTTCCAAATTTAAAAATCTTATTCTCCCAAAAAAAATAACAATTGATAGGAGAATGGGAGGCCTCTCATTCTCACTCAATGTGAAAAATCAAAGCTATGAGATAATGAGATGTTTTAATCCTATTCTTTATCAATGTGGAAAATCAAAGATGATAGAGATTGAGGGTTTTTCATTCTCTCTAAGCATTTATTTTTACATTATGGGAGAATGAGAGGCCTCCCATTCTCCTTATTTATTATTTTTATTTTTAAGGATAATGATATTTTTTCATTTAGGAAGAAAACTGCTAGTGACACAAATAGATACATAAGGCTAGACCGCTAAGCTACATAAATTATCTTAAGCTAGTGGCTAAGTTACATAAATAATGATTCTATTTCATATTTGATTTTTCACATGGAGGGAGAATGAGAGGCCTCCCATTCTCTTTGTTTATATTTTATGTTTTCAAGGAGAATGAGAATATTTCCACTGTGAGGGGATTTGGAGGCATCACAATTTACCTAAAATAAAAACCTTCCTATTCTCCATAAAAATAAATAATAATTGTTAGGAGATTGGGAGGCCTCCCATTCTCAATCAATAAATAAAAATGTTGTGAAAAAATGAAAAACTTATCTTTCTATATTCACCATTTTATTTTTCATTTTTATTCACTTTGAAGGAATAAATAGCAATTGATAAGGAGAATGAGAGGCCACCCATTCTTCCTCAATGTGAAAAATTAGAGCTAAGAGAGAATGAGAGGTTTTTCATTCTTTCAACATTTATTCCTTTACATTAAGGGAGAATGGGAAGCCTCCCATTCTCCTTATTTATTATTTTTTAGTTTTTCATGGTGTATTCATCTTTTTTCTTTATTTTATTCACTTTGAAGAAATAAATAAAAATCCATAGGAGAATGGGAGACCTCCCATTCTCCCTCAATGTGAAAAAAGTTAAGAGAGAATGAGATATTTTCCATTCACTCTCAACTTTGATTTTACGCATTAAGGAAGAATGGGAGGCCTCTCAGTATTCTTATTTTTTGAGGTATAATGAGAAGTGTTTTACTAATGGATATTAATAGGCCAACTACTTTTATTCAAAGCAAAAAAATTCCTATTCTCCCAAAAAATAAATAACAATTGATAGAGAGAATGAGAGGCCTCCCATTCTCACTCAATGTGAAAAATCAAAGCTATGAGACAATGAGATGTTTTTATCCTATTCTTTATCAATGTGCAAAATCAAAACTAAGAGAGAATGAGGGGTTTTTTTCCTATTCTCCTTATTTATTTTTTTTATTTTCATGGAGAATGAGAAGTTTTTTATTTTAGGGAGAACAAATGACACACAATAGATACATAGGGAGAATGAGAAATAGAACTTTACAAGAGGGAGAAAGTGAGGTCTCCCATTCTCACTCATAATGAAATTTTTTAAGAATATTAATTAAAAATAATAATGAATATTCTAATATGTTAACTTATCAACATTTAGCTATAAAACACATAATATTTCAACATTTATCCTAGTTTCAATATCAATAAATTTATATTGAATAAACATTGATAAATTATTACATTAATTTTACAAAGATAGCTAATTTAGAACTTTATTTTACAAATGATAGCTACCTAGTTTCAAAATAATTTAAATTTTCAATAACAACATATTAATTTAACATTACTACAAAACATATTAAAATTTTAATATAGCATTTTAACTTCAAAAGTTTACCTAAATGACTATACGTTAAATAATATTCACTTCAACTATTTAGAAAATAAAGTAATTTCTCTCTATTATTATTTAAGAATTATTCATTCTACCTCTTATAATTATTATATTTGACATATTTATATTTTATTATCAATCAATTTTTAGTTGTTATTACATCATGTTTATTTTTTTTTAAATTATATTTAATCTATTACAACTATTTTAATTTTCATATTAATGTTTTTAATTTTAACTTTCATATTCAACCCCCATCATTTTGAATTTCAAATTAATATTATCAAATGTGAACCCTCCTTTTTTGTATTCACAAGTAAATATATAAATGTGTAATAAATAATAACTATCCCACCTATTTTTTATTTTCAAATTTATCCTGCCTCATTCTGAAGTGGAAAGAGTTTTCTTTTATAATTATTAACCCAACATGTTTTTTTTTTTTTTTATCCTGCCCAAATTCATTTTAAAATTCATCCCGCCTCATTTCCAATTTGAAAACCCACCCAAAACATCTCCGATTTATAAATAGTTTTTTTAAAGTAAAACATTTTTTCCCATTTCATGAATTTAGTTTTTGCAAGATTACCAAAGGATGAAATCGTGAAATGGATAAATGAAGGAAGTTTTATAGTTAGGGAAGCAGTGAAATGAATGTCCAATAATGGAAATCAATCTCACAATGAGGAGGATTTGAAATCTTTCTCAATAAAAATGAATGTTCAGTAATGGAAAGTGAGATCGAGAAAAAGAAACGTTCAGTCATGGCGGTACCTACATGATTTTATAATGATTTCGGGAAAAAACTAAAGTTTTATCCAACAAATATTAAGGTCAGCTCAACTACACTGGACATTATTTAATATTATCTTCGAAGTGGAATATATCAGAGTTATATGCACCTCAGTTCTTAAAAGGAAAATAAAAAATACACAGTAATAGAAATACACGGTTTACAGGTACCATTTCTCTACATTTTGCACATTTATTTGAAAATGATTAAAAATGTTTAAATAGAAGAAGAATACCTATAAATATTTTCTTCCTTCTCTAGTATCACTTCCCATTTCTATTCATCTTGATATCTTTTCTTTTCTGTGTTCAAAACAAAAAAAAATCAGCTCACAATTTTTTTATTATGGAGTTTTTCTATAATGCAAAAAACCATGATTAGAGATGAACAATGCCTATAAACATCTAAATATTCTAGTATCTCTTATTTTATATGTTCAAATATAAAAACAAAACCATCTATTGATGTTATTGTTATCCAATTTTTCCCCTCAGGAAAAATTAGACAAACAAGATCTTGCACATAGCGAAAATGGAGGAGTTGATTCAGTCATGGAAGCTTGCATTTGGAGTTCATCCAAAAGGTTGAAACAATGTGCCAAGCAATTTGCAAAGTTTTGAGAAATGAATAAGTCCTCCAAAATTTGGGTTTCGGACCTTAGAGGTGGATCTTTTCGAAGGTGGACTAAGATGGATTTCGGGGACTCAACAAAACTAAAAATCTCCAAAACCTAAAACTCTGAAAGTCCAAATTTTAGACTTTCATCTTTCGAGGTTTCGTATTTCTCAATGGCTAAAGTTGGAAAAAAAAAAGGAAAATGGTTCTTGAAACCTGAAACTCTGAAATTCCAAAATTTTGGACTTTGGGTTTCGGTGTTTAGAAATCTCGACGGGTTTTCAGGTGAAAGGTGCTTATAGGTCTGCAAGACTCAATATCGAAATCTTGAATTCCAAAGTCTAAAATTTCAGACTTTCAAAACTCTCAAGCCCCAAAACATAAAAATCACACCTCAATGTCCAAATCCCGAATTAGAAAAGTGCAAAATTTCGGAACTCTCAAGAAAATTTGGTAGATGAATAATGTTTCAATCTCTGAAATGGAAATGTCTAAAATTCTAAATTTTAGGATTTCAGAGGTTGCATGTTTTTCAGACTCCAAAGGGAAGATCACCACCAGTTCACATTTTTTGCAGAATGACACCTCAACCTTCAGATGGCCATAACTTTTGACTGGGAGCTTGGATTTGCACAAGAAATGACTTTTTGGAAATCTCTCGATGTTTTCTACACAATTACAAACTATTAAAAAATGAAGAAATACAATCTGCAATTTTTAGGGTGTCGAGACTTATCACCTACCAAAATAATTAAGGTATGGGCTTCCTTTTTGCCCAACAAGAAAGAGTACATGGAGGCATGGGTTTTTCATGACACCCATCACTGTTTATAGCAGGATAATTGAATGCATTTTTGGGGTAGGAGAATTAATAATTAATTATTATCTCCCCTTTATCTCATATTCTTGCTATATATTGTAAGGAGGGGCATTTTTCAAAAGGTTGGATAATTTTTCTTTGCACCCTCCCTTCCTCTCTTGTTTGTAAGTGTTCTTGTGGAGTTCAAAACTCCCATCTAAACTATAAATTCAATCTTTCATCTTGGCCATTGTAATGCCTTTGTATCATTTTTGGAGTAATAAAATAAGTCTATGATGATTTCAACCCTCTCTTGTGTTCATTTCCTTCATTTGATCTATCATTGCAGTTTTGGTTATCTATGCTTTAGTAGTTATATTACATTTTTAATGGGTTGTGTTTAAATGCAAAGTAGGTGTTCAACATTCCTTTGGTGCATCACCTCATTAGTTTAGGTTTAATTTCCTGAATCTTCTTAACCCCTGTCTCCTTGGAAAGTTAGAGTATATTTTAGGATAGATCTTCTACAATATGAATGTGTGCATATGAAACAGGGGAATAGGAACCACCTTCATCCGGAGAGATTTCCCGATTTCCAAGTCCCACACTTTAGGAAAATATCCATGTTATCAATCATCACCGAGAGTCTAAACCCATCAATAAGAGCTCCTCTAGAACTTTCCAACACGTCAAGTTTTCTGATTTGGAGTTGTAGAAAAAATTTATGCTCATTTGACGTTTTCATGGTCGAGTCATGAGTGAATTATGCCTAAGGGCCACTAGGCTCCAAAATAGGACAAAAAAAAGTTCCTAAATTTATAATTTCTATTCGATAAAACATGTAAACATCATAAAAATCATAAAACATTTTTAATATGCAACATATAAACTAAATTTAGAATGTGTATTCAATATTTTTGTATTTATAAGCTATACATAGAAAATTTCATGTTGTTTGGAATTATAAATTATACTAACAAATATGTCTACTTTCTCACTTTGATTTTTATTTTCTTTATACTTGTCTCTTTTTTATCTATATATTATGTTTATGTGTATTAATCTATTATTATTATTTTTTTAAAATTATAGATTTCCCACAATGCATCATATATTTGAAGAAGCACAACATGTTGATTTATTTTCACAAGGATTGAAAGTTGCAGAGGAGAGTTTATCCAAGTAGAAAAACTCTACATTGCAGTGTAATGGGAGAAGGTTTATTTTCCATTAGTGTAGATAAAGTATTGGATGGGAAATCTTGGTTTCCTTATTTGGTTGATGAAGAAAAAACATTAGTAGACATAGAAAATAAAGGGTACTATATTACATGGGATGAGAAGAAAATGTTAGCGCATGATGATTCATCAATACCTAGATCAATTATATAGATGAAACATTGAATTTTAATTCAATGGATGTAATTGATTCATATGATGTTGAAATTGAATACAATGAGAAAATTAATGGAACATATGAAAAATATTGGATTAAATTTATCGTAGAGAATTAAAAATTGAACAACGGGGATGAAATCCTCGATAATATTTATTAATATCAATCAACCAAGTATAATAGTGCAGGATACAATATTTATACATATTCGATAACCTGGATACAAACAAATGAGAAATTATGACAATGCAACAAAAGTATAGTAGCTTCCAATATTACATCCTTGGGAAGCATATAATTATTATAACAATCATAATAATTATACCGTGAAGAAATAAAACAAATATGGTTAATAAAAACAAATAACAACAATATTTAATTAATAACATTAATTATATAATGCATAATTAATTAACCTAACATTCCCCCCCTTAATTGTGCATTGTCTCAAGGGATGAGGAGAGGAACTCTCTGAACAACTTGAACTTGTCACGTGTAAGTGACTTTGTGAAGATATCTACTCATTGTTCAGCTGTTGGACAAAATTGAAGCTGGATGTTGTGCTTCAACACATGCTTGCATATGAAATGAACATGTACCTCGATGTGCTTTTTTCTTTCATGAAAAACTAGATTGCGAACAAATTCAAGAACACATTCATTGTCAACATACATGGTGGTCGGTTTGTCTTATGGTATTCCAAGTCCTTTTAGTATGCGACGTAGCCAAATCGATTCACAGATAACTTCTCCTACAGAATGATACTCGGATTATATGGAAGAATGATAAACAAAGTGTTGTTTCTTGCTTCCCCATGATATTGGTCTAGGTCCCATAAAAATATAATTCTGAAGTGGATTTTCTATCAATATTTCCTTCATGATTTGAATTTGAATATCAAGTCAAGAAGAGGTTCTCATTCTTCTTGTGTACTAGACCAAGATCCACTAATCCTTTGAGATATCTTAAGATGCACCTTCTACTTTCTAATGACAAAATTTTGGTTCTTGCATGAACACGGATAGATAACTTCTGCAAGCTCATATCTAGTCTAGTGTAGGTCGAAGTAAATGAGACTCCCAATCAACTACCAATAGAGAGTGGCACTTAACTCGGGAGATGGAAGCTGAACGAGATAACTGAAATATGTTCTCCTTATGTGTAGCAATTGGTGTGCAATTCATCATCCCGAATTTCTCAGTGTTGTCTTGGTATATTTCATCGAGAAACAAAGATGTAACTCTCTTTATTCCATACTTCCAATCCAAGACAATAGTGCATCATCCCAGATCTCTCATGTTGAGCGAACAATTAAGATCTTTCTTCATTGCATCGATCATCCTCAACTCACTGAATCGCGCAATGATGACTAGATCATTGACATAGACAATGACGATCAAAATCTCCCCCCGCTTTATTTTTGAGGTAAAGATTGGGATTGTATGGATTTATAACAAATCCATGTTGTACGAGATGCTCATCAATCTTGATGTACCATGCCCAGGGGTGCCTGTTTAAGGCCATACAAAGATTTCCTGAGTCTGCATACCTTTTCTTATTGACCAAGTATAACATATCCCTCAAGTTGAGTCATATATACTTCTTCTTGTAAATTTTCATTTAGGAAGGCACTTTTTACGTCCATCTAATGGAATTTTCAACCAAACTATGCTAGATAAAAAGATCATCCCACTCATCTTTGATCTTAGCTATGGGAGAAAATGTCTCCTTATATTCAATGCCTTATTTTTGTGCATACCCCTTATTTACAAGTATTTCTTTATACTTGTCCATTGTCCCATCTGCTTTGTACTTCATTTTGAATATCCATCTACATCCAATGGGTTTATTCCTGTGGAAGATCAATAAGTCAGCTTGCAGTGTTATTTTTCATTCTTGATTAATATTCAGGTGTCCATGGCATCTTTCCAAACTTTTGATTGTAGGGCTTCTGGAATGTAGAGGGCTCATCGAGACTCAATAACTCTACTCATCAAATAAAAGTTAACTTATTCTATTTCTTTACTGTAAGTCCATTGTCCAGGGGTGGATGTATCTAGTGGAGCATCTATTTTTGCATCTTGTAATGTGCTAGTGCATCACTTAGAAATACCCGAACTTTTATCGTGGGTTTTGGTTCTATTAGATCAACACCATCATCCCCATCATCACTTTCCTTATCTATGGGAACATCAGCTTCATTTTTACAATTGGTGAAGAATCTACATCAGTGAGTCTAGAGGAGGAGACTTTTCTTCCTTCTTCTTAAAAAACTCAACATCTCTTTTGGTGTAGACTTTTACGGTCTTTAGATCCATCAATCTATACCCAAGAGTCTCTTCACTTGTACTTAATGAAGAGGATTTTATGTGACTTCATGTATAATTTCTTTATGTTTTCCTTGGGTATGTGCATACTTTATTTGCACCCGAATACTCTAAGGTGTGCAATAGATGGTTTCCACTTTGACGTGCTTCTTGTGGTGTTCCTCCAAAGAGAAAATGTGGGCACTATGTTCAACAAATACATTGTTGTCTTTGTTGCTTTCTACCTAAAATGTATTTGCAAGTACAAATTCATCGATCGTGCATCGCATTATTTCCATGATAGTATGATTTCATCTCTCAACAACACCATTCTACTATGGTGTGTATGGAGGAGGCATTTGTCAATGAATCCCATGAGTTTGTAGGTTGTATCTAAACTCATTGCGGTGAATTACCCCCTAGATCGGCGGATAGTTACTGATGTGATGACCAGTTTCATTCTCAACTGCTACTTTGAACTTCTTGAAAGTTTCAAAAGCTTCACTTTTCTTGTGAAGACAAAAAATCCACATTTTCCTTGAATAGTCGTCAACACATAGCATGAAGTACTGAAATCCAGAATGACTCAGTTGCATCGAACTGAAAATATCGGTATGAACTAGATCAAGCTTACCATGAGCTTGATATGTACTCTTTGGAATGAAGCTCTGTGTTGTTTTCCTGCTAGGCAGTGAGGAAACTTGTCTATATCCTTCTAAAGAGATGGTAGCCCATATAACATATTGCACCGGCATAATGTCTCAGGATACTTGAAACTAACATGACCAAGTCTCCGATGCCACAAATGTGATGATGTAGAGTTCTTATCCATAAGTGCCTAATCATCTCTTTGGAAAAAATCAAGTTGGGACATGCATCGCACATTGGAGGCTTTTTGCAGCTATTTTCGAGCCTCATGATTTATCTCGAATCAAATTCCTTTTCTTTTCCTAATGAGTATCAAAGTCAATTTTAGGATGTGATCTAGGAGTTGGTATTGAAAGTAGATTCTTTTTCAACCCGGGGACATATAAGACATCTGATAGTCTGCGGATTGCATGAACCAAGGGTTAGAGAAATGTTCTCAATCCCACTGAATTGTATATGAAGAATCATTACCCAATGAAACAAGATTTTTCAAAGGCATGTCCCTTATTGAGGTAAACCAGATTCTGTGGCCGGTCATGTGTCTAGTGGCTCCCAAATAAACATACCAGGACATCACTCGATGATGTGGATGGTTTAATTGATTGAGCGTTGTACAATAAGTCTTCATTATCTCGTATATTCTTCTTACTCAAGCAATATTTCCTTGCTTGATGGGGTCTTCTTTTCCGGTTCCCCTTTTTCTCGCCCTTGATTGTAGTTTGAATATCCTTGTGAGATTGTTTTTTGGAGGTGCATAGTTTCTTGACGAACCTTTCTTGTAAGTATTGGTACCAAAATATTTTAATTCATGTCCTCTTTTACAAATTGGACATTGCTTCTTCTATTGTTTGTCCCATGATACTAATTCGATGTTGGGAATTTTGATAGGAGTTAGGTTTTCCTTTACCTTTTCCTTTCCATTTTGATGTGAAGAAAGTGCATGCTCCTCTTCATCATCCTTATTATGCATGGCTTCCTCTTGTTGCAATAGGTTTACCAATTTGTCAAAACTAACTATTGTATCGACACATTTAGTGTTGTTACAAAAATGTGGTAAGAAGAGGGAGTGCTATTAGAACTATGGGAATGAGAGCATCATCTATCACCGCTTCTCCCGTGGGCTAGAAGTGAATCCCTCAACTCTGTAACTCTTCTTAAAAAATCTTCAATTTTCTCATTCTCGCTTAAATTTTAGTGTATGAAACGACTCAGTAAATTTAGTATGACATTCTTGCTTTTGGCCTCATATATTGTGTGCAATTTATCCCACGCTTCTTTGATTGTTTTGGATATTGAATGTGGGATTGCATATCGTCGAACACTCCAAACAAGATCATGAGTTTGGCCTTCGATCGGCCTTATCAAACTACCATTGTTGTGTTGTATCGGTGGTTGATCTCGGTCGAGTACCATTCACAAACTGGCCCGGTCAGATCTCTTCAAACTCAAGTTGTCTCAATTTTAGTCTTCCATGCAGCATAGTTGTTTCCTCTAAATAGTTGTGAATCTGGAAGAAAAACTTTGGGGGCATTGGTGCCCATTTTGCGGAAAATTAGTGACGGGGTTTGGCTCTTATCACTCTAGGTATAATATCTCCCAATCTATATACCATCATCGATATACGTAACCTTTCTATATACACGCCCTTCGATATACCCGATGGTACGTGAAAGAGGCACTAATGTACATGAAATAATTCAATATGTGGTACCAAGACAAGATTAAAAGGGGTCTATACGATTATTGACATTGACTCAAATAAATATCCTCATATGCACGCCAGTAACCCGGTATATACTTATGTCATGTAATCGTTCACGAGATGGATGGGATGGCTCATAGTGTGTGTATTGTGACCTTATTACTCCCCTTCAATTTAAACGGTTGATGCCCAAACGACGTTGTTGCAGCTATATTACGCATTAAGTGCAATAATAGTCACAACGACTTTGCACCCGTAAGTGCTTCCCAAAGGCACTATATATATTGAACGCTGCAATGAGATATAGGATCTCGTGAGTGTTTCATAACCATTTTTACTATTTTTTATTACAAATTTCTGCTAGTTTTTGAGAAGTTACAATATTTTCAGTTGACTATGGCAACCTACAAATTAGTATAATATACTGAAGCATGCAATTACATTCAAAAATTTAGAAAAATTGAATGATAGGAAAAAAAAATTGTTTTGCGGGCCCTAGTGGCCTTGAGCCCAATACGACCCTTGATGCCAAAAACCATTAAAAATAGCTCAAAATGAGATTTTAAGATAGTCTTCCTTTTGCAAATGTTTCCCAAAATCAAAAAAAAAGCCTAATAGGAGAAACTTATTTGCCCTAAATTAGGGTTTTTCTCGCTAAATATTTAGAAGGATGTTTAGTTGTATCTAGTTGTTTAGAGGTGGTTTTTCCACCAAATTCACTCGTGAATGTGGCATTTTTCCAATTTTTCCTCTAAATATCAAAAAATTTTGAAGAAATGTTTTGGGGTGGGGGTCGAACCATGCACCTCCACTATCAAGTCATTTCCACTTATCCAACCTCGCCCACTTGTCTATATTGACTAACAAAATGAATCAAATTTTATCTAAATTATGTAGAAATGGTCTAACCTTTTAAAATGATGACACAGATCCTTTGGGCGAGCCACGTGGTTGGATGAATGTGCTCCACGTGTCTAGTGCTTAGAGGGGACAAATTAGGGTATCTCTGATATTGCAAAACCGAGTGCTTATCGGTGGATTTTTTCTTTGAAAGCTATTTTCCACCATCAAAAAAGCTATTGATTGTGGGTTTTATTTCACCGTTTTTACCTCCATTGTTGTTTGGAAGGGATCGCTTTTTTTTTTTTTTTTTTCATACGTTGTGATATAATTTGTCACCATTTTCTTTGTGCAATTCGGCATGGATTTTTTCACAACCTTGGATGCTTTTTCTAATGCCTTTGTCTTTGTCTAGAGGTCGATGCGGGCGTATGCAGTCGTGGCGAGGATGGTCGTGTCGCTTTTTCAACAAATAGTCTCTCCACTATTTTAAATTGATTTTCCTTTGAGACTGATATGCTTTATTTCTATGTAGGGACAACGTTCGAGGGAGCTCATGGAGATACGGATGCGAGTTGAATGGAGAGGAGAGGAGCCCATCACTTTTTCGTGGGTTTGTGGGTCTGCAATGTAATAACACTCGGCCGTACCAAAAAAGCTCGATCGGTAAACTTGACAAATGGAAGTGTGCTCACCATTGATTTCCCTTGCTCGATGCTTGCAAGATCTGTTTGGTGCGAAAGGATCCGTAGAACTTGCTGATGTGAAAGTAGGGTTCGGTCTTGGTACAAATTGAACTCTTTCGTTAATGCAATTCGAACTGACCATCTCACTCTTGAATGAATATTTATCTAAATACAAATCTTGACTAGCCAATGAAAGTCGATGGGGCTCTCACATCTCAGTGACTTGAGTAGGGGATCTTTTATTTGGTGCGGACACACCATGCACCGACTCCTCTAAATTTATTTCTACTACTAGCTTTAGTTATAACTAACACATGCCGCTAATTTTAGCGACAAAACCCCTAATGGGGAAATATATATATATATATATAATTTTAATCGATTGCTATAAACTAGAAAAATGCTCTAGAAGCAAATTTTCTTGGTACAAAGAGCACCATGGAAAAAATTACTTTGTTTACCTGGAGAACACACAAGAGGTTGTGAGTTTGCAGGGGGTTCTAGGAAGCTACAGGAGGCAGCATTGGTTGTCTCGTTGATGTAGATTTCTTCTCCATGAATTCTCCTTCCTCTGCAACCTTCTCCAACCTTGCCAAGAGATTCAATTCGCTCACGGTGCCAAATGTAAATTGAATAATAGGGGTAGAAGCCTGATAATCTTTATTAATATCAATCAACCAAGTACATAGTGCATGCTACAATATTTATACATATTGGATAGCACGGATACAAACAAATGAGAAGTTGAAACAATGCAAGAAAATATAGTATATTCCAATATTACATCCAGAAGCATATAATTGTTATAACAATCATAATAATTATACCCATTAAGAAATAAAACAAATGTCCTTAATAAAACCAAATAACAACAATATTTAATTAATAACATTAATTAAATAATTAATTATATAATAATGCATAATTAATTAACCTAACAAGAATGCCATACTTAAAAACATTGTTATGCACATGGAGACAATATAGCCAATGTTTTTATATCAAATGTAATTGAGGACCACATTGTTCAAGGTGAGAAGTTGGGTCCTCTAATGTTTGGTGTGATGGTGGAGAAGATATTGATTTCTTGCAATATTTTTTCATCATTAGTGAAACCAAACATGATAATAGCATGACCAACAGAGAAATGGAAAATAAGAATACAGTGTCACTCGGGGGTCAAATGGAGTGCTACATTAGAATGTTTAGCCTCTTCAAATTCCTATGATCACAACTTGAAATTTAGAGGACTTCAGGAAAAGTTAATCCATCTTTGTTCAAAGGATAACAAATATGTTGTAGAGGGGACAATTACAAATGTACTTGAAGGAGATATGGTTCATTTTAAATTGTTAGATGGAAATATTTTTTGTTGTCTAGTCAATACCATATCCAACACTTTTTGTTCCACATGCACCATATCGAAGGTTCTCTCATATAATGGCCTAAAAATCAACTAGCATACCTTAGTGGTTCATTGATGGATGTGAAAATAAAGGAAGTTCCAAAGGAGATAAAATTCAATATGTGGATTGCATTATAAGAATCACTTCCTCAATTTACATGTCCAATTCCTATTGATGTCTTGAATTACACATTTCCACAACCTTTGGCAAGTAGGCCATATAGACATCACAAACAAAGGCCCACTACCTCAAAAGTGAATGTTTCAAATAAAAGATCTATCAAGATGAATATGAATTATATTTCTTGGATAAAGTAAGATAGATGGTTTATTGAAAAATAAATCTCTCGGCTCCATGTACAAATAGTGGATCAATAATTAGTGGTTGGTACGGGTTTATATTTATGAGTGAGCGTTCAAGAAGAGATTTTTTGTTGAATGCATTGGGAGAAAATAGATCCATAAAGAGAAATGTCATAAATTGGAATAGATAAATGTTTACCATGAACTATGATAGTGATATCGGGAAGTGAATAGTAAGTTTCTTTTACAAAAATCAAGGCCAAATACTATGGCAATGATTGCTGGTATTAGAAAAATAGTTAATGAAAATTTAGATATAGCTCCTCATGTTACTCGCTCCATAAAGAAGATTTCCCCATGTAAGGATATTTCCTATAAATTATACCCAATGTTCAATTCTCAAAAAAATTAATACAAACCTTAAAATCCTAAATATCTCTCTAGTGTCATATTCTAACTTTAACAAGATATGGTCAAACCATTTCCAAGATGTTTCAATTGCAAAAATTTTTTTTTGCAAAATGTGATGAGTGTGTGGATATTGCAAACAAATGAAAATCTACAACTAACCTAGATATAATCAAGCAATTGTAAAAGTATCAAAAATGTCATAGTGATTTCTTTACAAGTTGTCATGCGGAACTATTATGCCCATAGGATTGAATCTAAGGAAAACCATGAAAAATTCTTAAGCATTATGCATGATAAGATGGACAAGATGAATACTTCCATACCAAGGTTGGGGAAGAAGTCTAAGTCATTCAATAATGTTTGGAACCTCCTAGTGTAACAACCACTTTTACACACTTCAATTCTAGGTATTTTTTATCTCTTACTTCGTTGTTCTAAATTCACCTAATTTAGAACCAACATCCATCTAGATCAATCCATCCTATAACAATTAACCATGTGCGGTAGTATGAGTGGACTAATTCCAATCCCTTGTATTATAATCTATACAAGTGAGTATAACCAGTGATACTAATGGTTTCATTTTTAGTCATAGATAATCAAGTGTTACAATTTAAGTTTCTACTGGTATCCATTATAGAATCCCATCTCGACATCATAAAACTTAGATCCTACCTGAAATTAGGATAGTGTGTTTAGTAGTTTCACTAATATGGCTAGAGTTTTAGTTACATGTATGTCATGCTCGCTCTATGATGGCACACTCGTTAATGAAACTTGTCTTCCACTTGTATCAATTAATTATTTTTATCTAGATTAGGATCGAACAGGTGGTGTTATGAATAGTTAAAAGTCTCATACAAGGTACAAATCTAGATTAACTTGCATAAAGACATCCACTATGTAATCTTAGCAAGTCTATGGGAAGGTAATTGTCTCTATAATGATTTGCATCATTGCAGGACTACTTCCCTTCCCATAACCGTCATTATTTGGCATCGACCTACATATCTATGTGGTAAAGCATCGTTTGTATCCTTAACGAAACCTAAATCTTAAAGTGTTATGACCATCACAATATGGGAAGCTTGACGAGATAACTCAATATAGATACTATAAAAGAGTATCCAACTAATGACCTTCGTCATTAAGCAATACTATACTATAACGGCCATAGTGAGTTGATACGCAAGTTTACTTAATTGAAACAATGTATCTTAATTGTTTTAGAATTATTTTAATTAAACTATGACAAGTTACCCTAGGTCCCGGTATTACACTTATCACCTTTACTCACGTTCTAGGGACCTAAGTCATGATTTCAAATTTTGTAGAATGTAGATTAATGATAAATGTTTACATTCATTCTTCAATCAAGTTGTCAATTTAATTTAGCTTTATGTATTTAAATTTTTAGTCCCAATTTTGGCTATTACACAAGTAAATAATCATTCCAAGAATGTTCATTTGAATGACTAATTATTTACGTACATAACAATAATCCCATTATTGTACTTGAAAAATATAAATGTAATCATGAGATGCTTATATACAAAGGCATTAGATGTGATACATTATATCATTCAACCTTAAATCATATTGATCTTGCAAAGGTTCCATCATTTTGAACTAAGTTATCTTCATGTCAATCAATAAGCTGTCATATTTACATACATCTTGAAGGTTCCTCTATTAAGTAATATACTAAACTTCCGAGTAACTTACTATTGATATTATTAGATCATAACACCTTTAAATCAATTTAGGTATCATGATCTTGTTACTTCATAAAGGGTTATAAAGCTATCCAAACAACTATACTAGTACACAATATTAGATCTTACTGAACTTTCGATAGGTAATAACAATTCTTAAACAAGTTGTAGGCACAATTTTATTGACTAGTTTATCAAATGACATATAAAAGTTACTACATACTACATAGTTGAATAGTTTACTACCACGGGTAATTAGTTGTTCATATCAAGTTCAATGTCCTCTTTATCATGATAAAACATCTCACTTATCATCAAGTATAATTACATTCTTCACTCTCATAAAGTAAGCACAAAAATCAAGGAAGATAAACCATTCCATTTCTTTATTTCCGGCTTGATAATTTCACCCACATTCTTGCAAATTAGAAGGAATAACAACATGTATATACATGATTAGTCACAAAGTACTAGCATGAAAATTTCTTTTCCACATAATGACTTACTTCATTTAATATTTGAATAAAATAAATGCTGCAATATTAAACACATATCATTAAGTGAGTACTTGAAATCGAATCGAATATTTCAAAGGTTAATCACTTTGTATCGCTAGTGGTTTTGTTCACTACTTAAAATTTAGGGTTCCTTAATGGAAAAATTAAGAGATTAGTGTTCATGACAGCCTATAACAATCTCTTTTACTCTCAACACTTTGCCTTAAGATTAATAGGTGTGTGCAGTATGTCCATGCACACATGTGCATGTGTGCTTATATAGTTCAAATCTATTTATTTCATTCAACTTAGCATATATACACATCTATGTATTCTTTCTATATAATTCAAACTTATCTTATTACCTTCACTCAAATTGTATACACACACACACACACACACCCCATTCATTCTCTACGTGCAACCTTAAGTTTAATAACTTTGCCATTATTATTATATTCCCAAAGACTTATATAAATATCGAAATTATATATCTTAACTCATCTCATATCGGTATTGCCTTGAAGTATCAAATACTTATCCTACAATCAGAGTAAATATTTTATTTATGGGAACCCTTCATAATCAGCAACCAATTTATCAAAAAATTATTTCAAAACTAAGTTGATACAGACAAGAAGTATAAACTAGTCATGATTCCATATCTTTTTAAAAGTCCTAGTCACATAACGTTTACCATCACAGAGGTATCTCATGACAACCATAAAAATTTAATTCCACCAATGGGTAATACCCCATAGTTTGACATGATTAAGGTAAGACTTGTTTACCTTAGTTGATTTGAAGACTACCAACGCCAACGAAATTCCAACTCATTTAAAAGATCAAACCAAGTGTCAACGTTACAAACACAGACCATCAACATATAACCACCAAGTAAAATTACATGGGGAAATCATGCCCGAAGACACTATGAGCTCCCAGTGAACGGTAAAGAGAATGGAACAATTTCTTATCCATACAGGGGTTCCATGGCCATGCAAGTAGAGCTGAAAAACCTAGACTAAGACATCTAACAACTTGAATATTTAAGGTAATTTTATTTACCAAAACGAAAGCCTTAACACCTGCAGCTTTCAAATTATCACCGAAGTCTAAAAATAAATGCACAAGTCGATATTAAATCGATAACATAGAAAGATTGACACCTTACAATTCATATATCTAAGCCAGGATATCACCTCTTTATTCTATGACAATGAGATGATAATGAATAACTGAATCTGTGACTACAAGAAAAGGGTTTCCATGTCATTTCACAGTATACCCCAAAACACCAAATGGGTTTAGAGTCAAACGTCAACAGAATAAACCCCATTCGGGTCTAGCAAAACGATAACCAGAGGAAAATACGACTTTATTTTTTGATAGGGTTTCAACGCACACAAAACATCGACAATGCCACAATATTTATATCGCAACCATCTGGGTATAATCCCAGTTCACATTAAATATTCCTCACATTAATAGTATTACAAACTCAAGAAAAAGGCTTGCAGTAAGTCAATCTTTTAACAAGATATATTTAATACCATAATCACTAAAGTCACAGTGAATACAATATCACAATCCTCTTGGTATGTCCCAATTCTGCAAAAATATTCAACATAAAAATAATAACAGAACCCCAGGTGAAGATTCATTGTAACCAACAAAATAGCATAAACAAATGTTACAGCCAAACTGTATCTCAGGATTCATTTATATGCCATATTTCATTTTTGAAACAAAACAACGAAGCCCTAAAACATACACAACCAAATCACAGTTCATCCAGTGTCAAAAATGAAGAACTTATTGTCGAGACATTCATTTAATCAAATAGTAAATGGAGCAAAGATATTAAAGAGGAAAGGAGACAATTCATGCCTGGTGGAAGAGGAATGCAATTTTTGTTTTCCGCATTTTTCTTTCCCAAATCAGCTGTCGTAGTTTCCACAATCAAGTAGGATCCTTTTTAAGGTCTTTCCTTCCACACCAACACACTTGCCAAAGATTTCCCAAAAGTAAAAAAATAGAACTTCGCAAATTTATAAAACCTCCACAACTGAAAGTAGCTCCACAAAACTCCTGGTGAAATTTACGTGCACAACTCTCTATCAAGATTGTAACGACCCAAAAAAATCACACCACGAACAACACAGTAAAATACAGGATAATTTTTTTTTGACTTGCTTGACACATAACATGACGCAACATGTCGTCACCAAGGTTACAACTAAATAAGAGAATAACTAGATACAGGTATGACCACAAAGACAGCACGGAAACGTTCACACCCATCAAGGACAATGCATTCTTCTCCTGGTAAGACACCCCGAAAGACCAACCACAATACAAGGTTGCAGCTCAGGATGTCCCACTGAGAAAATCTTCTTAAGGTTAATTATTCACTGACGGTCTACCAAGACTTGAATTTGGGACCTAGAAGGTTCATGATGTGTTTCTTACAATTCTTCTTATGGTATGGGTTTCTTTTCTTTCATGCTTTTAAGCAACTATATTAAGGTCATCTCTAAATGACATTTACTCATTTATCTGGTTTACAAAATTACTGTGAAAACGGTCAGAGAGAGAGAAGGTCAATTCATTTTATTATGGTGATCTATGTAGTTATTAACCAGACTTTCAAAGAGAACCATGAGTTAAACTGGATTAGGGTAACAATCTTCATTTATTTATTTATTTATTTTATTTTATTTTATTTATTTTATTTTATTTATTTTATTTTTTATTTTTTATTTTTGATTCGACAAGGAACACAAGACTTATTATGTCGCAATACTGAAAATAAGGTTTAATCCATAGCTTAATGTTCGCAATGGTAGAATATTTTATGTTAGAAGAAGACTCCTCTCTTTTCGATAGGAAAACTCTTAAAATTATTCAATAAGGTACACAACTCCATAATTATTTTATTTATTCACTCAACTTATGAATTCATTTTCTGTTCTGTTATTCTTTGATTAACTTTTGAAAAAGGATTTCCACCTACTAACATGTACATGGAACTACACTGATGTCAAGACTAAGAAGAGTTATAAAAGCATGAAAGTCTTATGATTAGGGGGTAGAAGCTGTCAGAACAAAAGAGAGAGAAGAACACGGTTAAAACCTTTCTACTCAACAAGGTACACAACCTTAAGGTGATCACAAGGTTCAGTAGAACTTGGCTGAGCATAAGAGTGTGCCAAACATAATCAAGCCACGCAACCACAACGGTTCATAACCAATAAATAATATTATCAAAAGAACGCTCATAACAAGGTGAAGATTGAAATATTATTTCTCACAAAGATAATTACAATCTTAGTACAACAGGACAAAGCAACTTTATAACACATTAACCGAACATCCAAGGCAAGAGGCCTTCTAAATCCATATCAAGAATCATAGCAATAATTTCAACACGTGTGACATTGCAAAAGAAGAAAAAACATAAAACAAACTGATGAAACCTTCACCACTCTTCCCTCTATCAACAGGCGCAAGCCATCTGCACAAGTATTAACTTGAGTCAGTTCACGAGAACTGAGCATGTTAAGGCTACACATTGCAACAGTAAGCTAACATTTAACAATATCATGAAAGGAATGTTCTAGTTAAAAAAAAGATCAAAGCACAACCCACTAATCAAAATTTCTTCATATGAGAAAGAGATTTATACAGCCAGCAAGGAGGAAGTCAAAATTTCTAGTAAGAAAGATAACTCTAGGATCAAGGCAAGACCTTATGGGTTAGGAACAAGAAAGTCAAGAGTGTTGATATATCTCCTTCATGTAATCCTATAGATTACGTGATTGGAATCCAATACCCAATCCATCCATCTAAAGAGGTCCAAGAGAGGACAAAACATACTAATAATGATCGTAGGTGCGAAACAAAACGACGTTATCCTAATCTCCCGGGGGAGGCTTCATAGCAATATGGGTTCGACGCCCTTAAAAGAACACAACTATAGCTTCAGTTTTAACCAAGGAGTTTTACCACTACCTTCTTATAGGATTTCTTAAACATAGGACTAGTTAACAAAACAATCCACTCTTCCAAAAGCGTATAAATGAGACACAAACAGGGGCCATTATTCTACCAATGAAACCTTATCCTAATTGTCAACTTTTCTACATAATATAAGGGAAGGCTAAACCCAAAATTCGTTAATAATTTTTATATATTTCGACAATGACAATAAGTATTTTTTTTTTTAAAATAAAAATTAAAAAAATTGATTTCCTTTACAAAGCCACAAAATGGGACTTTTAGTAACCAAGTTTGAAGTATAAGATATTCGAGTTTGAAAACAAAAGGATTAGATACACGGTGGGTAGTACACCAATGCGATGCCCCAGACTCAAAAGACCTTACCACGAGTACAAGCACAAAATAAGAACCAACACACATATCCATCGGGAAGGTTACGCAGTGCAGTCAGGCCTAGAAGTTCTATGAGCTCCTTGCCAATGGTATAGAAGATGGAAATTATACCCGATCCATGTGGGCTTATCAAGGAAAATTCTAGCAAATATCAAACAGGTGAATATAACAGCCACCTATTATATTATCACCGAAATCAGCTGTCATCTAACAGGAACGAATTCACGAGTCCAATACCATGGATTCACCTACAACTTTTGTTTCATTCCAGCTATTAATAGCTTTCTTGCGACCCTTAATAAAAATTGTAGAGATTTCATTCAATAAAACTTATAATGTTTCCCCCTTACTTTAACTAATAAGAGTCTGAAACAGGAAGTAGGTATAGTAATTCTCTCAACACGTAGAGGCCAAAATAGATGTTAGGTTATTCATCCTCTGAGAATCGGGTACAAGTCAACCATGTACAGTTCTAAAACAAAACCCTAATGCCATTTTCTAATTAAACAAAAATAAGGAATGCCCATAGGCTTAAACAAGTTTTAGAACACAATGTCACTATTAATGTACCTTTTAGCAAAACAGGAGAGCCTAAACAGGAAATACGTATTTATTCAACCCAAATAGAGATATGAAGGCTTAACCTTCCATATAGTAAGCCTTCAATTATAAATACCATCACAGAATTCTTTTAAAAGAGAGTCATATAAGCAAACGAAACTCTATAATGTTTCCTTCCCTACGAACTAGATTGCATCACTCAAAATTGCAGTAGCCCACTTAGACAAAATAAAAATAGAGTAAGCTATAAGAGAGGAAAGAACATTCCAAGTAAACCAGCGAAATTGGGACGAGATTTAGAGGAACAGCCAACACATTCAGGCAGCAATTTAAATAATCACGAAAACATTTTGTCTAGGTGCCATTCAAGGGGAAAGAAAATTCATTTCAAGATACTGAAAGAAGGTAGAAAACTATTACAAGGGGTAGATTTAACATGCCTGGTTAGAATTCTTCCAGCCAACACGCACGTCGACCAGGGCTCCAACAGCTACAACTCATTCCAAAAACATTCCTTTTCCTCAGCACGTAGATCTCTTATGCAAGCTTCATGGCAGCGCCAGGAGCACACCCAGAAGTCTGACTTTCACCTTCCCATTGGAGTAACAAAACCCACACAGATACCAAACAAAAACGCCCATCTGATTCAAAAGCACATCTGTCTTCTTCACATTGCCTCTGCTTGAAAGCTCGGTGATTTCCTTCCATCTTCAGTCAACCTTAAACACTTCTTAATGAGAAGTCTCCAAGTCGATTTATAGCATAAATATGAAGTTGAAAGAAAATTACGATAATGCACCTTTTTACAATGTTCAACGTCGCAAATCCACTCCAAGACTATTAACCCCTAGCATCATTATTACATGAAATTCACAGACAATAGATAATCAATCAAATCAGAAGTTGCTGCAGAATTCCAATAGATCAATAAACTATTACTCCACTTGTGTTGTTACTGCACCTGCAGATACTTTGTGCCAGCTTTGACACGGCTAGAGATAAAGTCAGAAACTGTAACAATACTGAGGGCCGCTTCAAAAATATGGTTGCAAGATTCATTCAACGTGCAATTGAAATGTTTCTAACAAGTTTGACAAGATTGGGATGGTGAAGTTGGCCTAGGAAGTTGACTTCTGCCAGCCATTCCTTGTGACCCTGCAGCCCATCAGGATTCAGTGTTTTGACAGCAACAGTGAGGCCAGTCCCGGCTTGACAGGAGCTGTACCATTCTCTTCTATCCAACCTTTAAAGACATAGCCGAACCCCCCACCACCGAGGACACTCTCCGGCCTGAAGTTCCTAGTGGCAGACTTCAGCTCACTGAAGGCAAATTTTTTCAACTTGGATGACAATATCAATTCATTCTCCACCTTGGGAGTAGATGGAATGCTTTCTGTATACGTAGAGGTGCCAAACATTCAGAAGACGTTGTCTAGGAAACGACCCAGCGGTTTGCGTATTTTAGAGAAAAGTAGCTTTTGATCATCCAACAACTTCTTTGTCCTTGAAGGCTTCCTACCAGTCATGATCTGCGCATCGATTTTCGTTGAGAAATAGTAGCCTCTAAGGAATAGAGTGATGTAAGAGGCAGTCTTTTACTTCGACATGCGATTTTTGACAAAATCAGACGCTGCAGTAAAATAACAGGTCTCCGTGCCTGTGTGACACGTTGTTCCATCAGGCTTCCCGAGGTATATTATCGAATCATGGTCGCAATCCAAAAAAACATCGGACACATTTATAAAGTTAGCAGAAGTCTCTCCTTTAGTCCACAGCGATGACCTGGACCGACTGTAGAATGTGGCTTTACGAGATATCAATGTTTTGGAAATAGCTTCCCTATTTGCAAAACCTTGCATCAGAATAGCTCCTGTATCAATATGTTGAGCGATTGCCACCACCAAGCCTTTCTCGTCCCACTTTATAGTCTCTAAGAGACCTTCAACCTGAACTGTGTTTCGAAATGGTGGCGGTCTTCATTGTCGTTGTGGTTTTCTTCATTAGCTTGAAATGTATGTCCTGATGCAGCAGCCGCATTCACCACTAGCAAGTTGAGTTTGCATTCATTCCCTCTCAAATGGCGGAGGGTTAACCGGTAGGAGATGCTTTTGCAAGAATTTACGTTGCTGTTGAGATTAAAAGTGTACAAATCACGTACAGAGTTGGCAGCATGAAGAGATCTCAGCGACGCTGCCGAAAACATGACCGCCATATTCCCTACAATCTGAACGCAAAAATAGAGTCTTTTACAGTGAGTTAAAACTCTCCAAAACCGGGGTTTCCTTCCCCCAAGATGCCGTAGACAAAGGCATGAGGAAGTCAAAGAAAGTAGAGCAGGTCATAAAAATACAGGCCTGAAGTGGTTGAAAAGTTGCTTTGGAAGAGACAGGCGGCCAACTACCCCCCCACTTGGCATTCAAACCAAAGGAAAGACCAACACGCCTAGACTTTACTAACTCCACCCTCCACGCCAAGAAGGAGATAAAGCATGTTGTGTACATTGTTATCCAAGTCCAATAAATGACCAATATTGGTAGGTGCAAAGCAAAGACGCCACAAGGAGAAAATTTCGTGCCAAAATGGGATGTTTGGAACAGCCTATGGGCATCCATCAAAACCATAATGGAGACGGGATTTTCGTCATATGTTGTATTTGCAAGTGTCCTGGCGAACATGCATGTAAATTTTGGAAGTATACACATGACACGCAAAAAGGACAAGGACGTAACAGCGAAGGTCGATGCGAACGAGGCATTACTGAGTTTCACCCAACAACCAATCTTGCATGCTAAGGCGGTGGTTTCCCTCATCTATGAGTTCACCAAAAATTCCATGCACCAATTAATGCACTTAATTTTCAACAGTAATAGTTTATTTTTTTCTCTTCACCGCCATCCAACTTTACTTCCAAAATTGCGAGGTGATCATCAATCAAATATAACCCTCAAACCTAAATCCAATCCATTTCAAATGCGACAAAATTAAAAATCAAAATAAGGTTAGTTTAATATTGTTTGCATGGTTAACCATATACCCAAACAATAACAAACAACTTTAATAATTTATCCATTAAATTGCATGGGATCGGTTGACCCCTCATCTCTAACGGAAATCGAAAAATATCTTGGTCTTATAATATGGTGGGGTTCTATCTCACCAATAAAATAATCATAATATCATTCACAAACATGATAACTTTTACTAGGTTGTTAATCGGCCACGCCACGTTAACAACATAACCATTCGACTATGGTCAAATAATTTTGTCATCCATACAAGTAAGGCCAATGTACATGGTTTACGACCATGGAGATGACCTATAGAATAACTTTGTGGTTATTTATACTTGTAAAGTGGAGTAAACAATACATAACCATTACCTGCTCTGAAAGGGAGATTTCATCATGCAATAATGTCCTTGACCATCCAAACCCAATCATAAAGATGGTTAGTCATCTTTCCCTTATTACAATTAGAAATAATATCGTTATAGTACATATCCATTTATCAAAATTTAAATCACTTCAATACTCGCAACTAGAACATTTCAACACATTAACTTATAACTTTTAGGCGAGAAAGTAACATGTAACCCACAATAGTAAAATGTATGGAAACATTATAGAACGTACTAAAATCAAACAATCAACTCAATGCACCTTTCCATTGTACCCAACAAGGTGATTATATCCAATATTAAACACACAATAATACATTGTAAATAAGAAACGCTTCTGAAATGCCAAAAATAAGCATTGTTGAAAGCGGTTGTGCATGCGAATTATAGAATGCATGTATATCCTTTCTAGGTATGCACAAGTGCAGTAGCTACATATTGAGCTATGCAATAGGTTTTGCTCCCCACCTTCATAAGTCATTCATCATTTACATCTTACCCTAACGATAACTTAGACTTAAATTGTGGGATGTGACATACTTCCCCCTTAATGAATCATAGTCCCATGATTTTTATCTCATTAATTGAAATAAAAATAATCAAACATAGGTTATATCTAATAATCTTGAAAGAATGACCAGTATCCATAAAAATTTGTAATTTTCAGATCTAAAAATCAAATTTATTGGTTGTAATAACCTTTCAACAAGAAAAATTGTCATATAGTCAGAGACATGACATAATTTTTGTCATAACAGCTAGTCAATCATGTAATATTATTTAATATATATAACAAATAGTCAAAAACAAGTTATATATCACAGAAACAAATAAGGAAAATTAGTTTTCTATTTTCCACAGGGCTTCCTAAGTTGTTTTGTTTCATTACTCGCTTGTTTTTCCAGACCTTTGTCTTGTATAATTCCCAATTTTCTTTGCAATGCACCTAGTGATATCCCTTTTTCAACTAGTTTTATCTAAATACTTCTATGGTTTTCACCTTTTAGATATCTTCATCATAAATTCATGGTCAATGATTACTTAAATCATCCAAATTGTTCCTCTCTTTTCCTTTTAGGTTTGTTGTTTCACATGCTTCTAGGTATTGGTTATCTTCCATATCAGCAAAACATTTGATTTATGTTAAAACAATCAAATTTAATCGCTATGTCTTAAGTCCTTAAGAACTCATTAACTCCAAATTATGTGATGAGGCTCAGTCAACGTCAATGTTAGTGTGCATTAACATTCATAAGTTTGCAAAAAAAAATCATATGCAAAGAATAAATCAAATTTATTATTTTGTTTTAAGATAATCACTAGATACCAAGAACTCAGCTGTACTAGTATCAAACTAAATAGTAACAAGAAGTTCTACTTAACTTACCCGATATTACATTAGGAAAGACTTGTTCCTTTTCTTCTAGAAATTACAACATATTTTGTTAATTTGTTTCTTCCCGATAGTTCATATTTTTGTCTTTTTCCTTTCCATTACCTTTTCCTAGTAGTCAATGATGAGGAAGAGGCCGATGCTCTCTCTCTTTCCAAGTCATAACTTTTCTTTGCCGCAGATTTTGTTTTAGGCCTTCTTGGATTCTACATGCACCTTACTTTAGGAGTAAACTATCTACACCTATCTACTCCACCTACCCTATTTGGGTTTTTAATTTCATGTTGGATTTAAGTTCCAAATCCTCCATCAAGACAGATCAAACAATCGAGCAACCCCTTCTTGATTATTACCAATCATTTCAACTTGTTTACCTTAGCTGATTATATTCACACTTTACCATTTTCTCCCAACATCCTTCTCGGTTCCATGTGTCACGAAGGACTTCTTAGAGGGTTATCTAACTTATCTACTACAAGAATTGAAGCATAATATGGTCCAGTTCATTATTAGCCTTCACTTTGATAAAAAAATGTAATAACCAATTTTACACACTTCAATTCTAAGGATATTTTTAATCTCTTGCTTCATTGTTTTGAATTCACCTATTTTAGAACCAACATCCATCTAGATAAATCCGCCCTATAATATTTAACCATGTAAATTTGTATCATTGATTAATTTGGGTCCCTCATATTATACTCTATACGAGTGATTATTGAACGCACTCAAAATTACCAACACAAGAACAACACAGTGAAATACAGGATAACTTTTTTTTGACTTGCTTTGACTCAACACGACACAACATGTCGTCACAAGGTTACAATCAACACTTGGAATCATTTGTTACGGGGAAGACCACAAGGTCAGCACGGAAACGTTCACACTTATCAAAGACAATTTATTTTTCTTTTGACAAGACAACATGAAAGTCCAATCCACATGACACACTCACGGCTAGGGCAAGCCACAGTAAGAAATGGTTAGGGTTTATTTATTTTGGTAAGACGCCCTTTAGCTCATGACTTAAGTTTTCAGAAGGAAATCAATATATGGTTTGCACAAATTCATCTCACCAACTGAGTTAATTTCTTATACACTGAAGAGTAGTTCACTTAAAGTCTTCTCCTACTTACTAAATCTTAATATCTTCCAGAAACTAACCATTGTTTTCCTTTAAGCTTGTTTAAGAGTTCACCCCAAAGGGATAGTGTTCGCTAGTTTAGCTAGGGGTATCGATTAATAAATGTTTACCTCACAAAGGATGTTTTCATTTTGATCACTCATGGAATTATTTGATTTCAAATAGATCACCTTTACATTTATTTGTTGAATATAAAATCATTATTTTTGTTTAGCTTCTTTAAGGGTTAACCGACTCATTTTTCTTTACTTATAAAATATTGTCGCTAAGTCTTAGAAAGATTTAACTTAATAATTTATTCTCAAGATCAAAGTTTTACAATACTCATATCAATGTAAAGATTGAATGCCATTTCTCACAAGGATAATTTCAAGCTTAACTACACAAGCACAAGACACTTTATTTCACCATTACCAAACAATACAAGGCAAGAGGTCATATCAACTCTCTTTACAAGCAATGTTACACAATTTACAACACATTGGACATTTTTACAAGGAACTTCATAATGGTACAGATGAAAATTTTACACTCTTTTCTTCTAGTCTACTCGCATAATCCATCTGCACAAATATTAACTAAAGTCAGTTCACAAGAACTGAGCATGTTAAGGCTACACAATGCAATAGTAAGCTAACAATTAACAATATCAAGAAAGGAATATTCTAAATTCAGAAATGGATTAAAACACAACTCACAACTCCAATATTAATCTCAAGAGAGAAAAATTAAATCATCCAACAAGGAGAAAGTCCAAATACTAGTAAGAACAAAATTACATAAATCAAAGCAAGACCTTATGGGTTGGGAACAAGAAAGTCAAGAGTGTTGATATCTCCTTCATGTAATGCTATGGGTTACATGATAGGAATCCAAAATCTACTCCATCCAACTAAAGGGGTCCAAGAGAAGACAAAGCGTACTAATTATGATCGCAGGCGCGAAGCAATAATGACGTTATCCAATTCTTCCAGGGGGCTGCAAAGTAATATGGGTTCGATGCCCTTAAAAGAACACAACTATAGTTTTGGTTTTAACCAAGGAGTTTACCACTACCTCCTTATCGGATTTCTTAAAACGTAGTACTAGTTAACCAAAACAAAATCCACTCTTCCAAAAGCGTACGAAAGAGACACAGAAAGGGCCATTATTCTACCAACAAACCCTATCCTAATCGTCAACTTCTCTACATAATATAAGGGAAGACTAAACCCAAAAGTCGTTAATAATTTTTTTATATAATTCAGACAATGTCAATAAACATTAAAATAAAAATTGATTTCCCTAACAAGGCCACAAAATGGGACCTTTTTGTAACCAAGTTTGAAGTATAAGGTATTCGAGTTCGAAAATCAAAGGGATTCGATACGCAGAGGGAAAAACACCAACGATGCCCCAGACTCAAAAGACCTTACCACGAGTACAAGCACAAACCAAGAACCAATGCACATAGCTATCAGGAAGGTTACGCAGTGCGGTCAGGGCTAGAAGTTCTATGAACTCCTTGCCAAAGGTATAGAAGATGGAAAAATTTTACCCGATCCATATGGGCTTATCGAGAAAAAGTCTTAGCAAATATCAAACAGATAAATATAACAACCACCTATGATATTATCACTGAAATCAGCTGTCATCTAACAGGAAACGAGTTCACGAGTCCAGTACCATGGATTCACCTACAACTTTAGTTTCAGTCTAGCTAGTAATAGGTTGCTTGCGACCCTTAATAAAAATTGTAGAAATTTCATTCAGTTAAACTTACAATGTTTCCCCTTGCTTTAATCAAACAAGAGTTTACATCAAGAAATAGGTATAGTAATACTCTCAACACGTGGAGGCCAAAATAGATGCCAGGTTATCCCTCATCTAGACTAGGTACAACAGTCAACCATGTACAGTTCTAAAACAAACCCCAAATGCCATTTTCTAATCAAACATAAAGTAAGGAATGCCCATAGGCTTAAACAAGTTTCAGACACAACGTCACTATTAATGCACCTTTTAGCAAAACAAGAGAGCCTTAAACAGGAAATGCGTATTTATTCAACCAAAAGAGGTATGTAGGCTTAACCTTCTATTTAGTAACCTTCAATTATAACTACCATCACAGAATTCTTTTAAAAGAGGGTCATATAAGCAAGCCAAAACTCAATAATGTTTCCTTCCCTACGAACTAGACTGCATCACTCAATATTGCAGTAACCCATTTAGACAAATATGAAATAGAGTAAGCTATAAGAGAGGAAGGAACATTCCAAGCAAAATCAGCGAAATTGGAATAAGATTTAAAGGAACAACCACACAATCAGGCAGTGATATAAACAACCACGAAAACATCTAGTCTAGGCGCCATTCAAGAGGAAAGAAAATTCATCTCAAGATACTGAAAGAAGGTAGAAAACTATTATAAGGAGTAGATTTAACATGCCTGATTATAGTTATTTCTTCCAAGCTCTTGTTGCTCTCTCCCATAGGGCAGCTTGAAGGCATCATGCTTTTCAACATCAGAAAACCAGGGGCTGTATGGCTGCATGCAGACAGGACGCTTAAACAAGTGATTCGGTTTGGCTTCATGTCTGCCTCTAACATCAATTTAAACTGTTGGAGAGCCTCCTTGTCATTTCCATCGTAAGCATAACCAGCAATCATGGCATTCCATGAGATCAAATCCTTACTGACTATTTGGTCAAAGGCTAGAGCTGCATCATCTACACTTTCCACATTTGGTGTACATATCTACGACTGCATTCCCAACAATGGAATTTGTATGAAATCCAGCCCTGATAACTTGGGCATGGACCATTTTACCATGTATCAAAGCTGCCAAGCTTCCATAGGCAATCAAAGCGGTCACTAGAACAATGCCATCTTGCTTCATATTTTCGAACTGCATTTTACAAAACAGTTTCAAGGTTTCCTCGACAAACTGATTTTGCGCATATACCCCCATCATGGTAGTCCACAAGACTGCATCTCGTTCAGGCATTTGTTCAAACACCTGGTGTGCATCACCCAAATTTCCACATTTTGCATATAAATCAATAAGTGCACTTCCAACAAAGACATTAGACTCCAAACCGGTTCTAATAATGTATCCATGCACCTGTATTCCCTGGTTTAAGGCAAAGAGGCTGGCACACGAGCGAAAGAATGCTTGGTACGGAAAATGGAAATCTCCTATCACTGTCATTGATGTGAGATTGAATTTCCTTACCCTCTGAAACTGTTTTCTTAGCAATGCAAGTATGCAATAGATGACGATAAGTAGAGGACTGTACAGGAGGATTATTCGCATTTGAATTTGTAGTGAGCAGAAGAATGTGCAAACCCTCTCCACAAAGTGTTCTCAGCTTGAGATAGATATGGGAAAGGGATGACATTGTGTGGTGACTCATTTTCACACAATGCGATACACTGATTTGCTAGACATGGTATTATCGGTTTTTTTTTTTTTTCTGTCTAAGGACACATATAAAAAGCAAACCAGATGTAAATCACCCAAATACTTGTAAGCTTTCTTCATTATTATCAAATTCCTTGGCGTACAGGATCCATCTCACAAGAAATCCTCTGCCTGCCATTTAGTTGAGATTCATATGCGTTTAGCAGTATGGGTATCTAAAACAATGTAAAACACAAATACCTTTTTGACATGGTGATTGCGGATCTGAACAATATCCTGCTACCTTCATCTCCCAAGACATTTTCTCCAACATTGCAAAGATCTCTTGACAAGTTCATACTTGCAAAGCAAATTGTGCTTCATGAATACACTAGAATGGAACATATCTGTCTCAAAGAGATCCTCTTCCATGGGTTGCATCGTGAAACAAACAGAAAGGTTTCAATAGAAAAACTTTGCAATAAATCTTCATCAGGTCTGCTGGTAATGCTCCTGCTGTCACTTAATCGATTTTGAAACAAAATATCTTGAAGGAGAATCCCGAATTTGAGGATGCAGTCGAACTGAACAGATAACAACATAGTGGACAACCTGCTTGATGGAGCGCTCAAACGGGCTTCTACCTGCACGAAACCTTTCACGTTGAATACAGAGTGAGTTTCAGGCCGGACCAGGACACTATAAGAAGCTCGTGGAGGAGCAGCAAAGACCGTCGCCATTGCTTTTGCAGTTGTATCTATCACTCTTGTATCGCCCTCCCCTCATTCATTCAAAAACCACATGCCCACCCTCGCAACATCGTGGGTGATAGACCTTCATTTCACCATCCATGAAATCCACCATCCGTAGACACGCCGTAGTAATTCATCTGTGCAGCATTTGATGGGGCGCAAACAAGCATTCGTGGTTTAGGCGTAAAACAACAGTAGACCAAAACAAGGGGCGGGACAAGAAGATCGCAAATCCCTTTGCAAAAGCAAACAACGATGCGACCTGGAGCTGTTCGGCACGCAAGAGGGAGGGGAAATTTAATGTTTTTTTTGCGGTGTTGGTTGAGCCACCCACCCCCAACCATGATTTCCACCTAAATTCTTTTATGAGCCTCCACGTAACATTAAAGTAGTTGTTGGGTCGAGTGGACCGCTTAATAAGAATTCAATCAAAGTTCAAATCTACCAAATCAAATAAGTGCGAGTTGATTGATAAGTGATTGAGATCTTTTGTCATCTTGGGAATAACCATAGAAAAGTAATAACAAGAGTCAACACATCATTAACCAATGTCCATTTGCATGAATCACCTAATTAGCTCTACTATAATATTACACGCCAAGATTTAATGTCTCCCCTCCACGCACCGGAAGATAATGTTGATTGAGACAGTAGGTTGGGGCATTACATCCTCCTCCCCTAAGAAAGCATCGTCCTCGATACGACATTACATAGAGGAAAGGAAATGGCACGTAACCAAAACAGTAAAGGAGAAAGTACACTTTATGGTTTTAAAATTTTAGTTGATTAAAGCACGGTCACAAGGTAGTCTTAGGAACATTTCATAGAATTTTTAACTTTCAATGTTCTGTGAAGATTGGCAGTTCTTTCTTGTTCATCATTTCATTAGTCTCTTTTCATTAGCACTATTCTTAGTTTAATTTCTTTTAAAATTTCATCATTGCAGAGTCTTGGTTTATTCTTTATTGTGGGTGCCCAACATGAACTGCTAACACAACACCCTATCAGGTTCACAAGACACTACAGATTCACAAGCACACAAGTAAATACTTCAAGATTGTATTACACCACAAAAGGTTACACAATTACGGAATAGAATAGGCACACTCCACATAACATAGGTACTCATCACACATCAATGACTGACATACCAAATACTCAAACAAAAGAGTACTACAATCCACCAGACATTTCCTCAATTTGCATCAATGAAAGACTCTCATAACAACAAACCATGCTATAGGTACATAGTGTCCACAAGGGAATCAATGACATGTCCACAACATCACAACACATAACCATCTGACATGAGTAACACATACATCAAAAGACCACTACCAAACATCACAATAACTCAACATATATCCCAAACATCAACCATACACACAAATATCATAAGCCTCCCTCAAACTCTTATGCCTCCTCAAACTCTTATGCCTCCCCAAACTCTTATGCCTCCCTCAAGTCTCTTATGCCTCCCTCAAACTCTTATGCCTCCCTCAAGTCTCTTATGCCTCCCTCAAACTCTTATGCCTCCCTCAAACTCTTATGCCTCCCTCAAGGAGGCCGGTTGTCTCTCTGTGCCCAAGGCACATCGAGTTTGGACACTCCTAACCCAAGTGACATAATAACGCGTAGTTCTCAATAACCCGCTAGTCATATGTACCCCTTGGGGCGTACCCCCATACAACGAAGCGGGTCCATAGGTCCAACCAATCCATGGTGCATCCCATGACCCTATTCCACACATCACGACATTAGAACCAACACAACAATCCAGTCAAAGTGCCAAGTGGCAAAGTACAAGCCTTGGGCAAGGCGGTAAAAATTCCCAATTTAAAAGAAGACCCCAAAATCAAGCAAAAATAAATGACCAAATGGCCAAAGTTAGTATCAAATCCCCATGTTAGTGCCACAAACCACGGAAATGCCCAAAATTGTAAAGCATTGCAATCAAGAAAAGATGCTGGTTCTTGCAAAAAAAGTAAAAGCTCAATTTACGAATAAAATCAACTTATAATAATGTCACATTACGATAACTGTGTGGCCTTATCTGGCCACCAAAGGGGTACTCAACGAGTTGCTGGCACTTAGAACATCGAGCCTCAACTCATAAAATATATATCAATCCCGCCACCCTTCGACAAGGCTAAACATAGTCATAGATACACTAGGGTTGCATACATACAACCACATAGGGAGAGAGGAAAGAGTCACATGTAATCTACTAAACCGAGTTTTGACTCGAGTTATTGACCCATGGTACACCATTCCTCACTCTCAACATACACTTCTACCGATCTCCCTCAGGGTCGGTTAGTGTAAGGCTCACAACATAACATGTAACTACATCACTAACACCATGGTGGTACACACATAGCTACCATAACGTCTCACGTATGGTAGGTATACGGGGTAGATCACAATTATACATTCACAGGGCGCAATACATCACTTTACCACATTCTGCACCCAAGGTGCAATCACAATACGATAGGGTTCATACACTCACCGTATGACCCTAATTCACGACATGAGGCATTACATATTACACAACTCATATATACGATGAACATAATAACATCACAACATAACAATAATTGCTTCATAACAAGGTAGTACACACATTTCTTCAGAACATGGTAAAAACATCATGATACAACTCGTTTCTTTTAACATCAATCTAGGCATACAACACATTGATACACTCACATATCACAATATGCCACAATGCTCCAACACTACGTCATCCACATTAGAATTCTTTTCACACATCACAAACAATAATTTACACGTGAATTCTTCCTAGAATCCACAAGAAGGAGAGAGAATACTCTCATCCCCAACACCTCAACATAATGACAAATACGCACTGAGTGACATACACATCACGTGCGTTCACAATATCACAATTACGACAATAATCACATCACGCTTAAAGCACATTACTCTTCCAATATAAATCATCATCATGCAACATCATCATCATCATGCAGTATCATCATGTAACACCACCACCACCATGCAACATCACCATACAACACCAATCCGGCCCATAGGTTCGAGAGCATGAACCTACGCTCTGATACCAAAATGTAACGCACCAAAATTACCAACACAAGAACAACACAGTGAAATACAGGATAACTTTTTTTTTTGACTTGCTTTGACTCAACACGACACAACATGTCGTCACAAGGTTACAATCAACACTTGGAATCATTTGTTACGGGGAAGACCACAAGGTCAGCACGGAAACGTTCACACTTATCAAAGACAATTTATTTTTCTTTTGACAAGACAACATGAAAGTCCAATCCACATGACACACTCACGGCTAGGGCAAGCCACAGTAAGAAATGGTTAGGGTTTATTTATTTTGGTAAGACGCCCTTTAGCTCATGACTTAAGTTTTCAGAAGGAAATCAATATATGGTTTGCACAAATTCATCTCACCAACTGAGTTAATTTCTTATACACTGAAGAGTAGTTCACTTAAAGTCTTCTCCTACTTACTAAATCTTAATATCTTCCGTAAAACTAACCATTGTTTTCCTTTAAGCTTGTTTAAGAGTTCACCCCAAAGGGATAGTGTTACGCTAGTTTAGCTAGGGGTATCGATTAATAAATGTTTACCTCACAAAGGATGTTTTCATTTTGATCACTCATGGAAGTATTTGATTTCAAATAGATCACCTTTACATTTATTTTTTTAATATAAAATCATTATTTTTGTTTAGCTTCTTTAAGGGTTAACCAGACTCATTTTTCTTTACTTATAAAATATTGTCGCTAAGTCTTAGAAAGATTTAACTTAATAATTTATTCTCAAGATCAAAGTTTTACAATACTCATATCAATGTAAAGATTGAATGCCATTTCTCACAAGGATAATTTCAAGCTTAACTACACAAGAACAAGACACTTTATTTCACCATTACCAAACAATACAAGGCAAGAGGTCATATCAACTCTCTTTACAAGCAATGTTACACAATTTACAACACATTGGACATTTTTACAAGGAACTTCATAATGGTACAGATGAAACTTTTACACTCTTTTCTTCTAGTCTACTCGCATAATCCATCTCGCACAAATATTAACTAAAGTCAAATTATGCAAGAATCCGAGCATGTTAAGGCTACACAATGCAATAATAGTAAGCTAACAATTAACAATATCAAGAAAGGAATATTCTAAATTCAGAAATGGATTAAAACACAACTCACAACTCCAATATTAATCTCAAGAGAGAGAAAATTAAATCATCCAACAAGGAGAAATTCCAAATACTAGTAAGAACAAAATTACATAAATCAAAGCAAGACCTTAAGGGTTGGGAACAAGAAAGTCAAGAGTGTTGATATCTCCTTCATGTAATGCTATGGGTTAAATGATAGAATCAAAAATCTACTCCATCCAACTAAAGGGGTCCAAGAGAAGACAAAGCGTACTAATTATGATCGCAGTAAAATGCGAAACAATAATGACGTTATCCAATCTTCCAGGGGGGCTGTAAAGTAATATGGGTTCGATGCCCTTAAAAGAACACAACTATAGTTTTGGTTTTAACCAAGGAGTTTACCACTACCTCCTTATCGGATTTCTTAAAACGTAGTACTAGTTAACCAAAACAAAATCCACTCTTCCAAAAGCGTCATTTAAAGAGACACAACGAAAAGGGCCATTATTCTACCAACAAACCCTATCCTAATCGTCAACTTCTCTACATAATATAAGGGAAGACTAAACCCAAAAGTCGTTAATAATTTTTTTATATAATTCAGACAATGTCAATAAACATTAAAATAAAAATTGATTTCCCTAACAAGGCCACAAAATGGGACCTTTTTGTAACCAAGTTTGAAGTATAAGGTATTCGAGTTCGAAAAAAAAGGGATTCGATACGCAGAGGGCAAAACACCAACGATGCCCCAAACTCAAAAGACCTTACCACGAGTACAAGCACAAACCAAGAACCAACGCACATAGCTATCAGGAAGGTTACGCAGTGCTGTCAGGCCTAGAAGTTCTATGGACTCCTTGCCAAAGGTATAGAAGATGGAAAATTTTTACCCGAGCCATATGGGCTTATCGAGAAAAAGTCTTAGAAAATATCAAATGTCCATAAATATAACAACCACCTATGATATTATCATCATTTGAAATCAGTCATCATCTAACAGAAACGAGTTCACGAGTCCAGTACCATGGATTCACCTACAACTTTAGTTTCAGTCTAGCTAGTAATAGGTTGCTTGCGACCCTTAATAAAAATTGTAGAAATTTCATTCAGTTAAACTTACAATGTTTCCCCTTGCTTTAATCAAACAAGAGTTTACATCAAGAAATAGGTATAGTAATTCTCTCAACACGTGGAGGCCAAAATAGATGCCAAGTTATCCCTCATCTAGACTAGGTACAACAGTCAACCATGTACAGTTCTAAAACAAACCCCAAATGCCATTTTCTAATCAAACATAAAGTAAGGAATGCCCACAGGCTTAAACAAGTTTTCAGACACAATGTCACTATTAATGTACCTTTTAGCAAAACAGGAGAGCCTTAAACAGGAAATGCGTATTTATTCAACCAAAAGAGGTATGTAGGCTTAACCTTCTATTTAGTAACCTTGAATTATAACTTACCATCACAGAAATTCTTTTTAAAAGAAAGTCATATAAGCAAGCAAAACTCAATAATGTTTCCTTCCCTACGAACTAGACTCGCATCACTCAATATTGCATAGTAACCCATTTAGACAAATGTGAAATAGAGTAAGCTATAGGAGAGGAAGGAACATTCCAAGAAAAATCAGTGAAATTGGAATAATATTTAAAGGAACAACCACACAATCAGGCAGTGATATAAACAACCACGAAAACATCTAGTCTAGGCGCCATTCAAGAGGAAAGAAAATTCATTTCAAGATACTGAAAGAAGGTAGAAAACTATTACAAGGAGTAGATTTAACATGCCTGATTATAGTTCTTTCTTCCAAGCTCTTGTTGCTCTCTCCCATAGGGCAGCTTGAAGGCATCATGCTTTTCAACATCGAAAACCAGGGCTGTGGCTGGTCATGCATGCGAGCACGTGATGCTTAAACAAGTGATTCGGTTTGGCTTCATGTCTCATCTCTAACATCAATTTAAACTGTTGGAGAGCCTCCTTGTCATTTCCATCGTAAGCATAACCAGCAATCATGGCATTCCATGAGATCAAATCCTTACTGACTATTTGGTCAAAGGCTAGAGCTGCATCATCTACACTTTCCACATTTGGTGTACATATCTCGATTGCATTCCCAACAATGGAATTTGTATGAAATCCAGCCCTGATAACTTGGGCATGGACCATTTTACCATGTATCAAAGCTGCCAAGCTTCCATCGGCAATCAAAGCGGTCACTAGAACAATGCCATCTTGCTTCATATTTTCGAACTGCATTTTACAAAACAGTTTCAAGGTTTCCTCGAAAACTGATTTTGCGCATATACACCCATCATGGTAGTCCACAAGACTGCATCTCGTTCAGGCATTTGTTCAAACACCTGGTGTGCATCACCCAAATTTCCACATTTTGCATAAAAACAATAAGTGCACTTCCAACAAGACATTAGACTCCAAACCGGTTCTAATAATGTATCCATGCACCCGTATTCCCGGTTTAAGGCAAAGAGGTGGCACACGAGCAAAGAATGCTTGGTACGGCAAATGGAAATCTCCTATCACCATCATTGATGTGAGATTGAATTTCCTTACCCTCTCAAACTGTTTTCTTAGCAATGCAAGTATGCATAGATGACGATAAGAAGAGGACTGTACAGGAGGATTATTCACATTTGAATTTGTAGTGAGCAGAAGAATGTGCAAACCCTCTCCACAAAGTGTTCTCAGCTTGAGATAGATATGGGAAAGGGATGACATTGTGTGGTGACTCATTTTCACACAATGCGATACACTGATTTGCTAGACATGGTATTATCGGTTTTTTTTTTTTTTTTTCTGAGGACACATATAAAAAGCAAACCAGATGTAAATCGCCCAAATACTTGTAAGCTTTCTTCATTATTATCAAATTCCTTGGCGTACAGGATCCATCACACAAGAAATCCTCTGCCGCCATTTAGTTGAGATTCATATGCGTTTAGCAGTATGGGTATCTAAAACAATGTAAAACACAAATACCTTTTTGACATGGTGATTGCGGATCTGAACAATATCCTGCTACCTTCATCTCCCAAGACATTTTCTCCAACATTGCAAAGATCTCCTGACAAGTTCATACTTGCAAAGCAAATTGTGCTTCATGAATACACTAGAATGGAACAGATCTGTCTCAAAGAGATCCTCTTCCATGGGTTGCATCGTGAAACAAACAGAAAGGTTTCAATAGAAAAACTTTGCAATAAATCTCATCAGGTCTGCTGGTAATGCTCCTGCTGTCACTTAATCGATTTTGAAACAAAATATCTTGAAGGAGAATCCTGAATTTGAGGATGCAGTCGAACTGAACAGATAACAACATAGTGGACAACCTGCTTGTTGGAGCGCTCAAACGGGCTTCTACCTGCACGAAACCTTTCACGTTGAATACAGAGTGAGTTTCAGGCCGGACCAGGACACTATAAGAAGCTCGTGGAGGATCAAAGCGTGAAGACCGTCGCCATTGCTTTTGCAGTTGTATCTATCACTCTTGTATCGCCCTCCCTCATTCGTTCAAAAACCACACGCCCACCCTCACAACATCAGGGTGATAGACCTTCATTTCACCATCCATGAAATCCACCATCCAGAACACGCTGTAGTAATTCATCTGTTGCAGCATTTGATGGGGCGCAAACAAGCATTCGTGGTTTAGGTAGAAAACAACAGGTAGACCAAAACAAGGGGCGGGGACAGAAGACTGCAAATCCCTTTGCAAAAGCAAACAACGATGCGACCTGGAGCTGTTCGGCATGCAAGAGGGAGGGGAAATTTAATGTTTTTTGGCAGGTGTTGGTTGAGCCACCCACCCCCAACCATGATTTCCACCTAAATTCTTTTATGAGCCTCCACGTAACATTAAAGCAGTTGTTGGGTCAGAGTGGACCGCTTAATAAGAACAGTTCAAAGTTCAAATCTACCAAATCAAATAAGTGCGAGTTGATTGATAGTGATTGAGATCTTTTGTCATCTTGGGAATAACCATAGAAAAGTAATAACAAGAGTCAACACATCATTAACCAATGTCCATTTGCATGAAGCACCTAATTAGCTCTACTATAATATTACACGCCAATATTTAATGTCTCCCCTCCACGCATCCAGAAGATAATGTTGATTGAGACAGGTAGGTTGGGGCATTACAATTATACCCAATATACTAAGAGTTACCTTTGTCACCATAGATAATAAAGTGTTACAATCTAAGTCTCTACCCGGGTATATATTATAGAATCCCATTCGCCATCCTATAGCTTAGATCTTGGTAAAATCAAGACAGTGTATTCAACAATTACATTACCCCGGCCAAAGTTTCCGAGACATGTATGTCATGTTCAGTTCCATGATGCCACATTTCTCAATTAGAACTTATCTTCCACTCTATCACTTAATTACTATTATTTAATTACGACCTGACGAGGTGTTATGAATAGTTTCAAGTATCATAAAAGGTACAAATCTGGATTAACCTACAAGAAGACATACCACTATGTCAACTTAGGATGTCTATGGGAAGGTAAGTGTCTCCGTAATGATTTGCATCATTACCAGACCACTTACCTTCTCATATCCATCATTATTTTGTATCGGGGTATGTATTCATGTGGTACATCAACATTTGTATCCATAACAAAACCTTAATCTTAAAGTGTTACAATCATCGCAGATGGGAATCTTGAGGAGGTAACTCAATATAGATGTTATACAACAGTATCCAATTAATGACCTTATCCATTAATGGATACTATACTATAGCTTCCATAGTGATTTGGCCTACCATTTTTCCTTAATTGGAAAGTGTATCTTAATTGTTTTAGAATTATTTTTAATTAAACTACGACGAGTTACCCTAGGTACCCGATATTACACTTATCACCTTTAGTCACATTCTTTAGGGACCTAAGTCATGATTTCCAAATTTTTGAATGTAGATTAATGTTAAATGTTTACATTCATTCTTCAATCAAGTTACATATTTACTTTATCTTTATGTATTTAAATTTGTAGTCCCAATTTTTACTATTACACAAGTAAAGAAGCATTCCAAGAATGTTCATTTGAATGACTAATTATAAACGTGAATAACAATAATCCCAATATTATACTTGACCCATATAAATTTTATCGTGAGATGCTTATAAATGAAGCATTCGATATGATACATTATATCATTCAACCTTAAATCATATTAATCTTACATAGGTTCCATCATGTTGAACTAATTTATCTTCATGTCAATCAATAACTATCATATCTACATAAATCTTGAAGGTTCCTCTCTTTAGTAACATACTAAACTTCTTGAGTAATTTACTATTGATATTATTCGATCATAACAACCTTCTAATCAATTTAGTTATCATGATAATTTTAATTCATAAGGATTATAAAAATGTACAAAAACTATACTAGTACAAAGTATTAGATCTTAGTGAACTTTAGATAGGCAACAACCATTTTCGAAGATTTATAGGCACAATTTTATCGACCAGGTTTATCAAATGATATATACATAGTCAATACTTACTATATAGCTGAATAGTGGACTACCACGGTAATTACTTTCTCATATTAAGTTCAATGTCCTCTTTATTGTGAAAAATAATCTCATTTATCATCAAGTATAATTACATTCTTCACTCTCATAAAGTAAGAAAATAAAATCAAGAAAGATAAACCATTCCATTTATTTATTTCCCATCTTGATATTTTCCCCACATTATTGCAATTTAGAAGGAATAACAACATGCACATACATCGATCACCACAAATCTTGCATAAAAATTTCTTTTTCCACTTAACAACTTACTTCATTTAATATTTGAATAAAAGAAATGGTGCAATATCAAACACATATCATTAAGTGAGTATTGAAATCAGAATAGAATATTTCAAAGATCAACCACTTTTCATCACTAGTGGTTCTAGTCATTTGCTTAACATTCATGGTGCCTTAATGGAAAATTTAGAGATTAGTGTTCATAACAGCCTATAACAATCTATTTTATTCTCAACATGTTTCATTAAGATTAATAGGTATATATATGCTTATATATAGTTCAAATCTGGTCATTGCATTTAACTTAGCATATATACACATCTTTGTATTGAATCTATATAATTCAAACTTACCTTATTTTCTTGACTGGGATATATATACACATATATATCCATACATTCTCAAGGTGGAACCTTAATTTTAATAATTGTGTCACTATTATTATATTTAGACAAGACTTATATGAATATCAAAATTATATATCTTAACTCATATGATATCGATATTTCCTTGAAGTGTAATGCCCACTTCCCTACGACACTTAGTTGATTACCATTTTGAGTTATGTAGACTTTGGATATGGACATGACTTATACTTATGTTGATTAGCATGATGTTTTGCGACTAGATGCATTTAGATTATGACTGGATTTTGTTTTTAGTATGACCTACACTGACTCATGGACAGACTATTGGATACCGATATTATTTTTATATGGATGTATTGCATGTGTTCTAACATTGGATTTCTTCGCCATGATGAGTAGAATGTAGTTGTTAAATTTACATTACTATAATTTTGGATAATGATGAAATGCATAGTTAAGTTGTGATTTAGACCTAGAAATAATGATTGATTGAATTACGTATAGATGTTGATAAATTTCATGCTTATGATTATTTTGGATATTTTGACATGGCCGCAAGGCCGAAGGAGGTATTTTGCATTTTGCAGGAAACACAAAGCATGATCACAACCATGAGGGGGATTGGGAACCAAAACAACGAGAATGTCGGTGGTTACAAAGATTTGGTCGTCAAGGCAACTAGTGAATTGTATTGTGTTACCTTTGTTCTTTTATGTGTTGAGAAAAAAAAAATTCCATGAGGGGGAAATTTTCCTATGTGACCAAGGGGGTGAGAATTTTAATTGTTTGTTTTAACTTACTTTAATAGGTGATTTTATTTGTGATGTTTTTTTTTAAAAGTACTTTGCTAAGTGTGGTTAGATTAATGTAATATCTTGTTTTAATTTTTAAGTTTTGGAGGGAAGTCAAGTGGGTGTAATTAAGTTTGATGGTTGGCTCCTTGAGCCTTGTGTTTCCTCATGTATTGAATGCTTGGTTTTGAGTGTTGACCACTCCAAACTCTTTGAATCTCGAATTTGAGATTGAGGGCAATTTTGGGGGACTTGTGGGACAAGTTAAACTTGTCCCACACTTCCCAAAACCCCTTACCAACCATATCTATGGGTTGGGAATCCAAAAAGGGGATTATTTATTGTTTTGGGAAGGGAAATGTGACTTTGGAGTGCACTTGTCTTCTTTTGCATTTATTTGTGTCTTAGGACACATGGGAAGGGATGGATGTGGATTGGAGATGTCATTCAACCCAACCACCCATTTATGGTGTTTTGGGATTTGAGTTGACTAAAGGGAGGTGGTCTTGAGGATGTGTGATGTGGCATCCTACAAGGAGCCACATCACCCTCACTCTTCCCCTTGTCTATTTATGGAAATTTCCTCCATTGTGGAGGGGGTTGGAGCTTTGTTTTTGTTTTGTTGAAGAGTTCTCCTTTGTTATTTTTGGGGGAAAAATAATTGGGAGAAGGAGAAAAAGAGAAGTGCTTGGACTTGCATGTTTGGATTGCTTTGGGAGGGAGCTTGGACAAATTTCTTGGTTTAGGCTTCTCCAATGGAGAGGTAGAAACCTTCTCCTTTGTTTTACTTTCATATTATTGTTGCTTCTATGCTAAATTTGTGAATAATGCATGTTTACTTTGGTGTATTGTGAAAAATGGATAGATTGCTTGTTGTGTAGTATAGGAGAGGTCTATGGGAATACTCATGAGGAGGCATAAGAGTAGATTAGGATATTATGGAGGGAGTTTGAGAGGGATGCCCATCTTGGGTGAGAATTTTTACATTCTTACTTGTTCTTGAGGGAGCCATAAGAGGAGGGAGGCATAAGAGTATGGGAGGAAAAAGGGGTACTTGAGGGAGGCATAAGAGTCATAGGGGCTTGAGTTTTATTGTGGAGGGTTTTGGATGGGCATCTCATCTCAATGGGGAGGCATAAGGAAAACTTTCCCATAGTTCCTTCTCTTGTTGGCTTGGATGAAAGCCTTGTTGTGAATTGTTTGGTGCTATTTGTGTGTCTCTTGTTTTCTTTTATTTTACCTTGAATGTTGTGAAGAAATTGTATTGTGGAAGCAAGTATTGTTGCCTTGAGTTGGAGACCACCCTTCATTGTGTTGTGTTTGGGGCTCGGGGGTCAATGGAGGAGATTGCTTCTCTTCTCCATTGAGTTTTGGTTGGGAGGAGAGTGTTGCCTCTCCCCCTATCTTGGTTGTGATTTGAAATACTTGGAACATGGAGCATGGATGAAGAACACTTTGGAGCACAAGAACCTTGTTGTTGACAATGTAAAAACATCATGTAATTACCCACCTTGAGTGGAGAAAGAAATGTAATATTGCCTTGCTTCTTTAGCTTCCATTATTGCAAAATTGTTTCCACATGAAGTAGGATATGTTGTAAAAAGATTTGGAAGGAAAAGTTGCATTAAGATGATAGTATTTCTTACTCTAAAATTCATTGGAAAGGTTGTTGAATTCTTTGTGGAATATTGGAAAGGAATTACAAAAGAAAATGTATTAAAACTTTGTTGGAAAACTTGGAAAGATAGAGCATTATTTCTCATTTTATACTTGATGGAAGGGCTTAAATTTTCAAATGGTTTTTAGTAAGACAATGAAATATTCTAAGCTCTAACTCTCTTATGACCTTCTTCATCTATGTGCCCATTGTGAAATTATTGACAATTGTAGAAGGAAATGAATCAACTTGCTTAAAATTCCATGCAAAGTCAATTAAAGTTGGCTAGAAATAAATGCGAATGCAAATACTCTAAATTTATCAAGTTCGATGCCCAACACCCCTTAATGTCTAGCAAAAGTACTAGTAGGTTTGAATATCATTCTTATCTAAGTAATACTAAAACAAATGAATTTATCAATAATAAACTATAATATGGTTGAACAACAACATAAATACTTATTATGTAATAACCATGTGGAAATTGTATAAGGAAAGGTAGAAAACTTCTACAATGCTTGTTGAACAACAACATTAAGTGTACGTATATATAGATAATTATTCATGTGATACACATATGGGCGTACATGCTGCGGAGACAAGTTTGCTATAATCGATTGTCTCCATCAAGTCTTAATGATTATATATTTATTTTCATTACAAAGCCAGTCAAAATGTTCTGATTTTAGCCCAAGGATGTAAGCTTCGTGTCACGCGGAGCCGTAATTGACCTCTTAACATATTCTTCTATTGCAGTGTATTTGTAGTCCGGGTACAGCTTCGAAGCTTCCAACTCCTCCTCTCCTAATTCAAACTTTGTCTGCTCGCCTTTCGCAAATACCAAGCTGCATGGCAGGCTTCGCAACTGCCCAAACAAATGTGAAGTTAGTCTCAAAATCAAGACTAGTCGATCACCCTTAAATCATGTCCGAAAGAATAACCGCTAATATAAAAAAGAAAAAAAAAATGATGATACGTTTCAAGAGATATGTCGATAGACAACTTGATACACAAAGGTGGATCGTCACAAAGAATACTTAAATTGTTGCAGTGCTTGCAAGTATTTTAAACGTCCTTTTCTTTTTTTGCCAGATTAGGACAACGCAGTGGTCTTAGCTTCACAAATATCAAACCACATAGTAGGCCTCACATCTGCCCAAACAAATGTAAAGTTAGTCTCAAAATCAAGACCACTCAATCACCCATAAATCGTGTCTAAGAGGATAACTGCATATATAATAAAAAAAGGATGATATGTTTTTAGAAAGAGATACGCTGACAAACAACTTGAAATACAAAGCACTGCTATCATCACGGTGAATATTTAAATTGTTGCAAAGTGCTTGCAAAAGAAAAAGGAAAAATGACAATCCATTCGCCTCCTCACGTGGCTAGGGCAGTTGAATACGGTAAAACACCTACCTCATGCCCCTATAAAGCACTTTGCCTTTGTAACTCTGTTTTCTTACCATACCTGATTCCTCATGCGGAAAGGGTCGTCTGGAAGAGTTAATGCACCTCTTGTTTAGCTATAGCTACCTCCTTATCCTCCACGGCTTCTTCCACGCGGCTCGAAGCAGTCTTATCTTACAGCCAGGCAGGGCGAGGTAAAACAAAAGTTTTGCAAATCTAATGGAATCACCGAAAAGAAAACAAGGAAAACTCATGCCAAAGAATGGGAGCAATCTACACGCATAGTAGGAGGTATTAATGGTGGATAGGTGGTTGGAGTGATTACCCACCGCCCCAACCAACAAAATTAAACATGGTTGAAAAACTTTCCCCCCCGATTTGATCTTAACCATTTAATTTCAAATTTCAAAATGTGTGTATAATCGTATAGTTTGGTTGTGTTTAAATTTGTTAATATATATATATATATATATATATTATAATGTATTAAATTTCGAAATAACAAAATATAACCGAATGATAAAGTAAGTGTATATATATATATATATATATATATATATATATATATATGTATGTATGTATATTATAATGTATTAAATTTTTTAATAGCGTAATATAACCGAATAATAAAGTAAGAATAAAAAAATCGAAGTGGTTGATGTAATCAATTCAAATAAATTATATCATCCTCTTGGGTTACCTTTCAGATATATTGTTATCACGATTTTCCAGACATTAGACAGATTAACTCATTATGACGAACCTACTCATCTCTCGTGGGCGTCATCGAGAATAGATTCAAATATCTCTTACCTTGAAGCTTTATCGTGACTTGTAGTTCGAGCCTCGTATGCAGCGCTATCATCAAAAAAAAAAAAATTGTCACATTTTTCGTCTTGGTTGTTTATGATGCGTCATCGTCGTCGGCATTAGGAGCGCGGCGTTCGTTTTAGGGTGTTACATGAAGTATCAAATATTTCTTCTATAGTTAGAGTAAAGATTTTATTTATCGGTAACCTTCATAATCAAGAACCAATTTATAAAATAATTATTTCAAAACTGAGTTGATACATACAAAGAATAAACTACTCATGATTCCATATATTTTTCAAAAGTCCCAATCACATAACGTTGACCATCACAAAGGTATCTCTTGATAACCATAAACATTGAATTCCACCAATGGGAAATACCCTATATTTTGACATGATTAAGGTAAGACTTCTTTACCTTATTTAATACGAAGACTACCAAAGTCTACGAAATTCCAACTCGCTTAAAATACCAAACCAAGTGTCAATGTTGTAAACATAGGCCATCAACATGTAACCACCAAGGAAAATTACATGGTGAAATCATGCCCGAAGACTCTATGAGCTCTACTCAATGGTACCGAGAATACAACAATTCCATATTCATACAAGGGTGTTCCATGCTCACGTAGTTAGAGTTGAAAACCTGAGACAAAGACATGTAACAACTCGAATGTTTAAAATAATTTTATTTACCAAAATGAAACCCTTAACACCTTCAACTTTAAAATTATAACTGAAGTTTGAAATTAAATTCACAAGTCAATATTAAATCGATAACATAGAAAGATTCACACCTTAAAGTACATATATCTAATCCTAGATATCTCCTCCTTCTTCTATGACAATGAGTTGGTAATGAATAATTGAAACCATGACTACAAGAAAAAGGGTTTCCATGCCCTTACACAATATACCCCAAAACCCCAAATGGGTTTAGAGTCAAACATCAATAGAAAGCGAGATAACACGAATCGACCCCATCCGGGTCTAGAAAAATGATAACCAGATGAAAATACCAATTTCTTTTTTTTGAGGGTTTCAAAGCACTCAAAACCTCAAAAATTCCACAAAATTTATATCACAACCATTTGGGTTTAATCTTAGTTCACATTAAATATTCTTCGCATTAACAATATTAGAAACCCAAGAAAAAGGCTTGTAGTAAGCCAATATTTTAACAACATAGTGTTGTATGCACAAATTAGTTAATTACGTAAGTAGAATTGAAAATAACAACTAGTAGCTTCAATACAATTCTAAAATAAACCTATGCATCATCATGCTTTAGAGCTTAAGCAAAGATAACCTTTCAACATTTCTACATTAAACATGAAATGAACACATCAAGCTAAGATGCTAAACAATAAACTCCTATCTCTTATTGAATGCTAAATGGGATGAGATTGAACCTATGTAGAACTCTAGAAATCAAAGAGTTGATTATGTGCTTGAAATCCCAAGGTTTATAAGAATGGAGTCTTTTCAAATCATGGCTACAAGACCATTTGACATATCTCCATATGACTTCAAAACTTGGGTGGATGAATGCAAGAAATGGAGAAGGCTAGCTCTTCTAATGGAAGACTGCTCAAAGATGATAAAATGGCTATAATTTAAGCTCTATGCTAATTTAGGAGTGTAGGTGTAAAAAGAAAGGTAGGAGGATGGTTCCTTATATAGCCCAATTGATAGAAGAATCACTACATCCCTCTTCATGTGGGATAAGTGGAGAGATTTGGTTAGTTGTGGATAAGGAAGGTTTACAAAAGGTTGAGTCAACCTTATGAGAGTTTAGTTTGTCCTTTAGTGACCCATGGGGTTTGAGGGGGATTTATTAATTAATCGAATTGATTAATTAATAGGTGTGTAAGCTTATAGAAGCTTTTAGAGGAATAATTAGCATGATTTAGGCGATGAGAGGGATTTAAGAAAACAATTGATGATTTATTGATTTAATGGATGAGGAAACTAACTAATTAATCATAATTAATTAGTCTAGATAGAAAGGGGGATTAATTAATGTAAGGCCATTAATTGGTGTATTTTTGGATAGAAGGGTTAATTAGTTAGCGTAATATAGCTAATTAACGGTGAGAGAAGAGGAAGCATGTTATATTGCTGATATGCCGTCAATTTGCAAGAAAGAGGATAGTTACTGAAATTTAAGTATTTAAAATGCTTGGCTTAAATTATAGGTGTCTACATTTGCCCCTCTTTTGGGTGGCGTAAGAGACGCTACCTCAACGCTAGTAGACAAATAAATTTTGAAGGTGTTATCTCTCAAAAGTGCACCCTGTAGAGAGATGGCTGCAAGTGTTCTAAGCTTCCAAATTTTATATCTATCTTCCACAGATACAATGGAAACACCTCAGTCCGTGGGTATACCTATTTTGAGGTGAGTCTCCAGTATCAAGGCCGAGTTCTTTGTTGATGTATCCTAAACTTATTTTTTTGGGTTTAAGGGTAAAAGATGACTGTAAAATGATATTAAAACTGAGGTGATACACCAAACTTGTATGAGGTCTTTGATTGAGTACATGCATAATTGATATGGAATGAATTTCGATGCACAAGCCAACATGTTTTCTTAAGATAATTAAGGGTAAACACTTTGATGTATTGAGGATAAAATCACAAAATACTTTGCTAAGTTACACATACACATTAATATCATGTAGAAATACTCGAACTTTGCAACGAGGGTAAGATGATTAATCAGGGAATTCAACATTCACAATATCAATGAAACATACACAAAGACTGCAAATAATTGGAAAGGCGAAAATACTTCACATTCAAAGGGAAAAACTAGCAAAAAAATTCTTCAAAGACTCCTGTATCTAAAAATTCCTCTTTGTTGTGCTTTGCTAAGGAGTCACATGAATATATAGCAAAATTTATTCACCCACCCTTCCTAAAAATATACTAGGGTTGTACTACCTATGCATCCTATTTTTATCCTTTATTTATTAATAAATAAAGTAAACTAATACCAAGAGGCATTAATGAGCCTTTGATTACATCACAGTCAAACTACAGATTGACCTGTCTCTATTTTTAAGAAAAAGCATGGGTGAATAATGCTTAAAATAAACTTAGTTTGATGAGCAAGTCTTCTTCTAGGTGCATGTAAATTTGTATTCTTGTTGTTGATGTGATATTTGAAATTCTGATCCACTTGTCCCCTTAGATGCACATGCAAAATTTGATCTCTATGTGTGAGTAAAGATAATCCATTATTTACAATATTTCACAAAATAACTCACCCAAGTATACATCTTGATGGGGACCACCTTTAAGATCAGGCTATGATATTGACATTCCCTTTTCCTCTAGTGTGGTAACATGATTTCTTTTGCCATCTTTTAAATATATCATTTGTAAAATACAATACCTTTGTTTTGTGCTAACTCCATGTGGGGACCACTCTTAATAGGTGCACTTGTCTTTGTTGAGTTTGGCCTTCTTGTAGACTTGGGACATTGCCATGGTTTTAAACATATATATGGGGGCACTTTGTAAAAGGACACCATGCCATACTCAGCCACCTTTGATTAACACATGACCATGCAATTACTTGTCAACTTTTACATTTTGAAGGGAATAAGGTCTAGAATTTAACCTTTTCGGTGATCATTGTTTGGCATGTATGGTTGTTTGGCCCCCTTTAATCATTTGGGACATGGACTATGGTTAATACTTTCAAAAGTCAATATGAAATGATTTTTTTTTTAAACGTGGGGTTGGCCCCCTCTCCATGATGACTCACCCCTTTAATCGATTGTCGGTGACATTTTGAACCTAACCCTGGTTAGGGTTTTGTGATGCTTTCCACATTGGTACTTGTTCTAACTACGGTTGTATGGTGGTTTGCATTGATAGTCTATAATCCAACACTGATCGTTGATCTTCTAACATGCTTTATCTTTTTTTTGATCTTGATCTTTGATTAGGGTTTCTAATCTACATTGAATGAGGTAGTGGTATCATGACCTTGATAGTTTGCTTTGATTACTAGAGATTGATCCTTGAACGCGTTGATCTTCATACTTGTTGAATGTTGATCGTTGATCACTGACCCTTGGTTAGGGTTAGGTTAAGCCAAGCTCAGGTGGATGAGTTAAAATAACTCGAACTTCATTCATTTTTCATATCACATCTAGTTTATGGGCAAAGCCCTAGAAAAATTTATTGACGCCATTTTCATCCTATGAAGCTCAGCTTCTTTACCAGATAGATTCTCTTAGCTCGATTACATCTATATTTTATTTGATTGTTTCTTATCGAGCTCGGCTCTTGGAATATCTACAAGGTTGTAATGACCACCATTATTAATTATTTTGAGTTCTAGGTTGGATTTTCTTACAATATTTTGGTCAATTTTACCAGTTGCATTGCTTCGAGTTTGGATTTTAATGTAGAGGAGGTCTCTGTCTTCTTTCTTAGCCACCATTGTTGAAGTTTGTGAGCTTGGTCCTTCTACACAAATGATCACTTGTTGCTCTATGGCATCTGTATCATCATTATTTTAAGAAAGGTGTTCATGGCTTTGTGTTTCTATGATCTCCTGACTGTATATTGATCATCCCGAGCTTTGTAAGGTTTTCTTTATTTTTGAGATCTCTACTTGGTGTTGTCTTTTTCCACCATTATTGTTTTCTGCCGAGTTCAGTTCATTTTTCTGAGTAAGATTTGAGCTTGGATTTATAGTTTTGGCTTCTTACGGAGCTATGCGAGGATTTCTTAGTAGACACCATTGTTGGCAATCGATCTCAGGATTTGGCTTTAGAAACCCTTGGTTGGAGTTCAATGCTTTGATTTGTATTTTCTATGTTGAAGGCCTTGAGCTCGGGACTATGTAACTATCATTCTGCTTGTTAACAAATGGTAAGCTTTCGATCTCCTAAGCACCACTGTTACTTTTTCTTTGCCATTTCAACTTCGAAACACTTGATACTCATTTTTCCTTTGCATTTTAATGTGATTTATGGGACAACATTGATTTCTGAGTTGAAACTCATTCTGGGTTCTCCTTTCATCTCTAAATTTGATGATCATTCGAATATTTTCTCACCTTTTTTATTAAATCATTAACTTTGCAGCTCCATTAAATTTGATTTTGTTTCATTCTTTCACTTGTGCACTGATTTGGTTAATCATGGCTCGAGGATGACATTCTTCCCACTTACTGTAAAATTTTTTCACCATTTTCATTTTGTGCCTTGTTATTTGTGCATTCGTTAGTGACTTTTTGTTCATACCTTGGTCCTTTTTGTCATTCGTCAAAATGTATCGAGTCCTCTGAAACTTCTATCTCTTGTTTGATCTTGCTAGTAAAACATGATCGTTTAATAAATTGAGCTTTGTTCTTAGTTTATTGTGATGAATTTGATCTTAATCTTTTCTTGATCTGATTCCTTGCTTAAATAGTTGTACTTCTTTGATATGATAGCATTCATGTGCACTCCAATCTGCTTCATTTAAGAACTACAATTTTAAAATGTATGAACTATGTAGGATTATCTTAAAATTTCATGTTATTCAGGTTAAGATATAATGAATACTCCAAAGTACCTCAATTGATGAATGATAGTGAGGTCCATTTCTCTTCTAGCTTAAATATTGCATTTCCTTTTATTACAGCTTTGATATGCATGCTGGAAAATTTAAAATGTCCATTTTTCATGGTGAAGCCCTGTCAAATTTTTCCCAGATTTCCTTCTTTTATTTCTATTTCAGATGTAATAGATGTACTTTCTAATTCAAAATACAGAATGTATCACTTTTTATGTTGAAGCTGATTTGTTGTTGGAAACTGAAACATAATAACTGGTATCTTGATCATGGCATGCTTTTTTTTTGTATCACTTATTTGATTTACATACAACTTTTTAAAGCATGTATTAGTTAAAAACAACATGATGGAAAGATGTAAATGTCCATTTTACATGGCGAAGCCCTATCAAATTTTCTCAGACTTCTTTCTCATTTTGTTTTTGGTGTAATCTTCTCTCTCTAGTTAACTTCAGCCTTTAAATTATGACTCTTCTTCTTTAGTTGTCTCGGAACATGTAATTTTATCTACAAGTGTCTCCTCTATTCTATAATGCTGACTTCTTCTATTTCTAGAATAGTTGTTGAACTTTGAGTTGCATTCTTCCTTCATTCCATCATGTACTTATGACTCATCTGCTTCATGTACCATAGGATAGAAGTTATTGAAATCTACAATCTTTATCCATAGTGAGGACTTTAATACATGATTTATTTATTCTTAGTTGTAACTTTGTACTTGCACACTTTAGAAAATAGTTATAAAATTTTAGGCTTTTGGCCTCTCTTATGTCCATGTTTTTATTTTCTTTTCTTTCCTTCTTTACGAGTGAGCAAATCATGTATACTTGTTTGATCTTCAAGTAATCTATATCTCCTATTATTAAGAGATCCATGTGCATGAATTATGACAGGTATAGGAGTATGGATTAACCCCGAGCTCATAATGCGATGATTTTCCTCTTTTCTTCTTTTCAGTACAATGCTTTCAATGTAGTGAAGATGGAGAGAGAACAAAGCTGAAGATGAGAATGCATCAACCAAAGGAGAAACCTCCAAGGTAATGATGGGTTCACTCATACTCCTTTATTTTCTCTTTCATGCATGTGTACCTCTTATTTCAGTAGTTGTACTTTACTTTCCAGTTACATCCCATGGCTTGTGTGGGAACATTTTGAAATTCCTTATGAATAAAACATTGAATTGTGAAATTGAGTTGTGTATTTCTTTGTGCATTTCTGCTTTCTAATATGGATTGTATGATGAAATAAACAAACCTAATATAATTGAATGTCTTAATCATGAAGGAAAGATCATTAAATAATACCGTAACATCCAAAGTAATGAACTCTAATTTCTATAATCTGCAGATCATGATTGCTACTTCAAAACATAACACTTCATCTATCCTCTGATTTGGTGTCTTCATAAAGGCAACAAATATTTCCTTCGAGGCTTTGTGTTCCTTTCTTGAAGATAGCATGAAATTTCGTAACTATGTGATCTGTATATTTTTCAACAACACACATAGCTTGCATATTTCATGTAATCATTAATTAATTCAATAGTAACAATATTTTCTGAAAGAACCTCCCCTAGCTTAGGTATAGTTCACCAATGCTATCCATCGTAACAAATTTTTGAGTTTCCCATTTTTGCACAAGTGCAAAAATTGTCAACATTTCTGGCAATCCTGCATGGGAAAGTCATCTTCTAGCTTGTAAACTAGTGCCTTGATCTTGTCCATTAGCCATGGAGTCTAAAGCATGTAACCAAAATCTACCTTCTGAAGGTCTAACCCTTTCACAATGAACTAAAACTAGGAAATGATCTAGTAAACTAGATCACATGGATATATGCAATTATTGAATTAAAAAGCATTGTAATGTGTAGGAACTACACTTATTGAAGGGAAAATCCTACTCTAAAAATGAGACACTAATGTAGGATTTTTCAATAACATGTTTGAGAACATACCATTTAGAGGAATGGAAAGTCCCTCTCCATTCAGCCTCAAGAGCTGAAAAAGCATTGTGTTCTTTATGAGCTTAAATCATGTAAGGATCACTCAGTTTTATCGAACTTCATGTGTCTTCCTGGATTTACATGATCAACATCCCACTTTAACACAATATCTCCTTCATTAAAGATTCTGAATTTGGATTTCTTATCAAAATTCTTCTTCATCTATTTCTAATTATTTTCCATGTTTAAATGAGCTTGATCTCTTAGCTCTTGTAATTCCATTAATTCTGCATAACGAACCTGCAATGGTTCATTTTCAAGCAGCTCCATTTGATGTAGCAAATCTAATGCGGGTAACTCAACTAAAATAGGCATTCTTTCTTCTCTTTTGTAAACAAGCTTGTATGGTGAATTGCCAACTAATCTTTTAGGAGTCACTCTATCACCCAAAGTGCTTTGAATTCAACATTAAATGCCAAGCTCTTTGGTTATCTTTGAGTGTTCTTCTGACGATCCTTAGAAGATTCTTGTTAGTACTTTCAGCTAACCCATTACCTTGTGGGTAATAATTAGATGAAAAACTTAGATAAATTCCATTACTAACAACCCAATCCGTTACCTTTACACCAAGAAATGCTAAACCATTATCCGATATGATAGTTGTTGGGACACCAAATCAGTAAACTATACATTTATAAAAGGATAGTATTGAAGTTTAATTAGCATCTTTCAAGCCTACTACTTCAGTTACAACATGTAAAGTAATCTTTAGCAGTCAAAATCCACTTGTATCCTTGTGACGAAGGTGGGTTTATCGTGCCATTAAAATCAAGGCCCCACTTTGCATAAAGGTTGATTAATTGAAATAGGTTGTAAAGGAAGCGAAGCTAAACATTCCTTTCCAAAAAAGAAAGAACATTTCTTACACTTTCTAATCCATTCGAAACAGTCCTTGAATATGCTAGGCCAATAGTAACTAGCTTTCATAATTTTTAAGGCTGTGGTACATGTTGAAAAATGACCTCTTGTAGGTCCTTCATGGAATTTTGATAATAATTGCTGAATTTTATCATAGTCAAAACATCGTGGAAAGATTCCATTTATATCCCTTTTGAATAATACACCATCAATGAAAACATGGGGTATAACTTGTAATCTGAAATATCTTCGTTTATTGTTGTCCATACCTTCCAGGATAGATTTCATCTTTGCGAGATAGTTAACTAACTTAGTCATCCATCTTGATTTATGGATTTCTGAGCAATTTTAGGTTGCTGATTTTCTTGTTGAACCATAATGTTTGATTGATGATATGTAATTTCATCATGATGTTTTGAATCTTCAGGTTTTGTAGTCTATTTTTTCCATATCAGCAATTAGATGTTCACACAAGCTTTTTTTCTCAAACTATCTTTGCAACACGAATATCAACATCATATTCCATGACCTTCGTTATCCAACCTTCTCTTTTCTCATTCAATTATTTATTTAACAAGAAAGCTTTCACACTTGGATGAGAAACAAGAACATGAATTTTGTTGTTTGAAAGTGTAGACACCTATAATTTATCCTGAACAATTTAAAACACTTAAATTGTGCTAATTATCCTTTCCTGCAAATTGATGACATATCATCAATAATGCTCATCTTCTCTTCTATCATCGTTAATTAATTACAATAAGTAATTAATTAAGTCTTATATTCAAAAATACCTAATTAATGACCTTCCGTTAATTAATCCTTCCTTCTATCTAAACTAATTAATTATTATTAATTAATTAGCTTCCCCTTTCATTAAACCAATAAATCATTATTTAATTGATTTAATCCCCTTCTATAGTCTAAATCATGTTAATATTCCTCTAAAAGCTTTTATAAGCTTGCACATCTATTAATTAATCATCTTGATCAATTAATAAACCCCCTTTATCCACATGAGTCACTAAAGGACAAGCTAAACTCTCCTAAAGTTAACTCAACCCTATCTAAACCCCCCTTATCCACAACTAACTCAACATCTCTATTATCCCACATGCAAAGGGATGTAGAGATCCCTTTATCCATTGGGCTATATAAAGAGCCCTCCTCCTACCTTTACACTTACACCTATTCCTTGAGAAACAAAAGTGAAGCATATAGTAAATACACTATAGCCATTTTGTCATCTTGGAGCATTCTTCATTGGAGAGGCTAGCTACTTTCATTTCTTGTATTCATCCATCCAAGTTTTGAAGTCATATGGAGATATGTCAAATGGTCTTGTAGCCATGGATTGACAAGACTCCATTCTTGAAAACCTTGGGATTCAAACATATAATCAAACCTTTGATTGTTAAGGATCTAAGTAGGTTCATTTCATTTTTAGCATTCAATAGAGATAGAAATTAATGGATTAACATGTTAGTTTGAATATTTGTTCATGTTCTAATGCAAGGATGTTAGTAGATTAGTTTTTCTTAAGCTCTAAGCATGATGGTGCATTGAATTTGATTTAGCTTTGTTTTAGGACTACTAGGTGTTAGTTCTAACTCTTTTTGCATTGCTAACAAATACATGTACACATTTGGCATGCCCGGTGGGATGGATCCTTAGTCCCTTAGCATTCTAGCTTGAATTATATTGTTTTTTGCTAACCTTTGATATACACATATAGTAAATAATGTTCAATTTCTTAGGGTTTTTACTAGTATTATATGTGTAGGTTCTCATTTATAGCTATCATTTTAATGGGTTGTTTCCAATTTCAAGCTAACTTGCTAAAATTTGAAGTATTGTGATATTTTTGTGTTTTTTCCATACTTTGGTTGTAAGAGGTGTGTAGTCACACTAACCCCAACACACATACCCTAACCTTGACATAGGCACACCAAACCGAGCACGTAGGGACTCTCTTCATCTGCATACCTTCACCGCAAAGAGAAAACTCTGTCGAGGATGGCGTACACACTAACCCTAGCATAGGAATCTCTTGGGTGGCGCAGCACTCTATCGAAATTTGGTAATGTTTTTCGCTATCATTTATATCTATCATTTTAATGGGTTGTCACCAATTTAAAGCTAACTTGTTAAAATTTGAAGTATTGTGAGCTTTTTTGTGTTTTTTCCATACTTTGGTTACAGGAGGGGCACAGGTGCACTAACCCTAGCGCACATACCCCAACCTAGCATAGGCACACCAAACTAGGCACGAGACACTCTGTTTGTATTGCACCTTCACCGCAGCGGGAAAACACATCAGTCAGTGGCATAGGTACTGCTAGAATTCCCGAGAATTCTTCATGTATTTTATCTACCGTGGCACACACGCCCTAACCTAGCGTAGGGATCTCTCTTGTGGCGCGGTACACCGTCGAACTTGATACTAATTTTTATCTACCCTAGCGCACACACCCTAATCTTGGCGCAAACACCTCTCGAGTGGCACAGTGCACTGTGAGTTTGAAAAACACATAGGGGCACATCCACCCTAACCCGCATGCACATGCCTAAACTAGGGCACTGAGTGTCTTTCATTTTTCTCAAAATTAAAGTGTTAAAGTGCTAACTTCTTTGTAGGTTTTATCTAATTAATGCCTATTTTTATAGGGTATGTTTACATGCTTTTTCTAGACTAGATAGACTTTGCATGCTTTCTTATAAGAATAAGGTCACGTATGCTCTTCCCTCGTGTCCTTTGGGGTGATCTTGGGAATCATAAATGATTCTTAGGTCTTTTTGATGCTTTGAAATTGTTAAGAATATCTGAATTGGAATGAGTTAACTTGGTGTGTTTGAATTAAGTGTTTTTCCATTTGGTATCTTCTTGGATTTTAGAAACGTCATGTATGCTCTTCTCTTGCATCCTTGGATGATCTTGAGAATCAGAAATGATGTTTACTCTTTTATGGAAAATTACTAACTCATTGTGCAGGACCAAAACACACGCTTTTCAAAGAAAGGTGGAATCAAAACAAAATCAAACTACTAATACAGTTGTCATACAGGTTGCCAAAAGGTGTTCAAGCAAACCACATCAAAATTAAACAAGATAAAAATAACACCATATTCAAAACACTTTATTGCATGTTTCGAGAAAAGGGTAGGTCCCTATCTTCTCAACTCGAACATAACCCCTTTGGAATAATGCCTTAAGCTTAAACAATGGGGGTGGTACAGAACCCTAAAGTATTCCACGTAAGAGGGAACCTTGTGGACGAAACGGGAAGTGCTCGCACAACCTACTTGACTAGTTGTTTCTTATGAGTTAGTGTTACCGATTTTGTATGGCGACCCCAGTGATGGTACACGTAGATGCACTAGTTTCCTTCTATGTTTGAAGGGGGTAAATTAAATCCAAGATACTCCTAAAATATTCATTACGACTTTTTGGGTAAAACGAGCTCGATTAATATAGCTTTGTAACAACTAGGAAGAGAGAACCACCTAGAAGATATTATTAGGCTAGGAGCCCACTTTGAACATTTCAAAACAGTGTTGAGTTGTGAGCCATCATTCATCACAAAACGTGGGAAGCATTACTTTTGTTTAGTTTTTCACTTTCCTTAAGGCAAGGCAAAAATCTGCTGAAGTAAAGAGAACATTTTTCATCCCCATTTTGATCTACTTCCCTCACGTTCTTTTGACACTTTGTTGATCAAAAGAAGAGTGACTACCTTTGCATTATCAATTGATTGTTTCTGCCACTTTTTTTTCTATTTACGCCCATCCATGTTTACGGTTGGGTAAGTTAAACATCTAAAGTGTGTAGAAGCGTATTCATATCATTGGTGGCCTTTGTGATCTTGATACCCATGTCAGGATCATCATCATAGTTAGGCGTGGTTCATCATCTTGAACTTCCTTGGAAAGGTTACCTTGTTTATATCATATCACTACAATTTTGGTATTTATGTCTTGTTTCTTGTAAACTTGACCTAAATATCTGTATTGTAAGGTTACGCTATACACATTTTAACAATTCTTAGTTATACTATAAGCTTTTAGTTTGATTCCATTACTACCTTGATTTTGAAAAGTGCTACGTGTTACCACTTGTGCGTGTTATATCAATATCATCTTGATATCAATACCTTACTTTCTCGTAAATTTTGGTTAACATATCTTGGTGACATTGTTGTGTCACTCACAAATTATAACTGGCACTTTTTGGGATATAGGTATTAATTAAATTTGGGCTTGCTTCTAGTATACCTTGTTAGGAGGTCACATTAACTTCTTGTATTTACTTATGTCTTGTTCATTCCCTTGAACTTGACATAAGTGAGAACATCTTGTTAATTATCTTGTGACACCAACTACCTTTTAAATCAAACCTACGAAGTACTTCATTTGATTGATAGGATTAGGTACAAAAATTGTGTCACTGTTGACTTATCACTCTATCACATTGGTACTTTAACATTTATACTCATTCATATTCTTGACATTCTTTTTCATTTCACTTAGGTGTGATCACAAGTTTTTGAACACATTTACAACATACCTTGGTGAAACTTACACATCATGGCTCCTAAAACACGATTAGGGCTCAAAAAGTAAACATTCAAAGCACAACAAGCGCAAGCTTGGGAAGCCTCAAACAAACAAGGGTCAAACCCTTTTATTGGTCATGATCTAGGGCCTTTATTTTCCACGAGAAAAGAGATAGAGGACCATGGGGGTTCACTTATTAAAAGTAAGGTATAACACGTGCGTTCAAAGGGTATTAAAGAATACCCTTAATTCTAGTTTCTACCTCTAATTATTCAATTGATAATACCCCCTTCTGTTATATTATTAGAATGAAAATACCCCCTATTTTTTCCATGTACCTTACTTACCCATTTTTCAATTACAATTTTATTTACCCCTTTTTATTTCTACCCTAATATATTAGACAAAAAATATATTATATTTCTCACTCATTTTTTTAATATGAATTTCCTCTTGTAAGATAGTTTGAAGCCATTGAAGACCTATTAAAAATCACCTTATATATGTTAATATTTAATCATTTATCAATAGTTATTCAAATAATTAAGATGGTGAAATAATATCACTTGTGTTGAAAAGCATACTTAATCCTAGTTTTCTACCATCTTATTATTTCTTGGTTACAAAACTAGAATTTTTTATTAAAAAAGAGATTATAATTTAATTTATGACCACACTCCTTTTGCAATTTTAAGGTATTACTTTTAAAAACTAGGGTTCAAATGTTTTAGTTTTATATTAAAATTAAACCTCCCTTTACTTTGGCAAACCTCTCTAACCTACCCCAATACTTGATTCAAAATATTAATAAATTAAACCCTTTCACCCCCTCATGTCTACCGGTATATTGACTTTAATTTTATTAATTTTAATTACCTCAATATGAACCCACGTGCTAGGATATTGCCTAGCTAATGAACCCCCGTGTAGAGGACATGGTAGATCATAGTGGTGACGAATTGGAATCCCCACATGCGGAGTTTGACTTTGACCCCACCTTATTAGATGAATTCCTTTTTAGAAACAAGGATAGGGTGTTGGCACGAGTTATAGAATTGGGGGCCAAAATTCCCACTGAACATGAAACAATCCCACCTATAAATAACACTAATGACGAGGAGTGACCTCTTATCAACATGGAGGATATTTTAACACATGGACATGCTTCTACCTCCAATGCAGAAATGATAATGTAGTGGGACATAGAATACCCTTTATTAAAGTTCCATGTAAAATCAGGTTAGGACACGAGAATGTTGAAGAACCTCCACAATATGAAGAAGAAGAGGAACCTTTAGAAGAAGAAGTCACTATTCAGCAACAAATTAGCAACCTTAGTCAAAAATTAGCCTTGCTAACCTCTCATGTACAAAAGGAAACAAGAAAGAATGTCCAAAAGACAAGGCCTAAGGTCAAAATTAGTGAACTTCATAGGGAAAATCAAGGAGAAGACAATATGGAGCATCATCATGTATATATCCCTGCTTCTCCTACTAAAGAACAATTACTCACACAAGAAGTAAAATCTATGAAAGAAACACTCGCAAGCCTTCAAGAGAGAAATGTGGGGAGCATTAGAAAATATCAATATGAAGAACTATGTCCCCATCCATTTGACAAAGCTATGACACTTCAACCTTTCCCTAAAAAAATCGACATGCCGAAATTCGACAAATATAGAGGAAAGGGAGACCCACAAGATCATGTAAAGGATTTCTATATGGCATGTCAAGAGGTGTCCTATAGTGATAATTATCTCATATGACTCTTTCCCAAGAGTCTAGGAGGTCAATCCTTGGAGTGGTTTACTCATTTGCCTCGCGGGTCTATTTTTACATGGCTAGAATTGGCAGAGAGGTTTGTGCGTCACTTCTCAAATAGTATAGAAAGTGATATCACCATGGAAAACTTATGTGGCACCAAAAACATCCTAACGAGACATTCTCTAGCTTCCTAAAACTATAGAGAGGATATCCAGGTCACTTCCCTGCGCATTCCTTGAAAAATAGTTGGTAAGTATCTTTTTGCCCAACCTAAATCAAGACATAGCTTTCCACCTTCAAATGCATTGTGTTAGTACTTTCGAGGAGGTCATTTAAAAATTCGTTTAAAAAGATAAATACCTTATTTCCAAAAGAACTCTTAAGTCAAAATATAAGGATAACTAAAGTGTTAAACCTACGGAGAAGCGGAAAATATTTAACAAAAACAAAATTGTGGTGGGCAACGGGATCACGAGTTTTGAACACATGCAAATGGTTCAAACTGATCAACCTTTAAACTCGACCAAAGGACCTATTCAACCACCACCTAAAAAAATAATGTTCACTCCTCTCAATGAGTTGTTGTCGGTTATATTGAAACAATTGGATGCAGCTCACATGGTGACTTATCCCACAACACAACCCTTTGATGACAATGCTCCAAAACCATCATGGTACAAAGAGCATGACTATTGTGAATTACATCATGTCAAGGGACATAAAACAAAAAAATGTTTGCGACTTCGTCACTACATCCAAGACCTCATCGAAAATGGGGAGATAGAAGTGGAAAACCCGAAAAAAACTCAGACACCCAATGAAAAGATGGGGATATACAAAGAACCATTCCCCAAACATGGTAAGTTAGAGGAGTCAAAGTTGGATCGAGGAGATTCATCCCAGAGTTATAAAGCAATGAATTATCTATATACCAAGAAAGAAAACAATCATTATGATTCAATCATTGGATATATTCGCTCTCCTAGTGACCATGATAATACCATTTTGAATCAAGGGAAAGGATTGTGCCACGGTAATAAGGCATGCCCGCCTCATGATTCTTGAACCCTCTCCATCAACCCTACAAAATGGTAGGTATAACCTCTTAGAACAACTTGAGAAAACATCTGCCAAGATTTCAATCTTGGATCTTCTTAAGATATCAAATGTACATAAAGACATTTTGTACTAAATGTTTCGCTCGGAATGTTTCGGCTTCTGGGAATAGAGTTGCTTCTATCCTTTCATTCCTTTTAGAAACAGATAAGGTTAGGGCTAGGAGGAATACCTGTTGAACGTCGAGATGGTGTGCGCGTACCGTAGAGAAAGATCAGGTTGACTGTGAAGAACTCCTTTTTGTCTTGGAAGGACTACCTGCAAATAAGAACACAAGACCACAAGATTTTGATTAGACAATAAATGAGGGAACTGCCTTGGGCCCAGGAAATATAAAACTTCCTTTCGAAGGTGGTCAGTTCCCCTACTAATATGAATTAACACAAAAGACTGTAAAATATCAATTAAATTGCTTCGTTGAGACGGGTAGGGGAAAGGCTGATTTCTAGTTTTGAGTCACAATAACCGATACTGGTTGCTGATAACCGATATCGGTATGGTCTAGGATCTGTAGGTTGGTTGTTTTGTGGGGTGGTTGTGTTGTAGGGTAACAGTGTTGTTGGTAAGGCTAGTATATGAGTGATATTAGGTAATGAGATGGTGAGAGGTAAATGAATGATAGTTAGATGCAATGACACGTTGGGTAGTGGATCTAGGAATGGATTTATGGGGACTGTGATTCAAAAAGTCTAAGAAACGTTATTAAAGAGGACATGCAAGGTGTAACTTACTGGTTATTGACGAAGATGCAGGTCCAGGAACTCTGATGACAAAGGCAAAACTCAAGTGGGATGGCTTGACACACAGAAGATGAGAGATCTCCCTCCCGATGATCAAATGAGTATCACGGGTTTCGGCTATTCCGCTGCAATCTTGGGCTTGATCTCATTTTGCTGTAACTCTCTTGTCTCTTCACTTGTCTCTCTTGGCCAAGTGAAGATATGAATGCTCTTGATCGCTCCCAATGATCTCTCGTTGATTCAAAATCCTTCGACCCTTTTTTTTTAGTTAGGGAGCCCATTTTACTGAGGAACCGATGGCGGTTACGTAACCGATGGCGGTCGAGTAGAACCGGCATCGGTAAGGAAAAAGTAGGCTATTTTTAGTAAAATAGCCCACCTTCCCTACTTTTCTCTCGAGGGATTAGTTGCGGGCTTGGTCAAGTGACTAGAATGTCAGTTTTGGGTGCGAGAAAGGGTCCTTAATCATGGTGTAGGTGTAGACCAAGTTATAGGTCTTAATTAGGTTAGTTTAGGTTAGGACTAGGTCACGATGAGGTGGTAAAATGAGGTGGCAGGTGAGGTGATGTGGATTTATCAATTACGAGGTAATTAATAAATAATTGTGTAAGGTTTAGGTGATGAGGTTAGGATACGAAATGAGATGCGGGTCACAAAGGGTCGTAAGACACAAATTTGGTGTCTACATTAGCCCCTTATTGTCGTGTAGCTTGTTTTGTAAAGTGCGCTTGGACAATAATATGAAGTGGTTTCTCCCGCAAGGATATAGGTAATCCCCCTCAAATCTATCACAGATTGAGAGAACGAGAAATCGGGGAGAGGGTTGATAAAGGGTGAATGGTGTAGAGAGGATGGTAAGATGGTGGGGTAGGTCCAAGGAAGCGACGATGTTGAAATGTAATAGTGTGACTAGGGTACATGATTTTATGAGCAAACCGGCAATGCATGTGCAAAGGTCGATAGTTTATCCAAACAAGGGTGATATAATCCTGGTATCCAAGGCATAGGAAGTAGCTCTAGGGTATATAACGTAAGGTACAGAACGTTTAGGCATGTTCGGCGTACGAATGATTGGTTTGGTTGAGATAAACGTCACGGTCTAGGTCTAGGCAAAGTTGGTCGACAGATCAAGTCAAGGACCCTAATCATGCTAAAACATGAACAGGTGAGCTCGATGGAACAAAAAGCTACATGATGGGTGGATAAAAGTGTATGTTGTTGATGTTGGGCGAGGTATCGAAGTGGTACGGCCTTGGGTCGGGCCAAGTTGTTGGGTTGCGGCCTTGGGTCAGGCCGGAAGGGTAGAGTGAGGCCTTGGGTCGGGCCGGATGGGTAGGGTGAGGCCTTGGGTCGGGCCAAATGGGTAGGGCGAGGCCTTGGGTCGGGCCAAATGGGTAGGGCGAGGCCTTGGGTCGGGCCAAATGGTTGGGGTGAGGCCTTGGGTCGGGCCAAATGGTTGGGCGAGGCCTTGGGTCGGGCCAAATGGTTGGGCGAGGCCTTGGGTCGGGCCAGATGGTTGGTTGCGGCCTTGGGTCGGGCCAGATGGTTGGTTGCGGCCTTGGGTCGGGCCGGAGTGGTTGGTTGCGGCCTTGGGTCGGGCCGGATGGTTGGTTGCGGCCTTGGGTTGGGCCGGAGTGGTTGGTCATGCGGCCTTGGGGTCGGGCCGTGAAGTCAAAACGCGGCTAAAGAGCAATGGAGCATATAGGCGATGTGGTAAAGAGGCAATGTGGTGGGAAAGGGAACGTAGTGAATAAGGGCAAAAAGTTGGGTAAAAAAGGACAAAACCGATATCGGTTATATATGACCGGTACCGGTTAGATAACCGACGCCGGTTCCTTAGGGCATGATTTGACCGGTATCGGTTCAATGTTAAAAACCTATAAAAAGAAAAATACGGCCGGTCATTGTCACTTTGTGAATTTGGAAATCAAATTAAGTTGTCTGAGGTGGAATATTGACATTGGTGTATTTATTGGCTGAGGTGGCACTAGTTGAGTGGAGAAGTGAGTTGATTGGCGGGCCCGAGTGAGGAGGAGGCAGTAGGTGATTGGCAGAGGACCCAGCAGAGGACATTTGGAGCCATGGCATAGCCAGGAGGAGCAGGAGGAGCTGGACCAGCTGGACCACCACCACCCATCCCACCACGATGACGTGTCGTCGTACCGGTAGGTTCAAAACCCTGCATTGTGTTCAGTTGATTGCATTATGCTAAATTTGGGGTTTTGGGTAGGAATGTATGTTTTTGATGAAATAAGTAATAAATGGAAGTGATTTGAAAAAGGGAGAGGGTAGATAGGTTAAGTAAGCCAAGGCGGCTGGGTGGGTAGATTTTTAGGGTATTTGGGTGGGTAATTTGGAAAAAAATGAAAAAAATGTAGGTGGGGGGCCGCGCGGGGGTTCGGCTCCGGGAAATTACAGCGACCGATGTCGGTCGCTAAGCGACCGGCATCGGTCGCAAAATTTAGGGACGGGGTGCTTTGTGTTTGGCCGGTGTCGGTCGGTAGTTGACCGGCGTCGGTGGGAAGAGGGCCTGGTCGGTTATTGGGGACCGGTACCGGTCCGTAGTGGTTGTTAGGGTTTTTTTTTTTTTTTTTAAGTTATTGTGTTGTGTTGAGTTTGTGGTGGTGATTTAGGTGTTGTTTGGGTTGGGATGGGGTGTTTTGGGTGTTGTTTGGGTTGGGGTGGGGTGTTTTGGGGTGGGTTAAGCACGGGTGGATGCAAGAGATAAGCTTTGAGAGCTTCAAAGGCTTGGTGGCACTCTTCGCTCCATTGAAAATCAATGTCCTTTTTAAGAAGGTGATGGAAAGGTTGACATCGATCCGAGAGTTGGGAGATGAAACGCGTCGGATAGATTGGATCTTACCTTGTAAACTACGCAATTGTTTGAGATTGGTAGGTGGGGCATGTCTAGGATAGCTTTGACTTCGAGATGGGTCGACCTCGATGCCACGCAAAGAGACGATAAAGCCAAGAAGTTTCCCGAAAGGACACCAAAGACACATTTCTTTGGTTGAAGACGACGATTGAGAATATTGTGTAAAGTGATCAAAGATAATGGTTAAAACATCGAGATGTTCACTACGATGTTTAGATTTTCCAAGAAGATCGTCGACGTAATCTTCAAGGATAGTGTGCATAATGTCATGAAAAATGTAGGTCATAGCCCGCCGATAGGTTGCACTCAAAGATTCTTAAGGCCAAATGGCATAACACGGTATGAAGGTTCCCAAGGAGTTATGAAGGTAGTTTTATGTTGATCGGTGGGGGGGAAACCAAAATTTGGTTATATCCCGAGAAGCCATCCATGAGAGAGCATCTCATGGCCTACAAAGTGAGATCTACAAGTTGGTCAATGCTAGGCGGGGGAAGTCATCCTTAGGGCAAGCGAGGTTAAGATCCCGTAAAATCCATGCATATCCGAAGTCCCCCGCCGCTTTAGTGGCCAGTGTACGATGTTAGAAATCCATTGAGGATAGTCAATAGGCAGAATGAAGGAAACAGAAAGGAGTCGTTGAAGCTCCTCTTTGACCAAGAGAGCAATGCGTGGATGCATTTTTCTCAATTTCTGTTTAATTGGCTTGGAATCGGGTTTTAGTGTAATGTTATGGACAGCAATGTCAGGATCAATTCCTGGCATGTCAGCGTAGGACCAAGCGAAGGCTTGGTTGCGAGCACGGAGAAAGGTAGTAAAGGCGGCTTGTTCTGATGTGTTAAGGGATTGTCCAATCTTCACAATGTGAGGATCCTCCTCCATGTGGATGTTGATTTCTATAGTCGACTCATTCAACATGGTTTGAGTTTCAGATGGTAAGGCGCGTTGAATATAGGAGTCATCCGCCCCAAGGTAAGTGAGGATGGAGTCGTCATCCTGGCACTCAACAACATTAATCGAAGGCGAATCCTCTTCGATCATGTCTGGATACAGAAGGGGAAGAGAAGATGGGTCCTCATTATCGCGTTGATAAGTGAGAGGACCTATGAAGATAGCATTTATGAAAAAAAAAGTTAGGAGGGATAGATTCAGGGTCCATCGATTCTGTGGGTGACGAAGGCAAAATGGGTGATGATGGTTCGGTAGGGGTGACGTCGTTGTCTTCTAGAAGACAACTGACACGAGGTTCCTTCGGTGTAAGTGTTCCCGGAAATCCGAGACCACTACGATCATTGTGCTTGCGTGTAGTGATGGGGATGAGCGTATGTCGGCCTTGTTCATAAAGACCAAAACCAAAGCCTTTCCAAGCACAGCGAGTCAAGAAGGTGAGGGCGAAACGACGGTTTGTCAGGTACTGAAAATCAGATTGGAAAGGAATCACACCAAGAGGAGGCTCAGGGGCAACGGAAGATGTGTCGACACCCCCATATGTTAGGTTAGTGCGGCAGTGAGGTGGTCCGTAGGGGATTACTTCCCCCACACGACGATCATAGGTAGGATGTGCATATACTTGTCCGTACTCCTGTGGGGTATGGAAAGAACTAACGTTATATAGGTGATACTCCCCCAGCGTAAGGCGTTGAAAAACATCTACTAAGGGGTCTGATGGTTGGGATGTTAGCTGCGGGAAGGGAAGTGGTTTTTGCGACGGTGGTTTCATCAGTTGAAGGTGTAGGTGCGGTTGAGGTGGATGGTTGAGGTACATTTGAAGAGGACGGTTGGGTTGAATGAATGGGTGTCTTGATTGGTACAAGCACATCGTTAGGGCGGTATAACATATTGCAGGTTTTAAAGGGGGGAGGATCAGCTTTTATGGTGTAGGACTTCCCCTCGTACTCAAATTTTATGCATCTATGTAATGTTGAGGGAACGCATCCCATAGCCCGGATCCAAGGCGACCTAGCAATATGTTATATTAGAAATCTCCTTCAAGGACATAGAAGAGTTCAGGTAAAGTACGTGGTCCTACCCAAATGTTGAGGATCACGGTGCCTAAGGTAGAGGTAATAGCGTCATTGAATGACCGCAACATGATGGGATTGGCACACATGTAGCTAGAAGGGATATTCATTTGTTGGAAGGCTTTTGAAGAGATGATGTTTAGGCTAGGCCCCCATCAATCATAACACGACGTACCCGAATGTCCCGGACGTAAGCTGAGATGAAAAGGGCAGGGTCAGGATCTTCATACCAAAGTCAACAATTTCATCTTCAGAGAAACTGACTGCCGCAGCTTGTTGTACAGAGACAGAAGTGGTTGGGGCAGTGGGTTGTTTGGTGAGAGAAGCAACGTGATTGGGTGTTAGAATGGAGGCAACAGGCAGGGTTTCATTAGGTAAGACCTCGATCCCTTGAAGAATTTCAATGAGAGCTTGTCGATGAGATTCAGAAGTCTGAATGAGATCATATAGTGTCATTTTTACGGGCGATTGGTGAAGCTGTTTGATCATGGCTCGATGGGAAACTCCATTAGAGACGGGGTAAGCGGGTCCATGAATAACCACTTTGGGTGGTGGTGCAATCGGGATGCTGGATGGAGAAAGAGAGGACGCATGTGTGCTTTCTTTCGCTTTCTCGTTGTTTTTCTGTGCTCGAGTAGCAACACTAATCATATTAATCTCGTAGACCTGAGATGAGGAAGATGGTTGGGATAAATCATGGTCTTCAAGAGGTGGGGTTGTAATAATGATAGATCTTGGTGAGGCGGGGACAGATGGTATAGTAGAGGGAATTGAAGCTAAAGGTCTCTCCCTTCGTAAGTTGTCTTTCTTAACCTTTCTATCTGGGAGAGGTGACTGACGAAGGATGGTTTTTAAAGCTTTGCATCCCTCCACATCATGTCCTGGTGTGCGGTGATAAGCACAGATTTTAGACTCATCATAACCTATAGGCCGAGGTTTAGACGGGTCATAAGGTCTGAGTGGGGGTAGGGAAATGGTCGCATTCTCCACCAACATAGCAAGGATTTTGGCGTAAGATCCTTTGAGTGGGTCAAAATCGAGAGGAGGATGAGGGTATTGGTTGTGTGGGTTTTGGTAATGTTTGGGCGTGGTTGGTTAAATGACGGGTGTTGGTTTAGCCGAGGGGTGTTGACATGTGGTTTTCACTAAACATGGTTTCTTTGGCGCAAGCTATATTCAAATGTTTAGATGATGAGGCTACGATGATGACGTGGTAGCGGAAACAACCACGGAGAAAGGGGAGTGACAAAAATAAATCCTTTGATGATGGAGTTTGTTTAGGGTTGATGGGTGGACAGGATACGTGGGGTGACAATGTTGATATACCCTTTGATCTCTGTATAGGTGCAGAAGGCGTAGGTTGTTTTGAAGAAAACGCAGGAGGTATGATATATTGATGCAAGGTGGAGGGATGAGGTCCCAATATGGAAGGTAGGTGTGACGATGATGGTTTTGATTGTGATAGAGGCACGGATTGAGTTTGTCTCCTAGGTGGCGGGGTAGCTTTATTTTTGGATAAATCGAGTCGCTTAGGCGGGTGCGTTAGACTGGGCATTGGTGAGGTCCCAAGTGTAGGGGAAGATTTGGTTAGGTTAATAGAGGTGGATGGGCTACTTGGTATAGATACGGGGGGTGAGAATGAGGACATAGGCATTTTGAGTTTCTGTAAACACTTAGGGTATATGGTAGAGGTGTCTGGATCGGTCATCTGCATTTGAGTAGAATAGGGGGTACTCAAACGTTCCCATAGGATTCGTCTATCTTCTGGAGAATGACAGTCTTCAGGTGTGAATTGGAATTTTTGTACGGAAGAAAGGTGGGTTGTGATTCCAGTCCACTGTGGGTGTGATACAGGGGGTAGATGAGGTACTGTATCAATAGATATTAAGAGGTCGACCGGTTGTTGAAAATATTTAGGCGATGAAGGACTAATAGGCAGGAGGGCATGTTTGAGAGGGTCTGTTATGGTTAAAGAATTTGGTGATGTTGGTGCAAGAGATTTCTCGTCTAAGGATGTCAAAAGGAGTGGCGAGCCTTCCTCTTGTGCAGCAAGAGCGGTAGAAGGGGACGTTTGGGAAATAGATAAATTAGATAACATCCATTAGCAGAGCTTGTAGGGATCAGTGTGTAGCACCCATCGATGAGAAGAAAGAAGTCAGGCGCTTAACTCTTTTATGGGTAAAGGAATGATTTCGCTTTGGCTTGATGGTGGTGAAGGAGGTTCGGACTCCTGCGTTAGTGGAGAGGCTTGATTCAAAATTTTCTCGATAGAGGCTTTTGGCTAGGAGTCGAAGACTGCATGGATCTCATGAACACTCTCCTCGGCTAAGATATCCTGGTTTACGTTACTGTTGGACGAGTGATTTGGGAATGGTTTGTTGAAGATTTTCAAATTTCGGTTGGCAGGGGCATTAGGATTATCGAGGGTTATATCCCCTACGTCAACCATTTCTTGCACTATGTTTTTCAACATCTTGCAGTTTTCATGACTATGTCCTTTTACGCGGTGAAAGTTACAAAAGTCATTTTCTTTGTACCAGGAAGGTATAGCGCGGGTGGAGTCAAACCCGGAGTGAGGTTTAACAGGAGGCAAGGTGATAGCTCCGGCTTTGAGCAGTTTTTCCAAGATGACACCATAAGTTTCTCCCAAGGGAGTGTAATTGATGGGCTCTGCTTTATACTTATAAGCGGTTTTTGGTGGAGTATTAGACGGTTCTTGAGATTTGACCATCACTGCGTGAACAGCTCCTTTTGATTTAGAAGAAGTGGACGTGTGAGGAGTGGTGGTGTTTGGTTTATTGGTAGAGTCTGGAGTTCGGAAATTGGGGTTTTTGTTGCACAACCGCAATTTCTCTTCTTCTAAGGCTCGAATTTCTAGCTTCCGAGCCATGGTAAAGGCCTCGTCAAATGTGCGGAAAGTTTGAATTTGAAGAGTAGGAGAAATGTGCTTAGCACATGCCCGCGTAAAAAGTTTGATAAGTTCAGCCTGAGGCAAGGCATATGTAAGTTGGTTAATAAGGCCACGCCATCGTCCAACGAAATCTGCGATAGATTCATCTTCGAATTGTCGGATGGCATAAAGGTCAGTGATAGATACTTTCTTGGCAATGTTAATGGAGAAATGATCCAAGAAAGATTGGGCTAGTTGGTTAAAAGAGAAGATTGAGTGCTGGGTTAAAGCACTGTACCACTCCAAGGCGGGTCCTGATAAGGACATGGGAAAAGTGCGGAGTAACAAGGCATCATCATGAGAAATCAAATAACAAGCATGTCTAAATGATCACAAGTGTTGTTGAGGATCCTCTTTACTATTAAAACGAGTAAATTTCAGCAATTCCCATTGAGGAGGATACGAATGAAGGGGGACAGAAGGGTGAATAGGCTCCCGACAAACTTGTTCGTATGTCAAGGCGCTACGACTTCCTGAAACAGAGGCCTCCAGATTTTGCATTTTGTCCATCATTTGTTTGATGAAATCCGTGGTTGGATGAGATGATGGTGCGGTTGTGGTAAACGGAGGCAAATTGGGCCAAGGGCCTCCGCTGGACAATGGTGGGGTTAAGTGTTGATAAGGTATGGAGGATGAATATGTTGAGGTGACCAAATAGGGATGTCCCATATAAGATGTTGAGGTCACTGGATACGTGTATGGGAATGAAAAGGTAGGCGGAGCTTGAGAAGGAAAGCTAGTGTGGATAGGTGGCGAGAGAAAGTCATGAACGGAGGCGATGCTGCAAGAAGAGAGATGAGGTAGGGCGATCGGCGGTAATGATATGTGGGGTCCAAGATTAACCAACGGAAAGCGCAATCTGAAAGTCGTATGAACCTCGAAGCTTCCGGATTGGGAGACGGGCTAAAGATGCGGGAAGCAAGGCGGTGTTATCAAGCGGAGTGGGAGCTAAATGAGCAGCTATACTAATAGGCATACCCACAAGGAGCTGACCATCAAGCGTACGGTCAGGGGTATGAGACAAATAGTATTGTACAAACACGCTAGGATTAGCATCCAGAAACTTGGCAAAGTCCTTATCTCCTACAGGAATTTTGGGGATCTCACTGGTGTCCGTAGGGTTCCCTATAGAATGTGAAGGGGGTGATTCAGGCAAAGGCACAGAGCAGGCATGTGAAACCATGGCGGTGGCTTGCTTCCGAGTGATAACAACCATGGACAAGAGCACAAAGTAAGGTTTCAATCTATTAGAAACAAACAAAGCTCGAAATGGTGAAATTGGCGGTTCTTTAGTTTGTCGTGGGCTATAAAGACAGTAACCGATATCGGTCTAATAACCGATGTCGGTCACAGAACAGCCGACGTCGGTCAGCTAACCGATGCCGGTGTAAGAAGTCTGGGACAACAAGATATAAAAGGCTACTAATTTGATTTTTAACAATGTTTAATACACTATATTCTGAGGTGATCACAAGAAACAGAGAAAATAGAACTGAAAACAAGCAAGATGCACACGCAAATCCAGAGACTAACCCTAGGGTTAATTTTAATTATCGTGGGCTTATGCCTTTAGACGTAGAATGATGTCAGAATCCTAAACAAAATACTTAGGGGAAATGTCAAGTTTGTTTTGGCTTATAAGGTTACCTCAATCGGGCGGAGGAATACCGCGGAAAAGGGGGATGTTTGAGCTGTTGTGTTAATTGTGAAGTGATTCGGTATGTGTTGTGCAGTGAAAGTAAGATTAATTTCTTGTCAATACCGTGGATATCACCCCCACGTGTATGACCTGTTACTTAATCTATGTTCGCTAGAATTGAAAACAAAGCAAAGAATGCAATGCACGTGTTTTAAACCCAAATCGAAAATGATATTCGATGAAGCAAAAGAGATGACTTTCACTAATGCAAGATGTAAAAGCAAAGCAAGTTCTTTTATCAAAATAATACAAAACCTTGTGAATATCTTTTAGAAGAAGAAAACAAGCAAGTATACTCCCTATATGAAAGCAAGCAAGAAAGAAAGAAACCCAAAATGGGTCCCACCGGGCGTGCCAAAATGTTTCGCTCGGAATGTTTCGGCTTCTGGGAATAGAGTTGCTTCTATCCTTTCATTCCTTTTAGAAACAGATAAGGTTAGGGCTAGGAGGAATACCTGTTGAATGTCGAGATGGTGTGCGCGTACCGTAGAGAAAGATCAGGTTGACTGCGAAGAACTCCTTTTTGTCTTGGAAGGACTACCTGCAAATAAGAACACAAGACCACAAGATTTTGATTAGACAATAAATGAGGGAACTGCCTTGGGCCCAGGAAATATAAAACTTCCTTTCGAAGGTGGTCAGTTCCCCTGCTAATATGAATTAACACAAAAGACTGTAAAATATCAATTAAATTGCTTCGTTGAGACGGGTAGGGGAAAGGCTGATTTCTGGTTTTGAGTCACAATAACCGATACCGGTTGCTGATAACCGATATCGGTATGGTTTATGATCTGTAGGTTGGTTGTTTTGTAAGGTGGTTGTGTTGTAGGGTAACAGTGTTGTTGGTAAGGTTAGTATATGAGTGATATTAGGTAATGAGATGGTGAGAGGTAAATGAATGATAGTTAGATGCAATGACACGTTGGGTAGTGGATCTAGGAATGGATTTATGGGGACTGTGATTCAAAAATTCTAAGAAACATTATTAAAGAGGACATGCAAGGTGTAACTTACTGGTTATTGACGAAGATGCAGGTCCAGGAACTCTGATGACAAAGGTAGAACTCAAGTGGGATGGCTTGACACACAGAAAATGAGAGATCTCCCTCCCGATGATCAGCTGAGTATCACAGGTTTCTGGCTATTCCGTTGTAATCTTGGGCTTGATCTCCTTTTGCTGCAACTCTCCTTGTCTCTTCACTCGTCTCTGCTCGGCCAAGTGAAGATCCGAATGCTCTTGATCGCTCCCAATGATCTCTCTTGATTCAAAAATCCTTCGACCCTTGTTTTTGGTTAGGGAGCCCATTTCTGAGGAACCGATGGCGGTTACGTAACCGACGGCGGTCGAGTAGAACCGATCGGTAAGGAAAAAGTAGGCTATTTTTAGTAAAATAGCCCACCTTCCCTACTTTTCTCCCAAGGGATTAGTTGCGAGGCTTGGTCAAGTGACTAGATTGTCGGTTTTGGGTGCGAAAATGGGTCCTTAATCATGGGTGTAGGTGTAGACCAAGTTATAGGTCTTAATTAGGTTAGTTTAGGGTTAGGACTAGGTCACGATGAGGTGGCAAAATGAGGTGGCAGGTGAGGTGATGTGGATTTATCAATTACGAGGTAATTAATAAATAATTGTGTAAGGTTTAGGTGATGAGGTTAGGATACGAAATGAGATGTCAGTCACAAAGGGGTCGTAAGACACAAATTTGGTGTCTACACCAAACTCTTTAGGGTCGAGTGCCACTAGAAGTAGATCCTACACATCTTCGGGACACGGTAGAAAACATTGTACCAACTAAACATATTGCATTTAATCGGAGGAAATTCCTCACGAAAATCCAACACATAATCTCCCCTTATATATTGAGGTATTCGTACCCACCGAAATATCAAAGGGGTGCTTGTGGACAATGGATCAGGATTGAATATATGCACGGTGAATTTGGTTAAGAAACTAAGACATACTTGAAGAAGACCTTGAGTCAAACATTATTACTATAACTTCTTATGACAATGCGAAAGAGAGTCATCCTGCACGATCACATTGCCCATGGAATTCGGTCCCACTTGTCATCACACAAATTTTCATGTCCTGGACTTAGAACTCATGTACAATATGCTTCTAGGTTGAACGTGGATTCATGCTATGCAGTCGTGCCATCAACGTTCCATCAATGCATTAAACTAAAGCATGAGGGACACACTGTCACAATACAAGGAGATTTATATCCCTTCACTCACTGCAGAGCTCTCAATAGTTTTGCACGTAAGGGTACCTATACGTGTCCCTCTGCTGATATAGTTGTTCCTCTTCAATCTGAAGCCATGGAGTCCCGAGTAGATTTAGATTCTCTCAATTCTTGTGCCCATGGTGCCTCTACATCAACTTCTCCTTTTGATTCATGGGAGATGAAGGTTCTGGAATATGGTTGTGGAGAATATAATGTGTAACAATCCCTTTTAGTTTCATACCTCTCATTGTCACCTAAAACTAGAGGTCGACCCAACTATCATTTCAGATGACCTAGAGATGAGAAAACTATTGGGTCATTTTTACCTAGAGGCTTGCTAGCTAAAGAGAAATTGTTGGATCCACCTATGACTTGGGTCCTAGAAGATACTCAACCAACTTGCTACCAAACCCCTAAATATGAGAAATCTAGTCGAATGATGTACTCCATGGGCTACAAGGGTCTAGGATGCGGAAGGAATGAGCAAGGACAGTGAGAACCAGTGCCTCTCCCACATTTTAAAATAGAAAGGTATGACATTGGAATTCACCCTTATGGGGCACATCCCAATGATCAAGATGCTACCTGCTCTAAATGTGAGGATAGATCTGACTATTTAGACAATGCGATATAGATTCCCACTGTAGCCAATACGAGGATCTTGCCTCCACGAACCTGTTCATGAATACCGTTGTCCTCACCATAACCCCTACGGAACCTACACTTGACCTCGTTTACCCTTGCCTTGTTGAATGGGACCAACAACGTCATATGTCACTAGATCTATTTGAGAATGATGAAGCTATTACAGAATTCATGGGCATTCGGGATACAATCCCCATTGGAGATCACAAAAAGGGATTCTATATTGACTTAGATACCTATGCCTACTTCGGAGAGGAAGCTGAGCTTTGTGGTTAGAAAAATTTAAGAAAAAGTGAGGGAAAAATTTCCAATGCAAAGCCTCAGCAAAAATCAAAGTCCAAGTTGCACAGTGAAAACCTCTTTGAGGTGTTGGCTAGATAAAAATCAAAGGACAATAAAAGTGACCACGCCAAGGATGAAAATATCATGGAGACATCCTTGGACGAAGATCTCAACCTTCCTCCCGATCCTATGCATATGGAGGATTTGTCAAAGTTACTAGTAGAAGAGACTATTGATGTAAACATTGGCATAGAAGATGACCCAAAAATAGTCAAATTGGGAGCCTCACTCTCGGCACGGAAAAAAACATTCACCATGCTGCTACGGGAGTTTATATATGTGTTTGCATGGTCCTATAAGGATATGTTAGGCTTGGATCCAACTTTTGTCGTACACAACTTAGTTTTACATGCAGATGCTAAGCCTATTAATAAAAATCTCAGAAAGATGCACCCGAGGATGGATCTCCTGGTTAAGGAAGAATTAGAAACATTTCTTGCGGCAGGATTCATTCAGCCCATTGATTACTCCGAATGGATATCTAATATTGTTCCTGTCCAGAAAAATCCTATTGGGATCAGAATCTACACAGATTTCAGGGACATAAATAAGGCCTTCCTAAGGATGATTTTCTATTAGCACATATTGATATGATTAGGGATTCAACAATAGGATATGAAATGCTATCTCTTATGGATGGCTTTTCAGGTTATAATCAAATCAAGATAGTTGATGAAGATCAACACAAGACGACTTTTACAACTCCTTGGGGTACCTTCTATTATTAGATAATGTCATTTGGTCTTATAAACACGGGGCTACCTATCAAAGGGACATGACGGTAATTTTCAATGATAGGATCCATGATATCATGGAAGACTATGCAGATGATATCCTCGAGAAATCTAAGACAAGGAGGACCACCCTAATATTTTGCGGTGGATATTTAAACACCTACGAGTACAAGGTCCTTTTGAACCCAAAGAAATGTACGTGTTTGGCATCTTTGTCAGAAAATTTCTTGGTTTCATCATATCAAGAAGGGGAATAGAGGTGGAACTTGTTGGTACTCAAATTAGTCTCACCGTGTTTTTCATTGAGATTCCTTAGTTTGCGGCCTTTGTGATGTTTTCTATCTCCCTATATTGGTGTTGAAGAATCTGTCCTCCATTTGGTTTCCATGATACATGTCTTCCTTAGTCGAGGATCAATTAAAGGTCCAAAATTTGTTTTTCATTCCTCTGTCCATCTGAAAGAGTTTGTAACTTGGTCGTAAAACTTAGGATTTTCCTTTCCTCCATTTTCCACATCACGTTTTGTTGTCCCTGTCTTTTGTGTCCCAAATATATGTGGAAACGTGATTGGATGTGGCTTGGAGGATCACATTTGGGCCTTATATCATTTCCAAACTCTCTTTCCGTAAATAAAGATTCATTTCCGGGCTCAAATGGTGGTTTTCCTACATTTTTACGTTTTGACGGTGTGTTTTTCCCCGTCAAATTTACATCTCTGCATCAGTGGGAACGTGGCCCTTTTTGGTTAGATGTGACTCGGTAGGGAATTTTAAAAACTCTAAGGCTTGCCTTAAACCAAAATTTGTCCATGTGGAGGAACAATGTTCATTTAAAAATTTACCTTTTGTTTGGCCTTGGAGTTGCGTTGGGGGACACTTGGAGGTTTTCCTACTTTTCCCAAACTTAGACAAATTTTCATACAACCGGTATAGTTTTGACGGACCTTGGACACATGGAGGGTTGGTGCACATTTGAGGATCCACAGTCCCACTTTGTTAAAATTGTGACAGTGCATAGACATGTGGAGGCTTCCACCGGCTCCACTTTGTACTTAAAATTTTCAAAGCAATTTTCTAAGGCCTGGGACATGTGGTGAGCCCGCGCTTGTTCAGGGTCTCCACTCTTGGGCACCATCTTGAAGTTATGCCATGAAGACACATGGAGGCTTCTGTTGGGTCTTCCCATACTTAGAATTTTCAAGCAACTTTATAAAGGCCTGGGACACATGGAGGGACCGAGCCTATTTAGGGACCGGCCCCTAAGTTTTATTTTAAAGAAGTGCCAGGAGGACACTTGGAGGCTTCTGCTCACTCGCCCTTTTCTTATACTTTTCAATGGCCAGGAAAAATGTCGCGGACCCTAGACACATGGTACCTTCCGCTTAACCTTCAAATTTTAAATAGACTCTTACGAGTGACCGAGACACATGTTGAGACCACGCTTGTTTAGGGTCTCTGCTTTTGGGGAAAATCTAAAAATGTGCCATTGAGACACGTGGAGGCTTTCGCTGCCTCCTTTTCATCGATACTTTTCAAAAGGACAAAACACATTTTTCTTGGGTCCAGGGTATGTGGAAGTCTCACAATTGTTTGGGACTTGCCTCTGTGCTTATCTTTTTAGTTACGTAAGGGAAACACGTGGAGGGATGTGATAGAAAGTGGAAAAGGGGAATAGCAGCAGCTTTCTATGCATTTCACTTGTTTTTCCGCCATTTTTACACCAAAACTCTTGAAGATGCGAATACACACTTTTTTCATCGTTCTTTGATGAAATTATTTGTCATCTCTATCTGTAAGGTGCCTTTGAATGGATTTGAAACTTAAATTGTGAGTCTAAGGATTGTTAAGGTCAATATTTTGAAGTTGGAGTTTCTCAGGCACTTGCAAAAATGGGAATTACCAGAGGAAATAGATGGGGGCAGAATTACAGGGGAAAGAGAGGGAAAAGGGATGAAATGATGAAAGTACAGGCAGCAAAAGGTGAAAAATGCATTGCCTTGAGAGAAAAAAGGGATGACTGTCAAGTCCAAATATGCGAGAGGCTCGAAAAATGATTAAAAATGGAATTTCTTGCATGACGAATCGTAATGATTAAAAGGACTCTTGAAAAGTTGTGGCATGGCATCCTAGTCATCATTCAGGGCCCAAGAAACATGATCGGTTCACAATTGGTCTACTTGGCAGATTTTGGATCTAAAATTGTTAAACGTCGCTATCTCAAAACAAATTGGTAACAAGAAAAGGTCCCTCAAATATTCTTCCTTTTTGGGGAAAATCAAGTGAGAAAAATGTATAAATTCAATGAGAATACTCTTGCAAACGGTAGGAGTTTGAATCCCTTAAAGAAAATTTAGAAATTCATCTTCGTAAGAGACAAAGATGAGATAACCTTTTATTTTCTTCTATGTTAGATTTTCTATCATGTCAAGTTGGTTGCATATGTATAGCCATTTTCGAGCACTGTGAGGATTTCTCTAGAAGCTTTCCCCTGCTAATGAATCTAAGCAATTTTGAAATTAATTTGTGTCCAATCTCTAGCAATTTGTGTCTGCTTTGTTTTAGAATGTTTGCAAATAGTTTCTTTCATTCCTATTGCAATCTTACATTGATTTTTTTGTGAAATCACATAGGATCTCATCCTGTGATAGTTTAATGGTATTTGCAATTTCATTTCAAGAAGAGCCTTCATCTTGGATGAGATAATCAAATTTAAAGTAAATTCACCTGTCATTTGTTGATAAATATTGTATGTAAGTCTTAGTGTACCTTAGGCATGATTAATCATAAACTTTGGTGTTTAATTGAGTCTTTCAATTCGAGCCTTCGTGTTGGAGTCTCAAAGATTATGTGAAAACATGCTGATCTGGGCCTCCATTGAAGCACACCTTCTGGTTGAAGGAACATCTTAACTATTATGAAGCTTTACATTTGTTGAAGTTACTCATTGTTGTGAAGTCCCTCCGAATATATGGTATAATAAAATTTATCCTACTTCATCTCCCACCAAAATCATTAAAAAACCATTGATCCACCCTGAACTACCCCTATTTTCCCTGTGTATCAACAAAGGAACAAAATCTACTTACTAAAATATGCAAAACAATCAGGATTTCTTAATGTCTTCAGTAACCTTAGCCTTGTGTTGAAAGTATCTCCATCATTTAGAAGTGACAACTCTTAAGAGTTAAATCATGGAGTATTGACCATATTTTCCCAAGGTTCTCTTCATAGAATTTATGCAAAAGAAGGATATCTCCATCTCCTTCATCAAACAGAGGTTACACTAAGGGTCCTCTCACCTTGGTCGAAGAGGCACGGCCTAAAGTAGTGAGGATAGGTCAAATCCTCTTAAATTTTTATCCATCTCTCCACAAATCTGAGTAACAAAGGGCTAGTTAGATCTCATCCCTAGCTACAAAATGACACACATCATGATCTATTTTCCTCTAAGCTCCTGTCGAATCATGTATTTGTTACTCGTCTTGAAAAGGAGAATATATTTGGATACCAACACTCATGGCACCATTGTTGGGGACTCTTTGAAGTATTTGAACAAAGGTGTACGCATACAGACCTTGCTAATGCTTTTTATAGATTTTAAAGTGCAAATACATTGCTGAAACATCATTATTTGTTCAGATCTGTAAGAATTGTTCAAATTTGTGAGTTTTGAGTGTAATATTTCAAGCTTATACAGTTATTGCACTAAGATTTGTATCATCATTGATAAATTTGGGTAAAGAAGAGTAGATCTTGTAAGCTTTGCAAGAATCGATATTGTGAAATTTGATAGGTCTTTCATAGTGCATTTGCACAAACTAAGGTGAAAATCTTGTTGATAATTTTTGCACTTGTACAAAAATGGGAAACTCAAAACTTCATTACGATGGAAGGAAATTGTGAAGTATACCTAAGCTAAGGGATGTTTTTCAGATTATGTTATTCTTTTGTTTTAATTAAACGATTACATGAAATCTGCGAGTTAGATGTCTTTGTTACAAAATGTAAAAGATCGCATAGTCTATAATTTCATGACTATCTTCAAGAAAAGAACACAAGGCCACGAAAGACAGGTTGTGTTGTCTTGATGAAGACATTGAGTCATAGAATAGGTGAAATGTTGAGTTTTGGGACAACAAACATAAGTGTCGATTACAAAAATCATAGTTCATTCTTGGATTTTATAGGTTTTATTAATTTTATTCCTTCATGATTAAGAAATTCAATTATATTACTGAGTTGCTTAGTTCATCATACAATCCATACAGAAAGCTGAAATGTAGAAAGAAATACCCAACTCATTTCCAAATTTAATGTTTTATATATAAGGGATTTCAATGTTCCCACACAAGCCATGGGATGTAACTTGAAAAGTAAAGTACAACTACTAAAATAAGAGGTACACATGCATGAAAAATAAAGTAAAGGAGTATTAGTGAACCCATAATTTCCTTAGGGGTTTTCTTTGTTATTCAAGTATCTCCATTCCAGCTTTTGTCCTGCTTCATCTTTGTTGCGAAGTCACCATGTACTGAAAACAAGAGAAGAGAGAAGCTGTCGATTCTGAGCTTAGAGATCAATTCATATTCCTATATTGTCCTAGTTAGAGTGCATATGAATCACTTTAAAACAAGAGATATAATTTACTTAAAGATCAAACTACATACATGCTTTACTCAATCGAAAGAAGAAACATGGACACAAGAGAGGCATAAAAGCCTAAGTATTTTCTAACTATTTTCTTAAGTGTGTAGGTACGAGTTGCATCCAAGAAGAAATAGACAAGTCATAAATACATGCTTTGGAAAGAAGGATTAATGTAACTCAAATTCGAGTATTTTCTTGAATGGAAGAAGTTACATTACGAGAAGAAGGTTAAAAATTTTGTGAGTCTTCACCATGTAAAATGGACTTTTACGTCTTTATCATGTTGCTTTCATGTTACATACTTTAAAAGAAATATATAAATCAAGTAAGTGATACGAAAAAGTAGAAAAGCATGTCATGATCAAGATAAACGATTTATGATATTTTAGCCGAAAAGTGTTACTTTACGTATTACGAACCAAAAAAATACAACTACTATAGCTAAAATAGAATTAAGAAAGAATTATGGAAAAATCTTGTTAGGGCTTATGCCATGAAAAATCAACATTTTAAATTTTCTAGAATGCAGAAATAATACTTTCAAGGAAATAAAGCATCTAAGTAGAAGAAACAAGATTACGAGTGTACCAACAAGTCACGAGAATCATCATCAAAATCAAAGTATGCAACCATCATGGTTACCAGGATCATTATTGAAGGAGAACTAAAGAAATACAAAAGAATGAAAGTTTTAGACTTTTCATTTTATAGTTTTATCAAACTCGAGCTTTGTTTTGTATCGAAAGAAAGAAATTATTTCAAACTTTCAAGGGTAAGAAAATTGAAACATATATTCTTCATCTATCCTTGAGTAAAGAACCCCATCTCAAGTTACATATCTAAGTTCGGAGTTCACGAGAATATGCAATTACGAGTTATAAAATATCAATCAAAAGTGAACTTCTTTAGTTGAGGACGAAGGAGAAAATAGAAAGGAAAGTGAAGGCAACTATCAAGTGTAAGCACTCTTCGATTCTAAAGGATAAGTAAAGGAAAGTTTTACATTATAGTAGAGCTCTAGAATAGAGGAATTGCAAAATGACATCTACCGATTACTCAAAAGAAAAACATGAGATTACGAGAACTACGAGAAGATAACATACAAACTAGAAATCCTATCTATGAACAAAATGGTGAAAATGAAATATGTAAAGTCAGTTTATCTTAAGAGGATGAATCTGGAAATGAGAAATTGAAGAAATAGAAAACCAGAGATCCACATCTCCTAATTTTAGAACATTAGAAGTCGGTTTAAGAATTTAAAATAAGCGAGAGATCACAAATCTCGAACACAAGACTCAAACTCGGTGATTACATGGCGAGAATAAAAGGAAGTATAGAGCTCTCAAAAAACTATGAGAAGTGGTTTTCATCTAAGGTTATCAAGTTAAGCTTTTGGAATTAAAATTTGAGATCATACATGTACGAGATGAAGGAAATCATTCAGTTATTTCCACACATTATTAAGAATATTTGTTACAGGATTTCCAAAACTTGGAAATGAGCACAAGGTTTGATCAAGAACTTACCGGTTGGAGCCGAAATGAGTGAACCCACCAGCAATGGTAAGACCAGGACTAAAACAAAGCGACCCGAGATGGGTTTTAGCTCGAGACCAAGGTTGCCTCGAAATTACGTGGAAAATGAAAGAAAAGAAATGATCATCGGTGTTTTGAAGGCGAAATAATAGTGATAAATCAATAGTGATGCTCAGGAGGTCTAGACTTACCTTGTCTCATCAAACAAGTGATATATGTTGCACATTTCCAAGCTTGAAGGAATTCAACAATGGCAGCCAACTAGTGAAGAACCGATAAAATCTTGCTCGAGAAAGTTAAAATAGGCGAAACAACAAAGGTAAAGACTCACTCGAACTCAAAGATGGCAGCCATGAAAGTGGTATAGAGACTCAAGCTTGAAACCAAGGCATGAATGACCACAAAAGCTCAAACTCAGGATGACAAAATCCTCCAAAGAGCTCGCGTAAAAACTTAGAAAATGTGAATATTTGAGCACTTCCATAACTCTCAAGCAAGAGCTACCAGGTTACTGAAACTAACCATTCCGCAAGTGTCAATCCTCAAGATGACCATGATTTTCTTTATTATATTAGGGCACTAAATAGTGATATTTCAACTATGATTGATCATGGGAGAGATACGCTTCCCGGCATCCTATGATATCGCCATCGGAGATGAGAATAGTTTTATTTAAGCTATAAAATTAGTGTTAAGGCCTTGATGCCTTTTTGGCAGATTTAGCACCTATTCCTCGGCTATCACAATCACAAAACCTGTTGTTGCAGCCCCATTAGATGACATATTGAAATCTTTGTAGACTATGGGGAATAAGTTAACTTCAATTGAGAATAGGCTTGCATTACCTAGTAGACCTTATCGGGCTCCTTATCAAAAAAATCAGCTAAATCCATAAAATAGACGACTTACAAAAAAATCAAAATTACATGCAACCTTACCAGTGAAAAAATTTGACCCAAAGGCTCTAGTTCATCTAATTCTCTAGTTCCGAGTTAACATGATTGTTTCACCTTTTCCTTAGATTGTTTCTTTGAATTTTTGGCCAAGCAGAGATAAGGTAACAGGCGTAGGATGAATACCTATTCAAATGTCGGTTGATGGGTTGTTGCATGTGTAAGACTTCCGAATCCACAACTAATTGTGACTTCCTTCCTTTTGGCTAGGAGGAACTACCTGTAATGAAAGCAAGACCACCAGAAAAAATTAAACAATATGGCGGTGAGCGCCTAGCATAAGCTAGATTCGGGAAGTATGTTACTTCTAGATGGATGTCGATCCACCGTTTTAAACAAATTAATGTTGTAAAAAAGTAAATCCAATTGTTATTTTAAAATGATTTAGGTATCTCACTTAAAAACACAATAAGAAATAGATCTAATCTAACAGGCTAAGCTAGAATAGAATCCACGGAGTTTAATGGTTGGTTTTGGATTACTGCGGCCTAATAAAGGTCTCGGGTAGGTCACGGTAAGTGAAGGTAAGGTAAAATGAGGGGGTTAGGCCTTTGTTTAAGGATATGTGGGTAGAAATAGAGAGCCATGCGTCGGTCAAGAGTGGCCCGACCACGGTTAGGTATAACTTAGGCGCCGATCCTTGTGAGATCTGGAAGTATCACGAAGCGAGGTTTTGGTCTCCTTTGCGATTGCACAAGGGATTTTGGTTGGTCGGGATGGGGTAATGGGTGACTCAAGTAGGATTTTCAAGGTTTTGATGGGTGTATGAAGGTAAAAAGTGTTGGAGATGGTCGATAAGGAGGCAAGATAAACAATAGATGATGAAATGAAATAACCGAGAAAGTATGATATTATACTTACTTGGATTTCATTCTTGAAGGTCTATGTGTGAAGGATGGAGGTGTTGATGATGGGTTTGAAGGATCACAGTGATCATCGATTGAAAAAGCTTCTGCATGGGCTTCATGCACACTCCTCTTTCTTAGATAGATTTGAATGTGGTTGGGATGGTGTGTAGGAGAAGATGTTCAATCTCCTTCTTTGGATATGAGTTCTTGCTGGAATTAACTCTCTCGAAGATGCATTATCTTGTGAGATCTTGTTCTTTCTCATCAACTTTCTCCCAATGTTTTTCCACCACGAGAATAAGGTAGTTTAGGAGTTAAAAAGGGGTAGTAGCATGGTGAGTACGCAACCCGGTGACGGTTAGGGGTAGCGGCGTCAATCAAGGTGGAATTTCCTAGGTTTACTAAACTTAGGGAGATCCTCCTAATTTCCTTAGATATTGTGTGGTTATCCCACAGGATTATCTTGGGAGCTTCTTGTGAGTATGTGGGAATGTGGTTAGAGGGAGTGTAGGCATTTATTTTTAGGGTTTGGGTAATTCTTAGTTAGTTATGGTAACTTCTAGAGTAGATCTTAGGTTGAGTTGGCTTGGTGAGGTGTCTAAGTGAACTATATGTGTAGATATTATTTTAAATAAGATATTTAAATCATAAATATAGTGAGGATAATGCATTAATTTAATTAAATAAATTAAATTAATATGAATGGGAGTGAAGGGTATCATGGCTAGGTGAATGTGATGAAGGGTGTTTATTCGTCGAGGATGAAAAGGGAGTGTGACCTAATTTTAGTGTCTACATTTTTCCCCATTTTGTTGCATAGCTTGTATTAGTAAGCGATGCTAAAAAAAATAAGATGTGGTTGGCCCATGTGGGGTGAAAGTGATCCCCCTCAAACTAGGAACTAACAAAGTAACGAGGATGAAGTGGTGAGTGGTTTGATAAAAGGTAAATGTGAGGAAAAGTTAAGTGGGTGAAGGGGAAGAGGGTGAAAGATCTAATCGGGTGATTTAAGTAATGGGTCGAGGGTCAAAGGTAGCAATAGTCAAATGCACGCACATGTATAGATTGCAACACGCTACCAGGTTGAAGAAGCGAAAAATCTACATCGTCCAAGGTCGATAGGTTTATCCAAACAAGGTGAAGTGAATCCGGAATCAAGGTATAGGATAAGGTCGGAAACACAACATAGGTTAGGTGTAGGAATGTTTAGGTATTTTTGGTACACCCAAGGTAGGGTCGGGATAAGCGGTCACGATAATAGGCTAGGTAAGGTCATTAGGTCAACAACATAGGTATGATGCCACAAGGTATAGTGAACACATGAGGTCAAGGTCACTAGTGATGGTCCACATCAAAATATCGAGATCATGGCACGGGTAAGGCCGAGGTAGGGGTAAAATAATAAGGCATCAAAAGAGGATGCGAGGAGGTGGAAGAGGGTGGAAGGCTAGAGGTGAAGGTAAAGTGGTCCAGATAGGTGTATGAAAGGAAAAAGAAAGGGGGGTTAAGGAAAATGAGGTCAATGTGAGGGTAATGAGTAGGAAGGGTACCGACATTGGTTGATAATAAACTGATGACGATGTAGGGAACCGATAGCGGTAGTCTAGGGCGAGAAGACCGGCAGTGGTCAAGGGTTAACCAATGTCGGTCGGGTCGGGTAGGGTATAAAAAGTGGAAAACCCACGTTTGAAAAGTTATTTGTGCTATTGGAAAGGGAGAAAAGGACAAGAAGATAGAAAAGAGGAATAGGACAAAAGAGTACAGCAGAGAGCTTGGTTGGCGACCACATAGGTGAGAGTGGTTGAGTGAGAGGTGGTGCTGCAAGAGCGGTGGCACATTCATGTGGTGAGGAGTGGTTGTTCGATTGAGGATGGCGAAAGGCCAGAGAGGAGAGGGTCGAGAGCGATGGCACGCAGAGGCATTACATAGATGTTGCGGGGTGACAGTGCCATATAGCTAGTGGTGGGCGCACGAGGTAGGGTCAGTAGGGACAAAGGTGGGAGGTAGGGGTCACGGTACATGCCTAGAGGCTAGAGCCATAGATACGAGTAGAGAGGTGAGAGCCTCGGGTATAGGTACGAGAGGAGGAGCCCGAGGAAACTACGAGATATTGGTATATGGTGTGATGATATCACCACAGACAGTCTCGAGTGAGCAGACACACGGTCTCGCACGTATAGTCTTGAGAGTGTAAGTGGTCGAGAGTCAAAGGAGAGAAGCCGAGAGGATATCTATCAAAGCATGAGGGTCGGCATCGGATGTCGGAGCCATCTAGTGGTAGATAGAGAGTAGCGAGCTACCACTCTAGAGTCGAGAGGAGACTATCGACATTATAGATGAGGCAGATATGTTGCAGTAGATGTGAGACAATATATCACCTATTTTTGTATTATTGGATTTTGTATGTATACTGGCTTTGTGATCCAAGACATTTTTGTATTGGATATCGGCTGCGTGTCGATGATGATTTTGTATAGTATATTAGCACTGCATGCCAACATTTTGAGATGATAGCCATGATGAGACAAGCATGTTTATTGAGATACACATTTATGTGATACGTGTGTACATTGTATTGATACACACATGTATATATGAGGAGATAGATGGCATTGGGTGATTTTATTATTATGTGTATGAGTTTTACTTTATATGGATGGAAAATAGATCAGCTAGGCATGATAGAGTTACGTCATAGGCATGGATTGAGTCGGTCGGTTTAGGCATGCATGAGTGAGGTCAATTTAGGCATGGATTGAGTCGAGGTTAGTTTAGGCATGGATTGAGTCAGGTCGGTTTAGGGAAGGATTGAGTCGGGTTGTTAGACATGGTTGAGTTATTTCGGTATTTTGATAACAAATGGTAATATAAATGTATGTGAGAGTGTAAAATGTGGAAAATATTGGGTATGCATGAAAATGTTAAATAATATAAGTGGTATAAGATATGTGGTATATGGTTTAGATGTTGAGGTTTTTGATATGAACAGGAAATAAGATAAGAGTGAGGAAAATGGTTAGGGTAAAGAGTGGCGAGCTAACCTTTCAAGGCCCCATGCCACTAGAAGTGCTTCTACATAGTCCCGGTGAAAAGGGACCTCGAGACGCAGATGTAGTTCTCCCATAAGCTAGGGAAAAAAGATGAAAATGAGTTGGTAGGTTTTGGTCATGTTGTGGGTTTGGGTTGAATAAGTGGGGGTAGATGATAGGAAAAAAATTAGGTGAGAGTGACTATGGCGAAAGGGAGGATGACCCCAAAGGTAAGCGTCGAGGACTAAGTCTGTATAAGAAGATCAAAAGTAATGAAGAAGAAAAGATAAGAAGGGGGCAAAAAGCCACTCGATTGGCGAGATCAAAATGTATGAAACACATCTATAGATAGCCTAATGAATGTAAGACCCTAAAGACATTACATGATTGATAATTCTAAGAGTGACGAAAGAGTCACATGATCACCAAATGTCATAGGTTCGGTAGGTCCCTTGAGGTATGAAATGAAAAGACAATGGGTAGAGATGTACAAGTAATTGGGTCATAAAATGGGAAGTAGAATGCCTTGGGAAATAGAGCCAAGATCACAATAAGCAAGTCCATGATGAAAAATCTCTTTTTTTTTCTTTTTTTTGTAGATAGAAGCGATCGATGCGGGAAGTCTACACAAGATAAGTATATGTATCCTTGAGGTCTTCACGAAGTTGATTGATGTGGGAAGCTTACGAATTTTGATTTTGAGAAAATAATAGTCTTCTTTTTGGAAAAACTATGTAGAGAGTTGTGAGCTTTTTATAGCTGTCCTTTAGGTGCGATCTACTTATAGCGACAATTGAGGGTGGAAGATGTCCTTTTGAGGATCCATATTTTATATTGGAAGATTGAATCAAGGAGTTGTTCCACATTTTGGATGATGTCCTTCGAGGGATTCATCTTTTTTTTTGGCTTTTAAGTCATGGACGAGACTATAACGAAGCATTTGGATCTTGTTGAGAAGGCAAGGGAGAACGACCATGGGATCTCATCTAAAAGAAGATGAAAATTATCATGAGAATCATGCCATGCGCAGAAGATGTGGTGCACATATGTAAGATAAGGAAAAAGGGTGACGGGTAATCACATGATCCTTGTTTAGTTATTAGAGAGGAGGTGTGGAAAAGGTAAATGATGCTCAAGGGATGAGCATGAACTAGATAAATAGTGATGTAGGACTAGAGGTCAACGGTAGAAGAATGGTTGAAGATGTAATGTGTTAAGGGGCTCGGGTTTGGGTATACCCTCGGCGAGGACAAATGATAGGAACACGATCCATAGGTATTAGAGTTAATATGTATGGTCTAAGACAATTAGGAGAAAATTTACCCCATTTGATTTTCTCTTCTTTGGTTACGTGTTGATTTTCTTTCAAAACAAGGTCACAAACTTGAAGGTTTGTTCATAAACATGTTTTTCATAAGCATGTTTGATATGTTGTTGATAAAATTGAAGGTGATCAAGAGCATTAAGATGATGTTCTTCTAATAACTCCAGTTGTGTCAAGTGATCTGATGAAATTCATCATCGGTAAGTATGTCATGGAGAGAAATGCGGAGTGAGGGGATCTGGAATTTGAGAGATAAAATAGCCTATGTACCGTGGACCGAGAGAAAAGGGTGTGCCCCGGTGGAAGGTGCAAATACTAGTGCGGTATGCCCATAGGGCGAAAGGAATGTGCGTATGCCAATCCTTCCCAGTATCGTCAACCACTTTCATGAGAATTTTGTTGAGGTTTTGTTAGTGGATTCGGCTTGGCCATTGGTTTGTGGGTAATAAGGTGAGGAGAAACTAAGTTGAATGCCGAAGGCATCACAAAGTTTTTGCAGTGTTTTGTTTTTGAATTGTTTTCCATTGTCAGTGATGAGGTGATGAGGGACACCAAAGTGACAAATGATGTGATGGTTAATAAACTCACATATTTTCTTGACTTTCATGGAAATGAGTGGTATGGATTCTACCCATTTTGTGTAGCATTCGGTAGCAGTTATGATCCATTGATGGCGTTGGGAAGAATGAGGATTGATTTCTCTGACAAGATCCAAACCCCATTGAGAGAAGGGCCAAAGGTCACGAGTGACTGTGTATGACTAGATGTATGATGAAGGTTGGAATGTTAAAATTTCATGCAATGTTTGACATAGTCACAACAATCATGATTAAGGGTCGACAAATAATAGCCTAGGAAAAGAATATGCTTAGCAATGTGAGGCCACTAAAGTGACCTCTACATATGCCATTGTGAACTTCTTTAATGGTATAGGGGATTTTAGAGCTAGTGAGGCATTGTAAGAGAATACCATCAAATCCTCGTTTATAGATAAGTCCACCCATGAAGACATAACGAGAGGCCTTTTTGAGAAAGGCATGTTGTCCATTACGTATGAGAGATCGGAGGCAATATAGAAAGGGAAAGGTAGTCATGAGTTATTTATACCAAAGGTCTTGTGTGTTCGATGAGGTATTTTGGATGAGGTTAATACAACAAGATTTATAAAAGGTCTCGTATGCGTTTTACGGTAACAAAGATGTCTAAATCGTCGAGTGAAGCGGGTATTTGAGAAGTGAGGCAAGCCATGGTATCCACAAATTTATTGGTGGATCGCGAACGATTTGAATTTTATAGCGATCAAAGGTAGTCAACATGATGTTGACGTAACATTTTATTTTGAAGTATTTCATTATGACATTGATAAACACCATTGACTTGGTTTACTACCAATTTAGAATCACCAAAGATATTATTGGACTTAATGTTTATGGCATAGGTATTCATGAGACCCAATACGAGTGCTTCACATTCAGCGATATTATTGGTGCATTCAAGTCGAGTTTAAATGATAATGGCATGGGTTCACCATCAAGAGGAATGAGGATAATTCATGCACCACCCCCACACTGACATTTGGAACCGTCGAAGAATAAGGTTATTTGGTAAGGTCATCATCGAAAGAGGTTAGAATGGATTGTCGGGAAATCAAAGTTTGAGGGTTGGTCCTGGCAATAGGTGCATCAGCCAGTTGGTCGGTGATAGCCTAGCCCTTAATGGACTTTTGGTGAATGAATTCGAGGTCAAGATCAGCTAAAAGCATAAGCCATCACGTGGTGTGCTGATTTTGATAAGGTTTAGCATACATGATGTGTAAAGGGTCGGTGTTGGTCACAACATAGGTTTTGTGGTTGAGTAAGTAATGGCGGAGTTTGGTGGCAACAAAAACTAAGGCTAAGAAAAGCTTTTCAAGGTGCGTGTATCGGGTTTCATAGTCCAGAAGGGTATGGCTTATATAATAAACCACCTGCTCCCTATGTTGTTCATCACGATGAGCGAGCATGGCTCCCAAGGAATGATCGGTAGCTGATATGTATAGGTAAAAGGGTTGATCATATTTAGGTGGAATGAGTACGGGTGGTTGGAGAAGGTTTTTTTAGGGTCTCAAAATCTTTGTGACAGTCAACATCCCATTTGAAAGAGATGTCCTTCCTAAGCAGATGATGAAATGGTTGACACCGGTTGGAGAGTTGGGAAATAAATCGGTGAATGGACTATAATTTACCTTACAGGCTATGAAGTTGTTTAAGGTTAGTGGGTGGAGGCATTTCCAGAATGGCCTTGACTTTAGCTGGGTCAACTTCTATACCACGTAAGGAAATGATAAATCCTAGGAGATTTCCTGAGAGAACCGCAAAGACACACTTTTTAGGTTGAAGGTGGACATAATATTTAATGAGGTGGTCAAAGATGGTTTTGAGGATAGTGAGGTGCTCGGTGCGGCGTTTAGATTTAGCCAAGAGATCATCCACGTAATCTTCCAATATGCGATGCATGATATCATGGAAGATGTAAGTCATAGCACGCTGATATGTAGCACTAGCGTTTTTAAGGCCAAAAGGAATGAATCAATAGCAGAAGGTCCCCCAAGGGGTAATGAATGCGGTCTTGTGCTGATCTTCTGGGGCAAGAAAATTTGGTTATAACCTGAGAAACCATCCATGAGTGAGAGCATCTCGTGACCCGCGGTAAGGTCCACAAGTTGATCAATCTGCAGGCAAGCGAGAAAGTCATCTTTCGGGCGAAGGAGAGTTGAGGTCACGGAAGTCTATACAAATGTGGAGTCCCCCTGTTGCTTTAGTGATAGGGACAATGTTAGAAATCCAATGAGGATAATCAATGGGTAAGATGAAGGAAACGGAAAGAAGATGTTGAAGTTCTTCTTTGACAAGAAGAGCAATGTGAGGGTGCATTTTCCAACTTTTGTTTGATAGGTTTGGCATCGGGAATGGTTACGATATTGTGGACCACTATGGTGGGGTCAATACCAGGCATGTCTGCGTAAGACCAAGTGAAAGTGTGGTTATGATCTTGGAGAAAAGAAGTGATGGCTTCTTGTTATTGAACATCTCAAAATATTGTCGATCTTTAGGATGTGTGGTCGTCTGAGTATGAATGTTGATCTCAATAGTCGATTCATTCAACATGGTTTGCATCTCGAGAGGGTAACGATCGATGAATATATGAGTCTTATGCACACCAGGTAGGTGAGTATGGAGTCATCATCCTAACATTGAATGACGTTAATGGTCGGTGTGTCGTCATCGATCATCTCAGGATACAGGAATGGAAGAGTGGAAGGGGCCTCACCTTCGCGTTGATAAGTCAGAGGCCCCAAGGAAATGGTGTTTATGAAAAAAAAAAATTAGGAGGGATAGATTCAGGATCCATCGACTCCATCATGAGGGTGGATGAAGGTGGAGAAGGGGCTAGGGTCTGTAATGAGTTCAATGCGGGCCTGTTTGGTAGGAGGTTTGGGGAAGCCGATACCACTACGATCATTATGCTTGTGGGTGGTACATGGAATAATGGTATGGTGACCTTGCTTGTAGAAGCCAAAACCAAAACCCTTCCATGCATAGTGGTGTAGGAAGGTGTGGGCGAAATGGTGATTGGTAAGTGATTGGAAGTCAGTGGAAAATGGGCGGGTTGTGATGGTGGTTCAGGTGTGTAGGTAGTAGTATCAAGTCCCCCATAGGTGAGACTAGTATGAAGATGAGGAGGGCCATAAAGGAGGCATTCTCTATACGGTGATCATAGCGAGGGTGTTGGTGAAGACTTCCATACTCATGTGGAGTAAGGAAGGTGTTGACACTATATAGGTGGTACTCCCCAAAGTGAGGCATTGAAAAACACCTTCCAAGGGATCAATGGTTGGTATGTGGGTAGCTGGTATGGATGATTTGTCGAAGGGTTATGCGGAGGTGGTGTTAACGGATTGGGAAGCTAATGGGTCAGCCGTGGAGGTTATAGCAGTGGTAGGAATAGAGGAGGTATGTGTGGTGAAAGTAGTGGTGGTACTAGTAGGTGGAGGTGTAGGTGAAGTGGTAGTGGTTACGAGAGGTAGATGGCGTGATAGGTATGAGCACATCATTGGGTCGGTAAAGCATGTTGCATGTTTTGAAAGGTGATGGGTCATTGGAATGGTATAAGTGTGTCCTTCATGTTCAAACTTTACACAATGATGTAAAAGTGGAAGGAACATAACCCATGACATGGATCCAGGGTCTACCAAGCAACAAGTTATATTGGAATTCCCCCTCCAAAACATAAAAAATTCAGAACAGTGCGGGGGCCCACACAAACGTGAAGGATGATAGTGCCTAGTGTGGAGGTGATAGCATCATTGAATGAACGCAACATGACCGGATGTTTGTGCATGTAATTTTCAGGTATGCACATTTGAGAAAATGCATGGGATGAAATGATGTTAATGCTAGTGCCTCCATCAATCATCACACGGCGTACCCATATGTCATCAATGTGGATAGAGATGAAGAGGGTTGGGTCCAGGTCCTCGTTTTGGTATGGCGTGATCTCCTCCTCTGAGAAGCTAAGGGAGGCCACTTGGTGAACAAGGTGAGGTGAAGATGAAGGTGGTAATTTGGTGAGGAAGCTACATGATGGGGTGTGATAATGGAGGCTACGGGTGTAGGGTCATTGGGTAAAACCTCGATAGATTGAAGAACCTCCATGAGGGCTTGACGATGGGATTCCGAGGTTTGGATGAGGTCATATAAGGAAATTTTGAGTGGAGATTGGTGTAATTGTTTGAGCATGGTGCGATGTGTGACACCATTAGAAATGGGGTATGTGGGGCCGTGGATAGTTATCTTAGGTATGGGTGCAGATGGTATGTTGGGTATAGGATTGGTTGGTGGGTCAGTTACCTTTTCTTTACCCTTTTGCGTGCACGTGTAGTAATGTGTACCATGTTGATTTGAGGGAATTTGTCAAATGGAGAGGGTGTAGGGTAAGTGGTATAATGACATGAAGGAAAAAACCTATGGGAGGAGAAAATCCCTATGAGGTCAGTTGGGCATAGTGACATTTGGGTGGTGGCATGGCAAGTTCTCTGATGAACCATGTTAATTTCAAATCTTGGGGGTGGTTTAGGAGTTTTGAGGATGGAGGTTGTGGTTGTTGAGTGGGTAGTTTGGGAATGGGTGTAGGTGAAGCAGGGTCCTCATCCAGAAGGTCATCATCATCAAAGTTGGTTTCCGATGGACACAATTAGATAAGGACAGTTTTCAAGGCCTTGCGATTCTCCACATCGTGTCCACGGCACACAATGGTATGCACAAATTTTAGTATCATCAAACCCTTTTTTCTTGGGTTTGAGGGGGTCGTAAGGTTGGAGTGGCGGTAATGTGATAACAAAAGTCTCGAGGAGGTTGGTTAAAATTTTGGCATAGGACCCTGCTAGTGGATCACAATGGGAAGTGAATGTGGGTTTGGGTGTAGGTATGGTTGGTTGTTTGGGAATTATTTTTGGAAGAGTAGGAATAGGTCGAGCTATGGGTTTAGGCTCCGGTGTGGTTTGAGGTATCGGTCGGGTTCGTTTGGGTAGGGGTATAGTAGATGGACGGGTAGGAGGGTGTGGTTTTGTTTTGACTACTTTGTTGTGGGGTAGTGGGGTTTTGTTTTTGGGGTGCACCTTCTTGGGTAAAGGTGATGTGGGCATATGAGGTCTAGAAGGAAAAGTAGATGGAGGAAGAGGGTGAGTTACCCATGGGGATAATGGGGTGCTATGAAGGTAGATGATATGGGTCGTGCTTGGGGTGTGAGGAATAATGACTGAAGTGTAGTAGGTAGTGAAGCAATGGCCGAAGGTATCAGAGGTATTGGTGGTAAAGAGACTGCAGGTGCAGGTATGAGTCATGTTGTGTGATGGGGTAGGTTAGAGATTTGTGAGGTAGGAATGGGTGGTTGTGTTATTGGTTTATGGATGGGTGAAGAGTGCTTGACCCTGTTGGGTAGCTGAGGTCTTAAGGCAGATGGGACAAGTGTGGGTGTGATTGGTGTGGTAGGGGTATGAGGTTGATGAGTTTGTTTCTTTGGGTTTGGGTGTCGAGTAGGTGTGGTTTTAACATTGGAGGATGTAGCTAAATCTAGTTTAATAGGTGGATGAGTAAGGCTAGTGGTCGGGGTGACCCCTAAAGTGGTAATAGGTTTAGTGGAGGTAAATATTGTGGGTATGGGTTTGGGTTTAGGCATAGGTCGGGTTATGGGTAAGGGTGTGGTGTGAGTGTTAACAGGATATCATGGAAGGGGTTGTGACAGTATATGGTTGTATGTGGTTTGATGGGTGGAAATGTGTTTGGGTAGATAGTGGAGGTGTCATCGAGGGATCTCTGCATTTGTGTTGAGACAGGGAGTAAGAGGCACCCCCATAACAAATCTCTATCCACATACTCTAAGTGATCAGCCAAACGTGAGAATGGCACGTCAGTGGGTGAAATTGGTGAGGACCTAATGGGAATTCCTATAAAATGCATCTTAGAGATGGGGAATTGGCCAGCTTCAGCTTTTGTGGGTAAGAGAGCTGAAAGTAGGTCTATTGGATGTTGGGTAGCTAATGGAGAATGCTCACCAAGAGGCAAAGGTATCTCCACTAGGGTCTATGATGAGTGGAAGAGATGATGGGAGTTCCTCAATAAGTGAAGGAATGAGATAGGTGCTCCTTTGTGGGTGGAGGAGGTAATGGGTGCTCCTCTAGGGTGGAGGAGGTAAGGTAGGTAAAGGTTCACTAAGTGGAGAAGCTAGGGATGAGATGGTCTCAATGTCCAGCAGAGACTCCTCTGTAGGTGATGCAGGAGATGAAGGGTGTTCTTCTATTTGTGAAGGAACAGTGACGGTTGGTTCTAGATGTGGAAGGAGGATTTGGGCTAGGATTTCCTCTATGGAAGGGATGTGAGGTAATTGAGATGTAATAGTACCTCGTTAAAGATCACATGAACCTCACGAGTATGGGTATCGTGAGTGGATGTCTCACCTGTTTGATTGGATGAAGGGCATGATTGGGAAATGGTTTTTAAAAATTTGTAGATTTTGGTTGGGGGTGGCGTTGGGATTATCCACGGTTATCTCACCTTTCTCAAGCATTTCTAGACAATATTATTGAAAAGTGATGCAGTTACCATCACTATGACCTTTCAGTTAGTGATAGTTGCAGAAATATTGTTCCTTATACCATGCGGGCATGGGGTGAGTAAGTCAAAACCGGTGTGGTTTTATGGGTGGAAGGGTGATGGTGTCAGCTTTGATCATCTTTTCTAAAACAGAAGAGTAAGGTTCCCCAATTGGGGTATATTTTCACTGCTCTTGTTTGAATCAAAAATCCTGAACATGTGATAGATTAGATGAGGGTGTAGCTTGATTGGATGGATGAGTTGGGCTGGCCTTGAGTACCACTGTGTTAGCGGTACCTTTAGCCTTTGAATAATTGGTTGGTGGTTTAGAAGAAGAAGAGGTTTCATTCGACTTGAATGTCAAATTTTTATTTCGTAATTGGATTTTCTTCTCTTCGATAGCCCGAATCTCTAACTTTCATGCCATAGTGAATGCCTCATCGAATGTTTTAAAAGTTTGGACCTGCAAGGTCGGGGAGATATGTCTGCATGCAAGCTCGTGTGAAGAGATCGATGAGTTCAGTTTGTGGCAGTTGAAAGGTAAGTTGATTGATCAGGCTACGCCAGTGAGCGACAAAATCTGCGATAGATTCATCCTCGTACTGACGTGTGGAATATAGATCGGTCATGGTAACTTTCTTGGCAATATTGATAGAAAAATGATCCAAAAATCTTGGGCTACCTGATTGAATGAAAATATGGAGTGTTTGGGTAACCCACTATACCATTCTAATGCAGGTCTAATGAGGGACATGGGAAAAGTTCTCAAAAGTAAGGCATCATCATGAGCAATCAAATAACATCCATGTTTAAACGAGCACAAATGTTGTTGTGGGTCTTCCTTACTATTGAAGCGGTTGAATTTAGGCATTTCCCAATGCACAGGGTATGAACGGATGGGAATGGATGGGTGAATAGGCTCGTTGTAAATCTCATCATAGGTAAGAGAGTTGCGGGAGCTAGAGACCGATGCCTCCAGTGTTTGCATCTTGTCCATCATCAATTTAATTAGGTCATTGGTGGGTTGTGATGATTGGATGCCTCCTATAACGTGAGGAGGTTGGTTTTGGGTATATAATGGGTGTGGCATTCCAGTGTATGGGGCTGCCATGTAAGGTGGTGGAGAAGAAGACAATGAAATAGGGGGTACATACCCAGAATGAACAATAGATGAAACAGGCGGTTGTTGGTAGTACGTATATGGGGAGGAAGGGTCGTGGTAACCCTAGTGGCGATAGGGGCTAAAGATTGTGGAATGGAAAGAACTACATTCTGAAATGGGGTAGGGTCATCACACTGGAGGTGGGAAACGTAGCTACGGGTATGTGTGAGACATGAGGGATGGATGAGGTTGTGTTTGGGGTAATCATGTCGAGGTATGGTGGATGTAATGGGTGCTTGAGAGGTAGGTAACAAACATGTGGTCATAGTGGGTGTAGGACCTAACTACAAAATGACTAGGGGTAAAGTGGAAGCGAGGTAGCACGAGAGCCGATGGGGCTGATGCGGAAGTGGGTGTGAGTCGGGGGATAGATACGGGCATGCATATATCAAGCGACCCGAGGCATCTCGAGTGGATGAATGGGAGAGATAAAACTGCAAGGCAATGCGGGTTACGAGTCAGGAGTCGCGTGAACTCCTCATCTCTCGGTAGCGATATTGGTAGGCTGGATGGGATCCATGGCTGGTGATAAAATAGAGGGTGGTGAAGGACTAGGTGGGAGCGGTTGGTGACTAGCGTGGAACATGAGGGTGTTCGCTTGTCTTCGGTTAGTACCATGTGAACCAAATCTTGATCGAGTGGAGTGCTTCTCTGGTAAATGGTACGAGAGAAAAGTGAATGAAAAAAAAAATGGATGAAGTAACAAATGGTGGGTGAAATGTGAAATAGGCTAATCGATGCGGTTAGGGAAAAGCGATGTCGATCGGGGGTAACATTTACCGATCACTTGTGGAAAATGGACAAGTGAGAAACAAATGAGGCGAAAAGGAAAAATCTAACAAGTATGCCAAATCTGAGGATGTGTAAAATGTTAATGGGAAAAATGACAGTGACAGAGACTGTGGAAAGTGGAAGAAAGTGAAGTGAAAATGTCCTTTTGAATAGGTTAGCAAAAGGACCTAGAACCGACGTCAGTTGTGTTTAACCGATGGCGGTTAGAGGTAACCGATGGCGGTTACTGTGAGATTGAAACAGTGATGAGAAAAAGTGGTTGTGAATTAGAATTTGATGTGGAATCAAACCCAAAAGTCTGAGAATGATGTAGATGTGGTCTAGACACACTCAGACGAAGTCAGAATACACCGACTATGATTGGGAGTGTGCGAGGAAAGACAAAAATAATGATCGAAATCTCTCACCTCAAAACGTAAATCAAACAGAACACTAAGAAAGAACGTTCCTAGAGTGCCTATTCTATTACATTTGTTTAGCTTATGCTATTTATGTGGACTAACTGTTATGGAATTTGAAATAGAATTTTTGGTGAGGAAGGCTTCCTACGAAGAAAGAGTTCTAAAGGGTGAGGTTTCAGGAATGTTATGGTGGGGGCGGGCTTCACTCTGAAGTATGACTCGATAGAGCAGTGAGTTGGGTGCCCACTATGTCGTGATCGTGTGATCACCTACAGCTTCTTCCAGGTAAGATGTTGTTTAAGAATGTATGTATTTGAATTTTTGTGTGGTTTGGTAAGACTCAGAGAAAGAGAAAAGGATAGAAGTGCTTTTCTATGATTCGTTTGTCAACCATCGGTGTAATGACTTCCATTGTATAGGTTTCCCTCATTAATGTGAGCTAATGCAGAAAATCAGAATGAAATGCAATGATTTTAAAACCCAAATCAAAAATGTGAAATTGGATGACACAATAAGATGAATAGGAAGAGGGATGCTCTTTCACTAAAATGTAGAAAACATGAAGAAATGATTCCTTTTAAATACACCAAAAGAAAAGTTTCCTTTAGAGAAAATAGAAAGGAGTGGATTACTAGGGAAGAAAATTAGTGTGCACACTTTTAGAAAAGGAAACAAACACAAATTTTTTTCCTAAGAATGAATGAAATGCAAGGAACCCCGGATGGGTCCCACCGGGCGTGCCAAAATGTTTCACCTTTTTCTTAGATTGTTTCTTTGAATTGTTGACAAAATAGATAGGGTAACAGGTGTAGGAGGAATACCTGTTCAAATGTTAGTTGATGGGTTGTTGCATGCGTATGACTTCTGAATCCATAGCTGATTGTGAGAGCTTCCTTTTGGCTAGGAGGAACTACCTGTAATGAAAGCAAGACCACCAAAAAGAATTAAACAATATGGGCAGTGAACTACCTAGCGTAAGCTAGATCCGGGAAGTATGATACTTCTAGATGGTTTCAATCCACTATTTTAAACAAATTAATGTTGTAAACAAAGTAAATCCTATTTTATTTTAAAATGATTTAGGTATCTCACTTAAAACACAATAAGAAATAGATCTAATCTAACAGGCTAAGCTAGAATAGAATCCACAGGTCAAATGGTTGGTTCTGGGTTCTGCAGGTCTAATAAAAGGTCTCGGGTAGGTCACAGGTGAGTGAAGGTAAGGTAAAATTAGGTGGGTAGGCCTCTGTTTAAGGCCATGTGGGGCAAACACAGAGACCGGCATCGGTCAGGGGTGACCGACCGCGGTTAGGTATAACCGCGCGTCGATTCTTTGTGAGATCTGGAAATATCACAGAATGAGGTTTTGGTCTCCTTTGTGATTGCACAAGGATTTTGGTTGGTCGGGACGAGGTAATGGGTGACTAGAGTAGGCTTTTGCGAGGTTTTGATGGGTCTATGGAGGTGAAAAGTGTTGGAGATGGTCAATAAGGAGCAAGATAAACAATGGATGATAAAATAATGATGAAATGAAATAACTAGGAAAGTATGATATTGTACTTACTTGGATTTCATTCCTGAAAGGCCTATGTGTGAAGGATGGAGGTGTTGATGATGGGTTTGAAGGCTGCAAGTGATCACCGACTAAAAGAAAATCTTCTGCATGGGCTGCATGCACACTCCTCTTTTCTTAGATAGATCTGAATGTGGCTGGGATGGTTGTGCAGGAGAAGATGTTCAATCTCCTTCTTTGGATGTGAGTTCTTGCTGGAATTGACTCTCTGAAGATGCGTTATCTTTTGAGATCTCATTCTTGCTCGTCAAATTTCTCCCAATGTTTTCCAACCTTGAGAATAAGGTAGTTTAGGAGTTAAAAGGGGTAACCGATGGTAGTCTAGCTTAACTGGCGACGGTTAGGGGTAACTAACGTCGGTCAAGGCGGGATTTCCTAGGTTTACTAAACTTAGGGAGATCCTCTTGATTTCCTCGGATCTTGTGTGGTTATCCCACGGATTAGACTGGGAGCTTCTTGTGAGCATGCGGGAATGTGGTTAGAGGGAGTGTAGGCATTGATTTTTAGGGTTTGGGTAAGTCTTAGTTAGTTATGGTAACTTGCTAAGAATAGGTCTTAGGTTGAGTTGGCTTGGTGAGGTGTCTAAGTGAACTATATTGTGTATTATTAAATAAGATATTTAAATAATAAATATAGTGAGGATAATGCATTAATTTAATTAAATAAATTACTATTAATATTAATGGGGTGAAAGGGGTCATGACTAGGTGAATGTGATGAAGGGTGTTTATTCATCGAGGAACGAAAGGGGAGTGTGACCTAATTTTAGTGTCTACATTTGACCCAAAGGCTACTAGTTCATCTAATGATCTAGTTCTAGTTAACATGACTACGTAAGAGTGGTGCCAACCTTGTAATTAACCTCATTCAGCTACAAATTACCCAAATACTTTCCTAAATCTAAATCTTGTTGCACAACCTCAATCTGAAGCATTGTTCATGCCTCAAATGGAGAGTAGGCAAAAGAAACTCATGTTCGAAAGTACACGAATATAATTTAGTTAGTTTCAATGAGAATGATTTCATTGCAATCACTACTAGGGCTTAAGGAAAGCTAACTGAAACGAAAGTCAAAAACAAAAACATAGGCTTGTTACTGCTACTTCCACCGATAAGATGGCATCTATAGTCCAAAAATTAGCTAACAAATCCCCGTGTGTTCCTAAAAAAATAGCAAGTGTTACATTGATAAAGGATAGCAAAGAAAGCTACAGCCTGACCCAAGAAAATGTTTTATAGCTCATATATCAAAGGCAATCAAGCATAATCAATTTTTGCTAAGGCTTATGCTAAAACAATTGAATCTGTCTCTAAAATTGTTGCCTCTTTACACATTGTTAATGTAATGAAAAATCATAATGTTAACATTTCAATGTGGGACACTCTAAGTATTCCAAGACAACAAGATTTAATTTCTCATGAACTAGCTAAGCTACATATTTCTTCAAAAATAGTAAAAAAGGAAGTTCATAAGGCGAGACATAATCCGTGGAACATTTGAACAAGACCACATTAAAGAAGTTAAGTGGATGGTTTAGAAATTTTTTTAATGCTCATGACATCAAGAATCCACCCCTTTTTTATCTATCGTTGATTATTGGAGAACATCTTGTTCATAATTGTATGGTGGACAATGGCACAAGTAGCACAAATTTGTCAAAGCAATTATGGAAAAATTGGGTCTACGGTGAGCCTACGAAAAGAGTGTCTTAGAGCTTGATGGAACTACAACTAATACGATTGGTGTAATCAGAAATTTAGAGGTAACATTACATGTTTGCCCAAATTTTTCTATTCGCAAGATGTTATTGTTTTATATTTACCTCCATACTTTGCCTTATGCTTATCTAGAGACTTAACAAAGAAAGATAGGAGGTTATCTCTCTTCAGATTTGTCCTTATTTTTCACTACACGTTACGGCACCAAAGTTATTATCAATTCAAAACCATTGGCCAGATTTCACATCGAGCCTCATTCTCCAAATGCGGTGGCTAACTATTCACTTTAGATCAATCATATTTTGATGATGTAGCTCATGTTTCAGCTTTATATGGTGTTTCTAACATGTTTATGGATGAACATACAGTGGAAGAACATTCTCATGATCCTTTTAAGGAATTCAAAGAACATCTGTTCGGTGATTATTGTATACATGAAGAAAATACACCACTTCCCTTGCTGTCCAAAACAAAAAATTCAACGGAAGGGATTTGGAAGCTTCATTTTCATGGAGCTAAGAGAAAGAAAGGATAGGGAGTAGGTTTGATGCTCACATCACCTACAAAAAAAGGTATTTCTCATCTTTGAGTCTCTAATTTTCATGCACCTACAAAGTAGCTGAATACGAAGCATTAGTTCATGGTTTGCTTTGGGCCAGAAAGAAAGGTATCAACACATTACAAATATTTGGTGATTCTAAGTTGGTTATCAATCAAGTAAATAATTTTAATGGTTGTAAGAATCCATTAATGAAGTCTTACAGACATAGAGTTTTAGACTTAATGGAATATTTTGATGTTATTAATATCCAATCTATTATTAAAAGCTGAAAACAAGCATGCGAGACAGGACATGCAAGAGTTGGTGCTAGTTTTGAAGTGCTTTGGAACAAATAGAGAATAGAAAAATTCAGCCTCATATAAAGCTAATTGTCGAGATCTTGATACCGATAATGATTCAATTGGAAATTTTTTGAAATTGATGATCAAATCTATAGGTTTTTACAAAGAAGAAGCTGAGTTTTACAGTAGTTAATCAAGATAAATTACAACACTTATATGGTGACCAGATTGTTCATTAAAGAAAAATAATCTACCTCGAGGTCTGGTCACATTAGAAGACATCTTCAAGACTGACGATCGGTGAAGGAAGGTCAAGACTAAGATTTCAACACATGTTGATAATTACAAAGAGATCTCATTGATGAAGGAAAAAAAAAGGTTCCTTAGCTAAAAAATAGTCATTTATTAATCTTTGCAAGGAGTTTAAAGATGTTTTCACTTGGAAATACCAAGACCTGAAAGGGTTTGATCCCGTTTAGCACAACATATTATTGAATTGCAGCAAAATTCTAAAGCTGGTTAGAAGAAGCAAATGCCTAAATCCCAAAACACAAATGCCTCTAAAGAGGAAATAATTATCTAAATTGATTGAATCGGGTATTATCTTTCCAGATTAAGCATTCAAGTTGGTAGCCAATCTTTTCCTATTAGGAAAAATAATGGTGAAATCAGATTATGTTTAGATTTCGAGAGATATTAATAAAGATTCATTAAAATATCATTACACACTCCCAAATATGGATCATATTTTAAGAACTTTTCTAGTGCGGAGATAGATTATCTCTCCTAGATGGTTATAGTGGATACAATCATATTTTAGTCCAAGAATAGGATAGGTACAAAACAAATTTTACCACTAAATGGGGTACTTATGCTTACAAAAGGATGCATTTCGGCCTTTCAAATGCTGGTGCAACATTTCAACGTGCAATGGACATGGATATTTCGTAGCTTGTTAAATAAATGAATTTTGGTTTATTTAGATGACATTACTTTGTATTCTCAAATAAACCAAAAGAACATCTAATACATCTAAGGAAGACCTTTCGATTATGTAGACAATTTGGGATATCTTTGAATCCGCTAAATTTTATCTTTTCAAGTACATCAAGGTAAATTTCTTGGTTATATTGTTTAGAAGAAAGGATTAGCAATTGATCCTTTTAGAATTGAAGCTATCTCATAGATATCATTACCTCATCATAAGAAGGCATTACAGAGTTTTCTTGGAAAAATCAACTTTGTTAGAAGATTTGTTCCAAATTTTGCAGCATTGGTTAAACCATTAACACCTATGCTAAAGAAAGAGAAAAATTTCTCTTGGACCAGTGAAGGGAGAGAAGGATTTGAATTAATCAAAGTAGTTATCTCTCAAGCTCCTACTCTTGCAAATCCAAATTTTGATAAATATTTTACAATGTATGCACTTGCAGAGCTGAAACAATCTCACCATACTAACTCAGTCAATGATGAAAATATTGAGCATCCTATTTCTTTCTTCTGGACGAGCTTGCATGATTACGAAACAAGGTACACATTCCTTGAAAAAAAAGTACTTTCATGGTTAGGGGACTAAATAATTTCAAGTACATGCTTTCAAAAATAAAATCCATGTTCTTGTTTCTCATCCAAGTGTGAAAGCTTTCTTGCTTTAAATAAAGAATTGAATGAGAAAAGAGAAAATTGGATAACAAAGGTCATGGAATATGATGTTGATATTTGGGTTGCTAAGATAGTTCGAGGTAAAGGATTGTGTGAACATCTAATTTCTGATATGGAAAAATAGCAAACTACGAGAATGGATGATTCAAAACAATGTGCTAAAATTGAATATCAACAATCGAAAATCATGGTTCAACCAGAAAATCAGCAACCTGAATTTTCTCAAGAAGTCTAGGAATCAAGATTGATGACTAATTTGGTCAACTATTTATAGCATGACACCTATCTAGAAGGTATGGACAAAAATAAATGCATTTATTTCAAATTACAAGTTGTACCCTATATCCTTATTGATGGTGTGTTGTTCAAAAGAGATATAAATGGAATCTTGTTGTGATGTGATGACTATGATAAATTTCAGAAAATCTTTAGAATTCCATGAAATTCCATGAAGGTACCACAGCCTTAAAAATTATGAAAGTTGGTTACTATTGGCCTGGCATATTCAAGGACTATTTTGAATGGATTAGAAAGTGTAAAAATGTTCTTTATTTGTTGGAAAAGAAACGTTTAGCTTCGCTTCCTTCTGACAACTATTTTAGTTGTTCAACCTTTTATGCGGTGGGGTCTTGAATTTATTTGCATGATAAACCCACCTTCATCACAAGGACGAAAATGGATCTTAAGCTGCTTTCATTATTTTATAAGATGGATGAAGCAATATCCTTGAAGGATGTTAACGAAGATTTGATACTATCCTTTTATGAAGGGATATTTTGTAGATTTGGTGTTCCGAAACTATCATATCACATAATGCTTTAGCATTTCTTGGTGCAAAGATAATAGATTGGGTTGTCAACCATGGATTTTACTTAATTTCTTCATCTAATTATTACTTGCAAGGTAATGGCTTAGCTGAAAGTACTAACAAGAACCTTTTAAGGATCATCAGAAGGACACTCAAATATAATCAAAGAGCTTGGCATCTGATGTTGAATTCAACACTTTGGGCTGATAGAGTAACTCCTAAAAGTTTAGTTGGAAACTCACCATAGAAACGTGTGTATGGAAAATAAGCAAGAATTCCTATTTCATTTGAGTTACCCTGCATTTTATTTGTTGCATCAAATGGAGTTGCTTGAGACCGAACCATTACGGAGTTCGTTATGCGAGTTAATGGAATTACAAGAGATAAGAGATCAAGCCCATTTGAATATTGAAAAGAATCACAAACATGTGAAGAATACTTGTTGATGGCGAATCGTTGCACCCCTGAATGTTTGCAACACGATGGGTTGAGACTCTCAGTGCGATTGCATAACATGGAGCTTTTCCCAAGTGTGGGACCTTGCAAAATCGGAAAAGCTCTCCGGATGAAGGCCGGTTCCTATTCCTCTATTCAGATGCACACAAAAAAATTTAGAGGATTTACTCAAAAACCTAATCTAACTTTCCAAGGAGACAGGGTAAGAAGATGCATAAAATAAAACCTAAACTACAAAGGTGATGCACCGAGGAATGAAGAAACACTGTCTTGCCAATAAACACAGACCATTAAAATGCAATGCAAGATCATGCACAGATAGCTAGATTCATAGTGAAAGATCAGGAGGATGCAAATGAACATAGAGAGGGTTGAGAATCATCCACAGACATGCATTAATTTGCTCCAAAGATTGATACAACACACTGTAAAATGCCAAGAGGCAAGGTTGCATTACAGTTTCAAATGGGAGGTTTTAACTCCACAAGTTCACCTGCCAAAGAGAAGAAGGGAGGGGCAAAACAAAAATTTCCAACCTTTAGAAAGAAGCCCCTCCTTACAATTTATAGGAGGAAAAAGAGAGGGAGAAGAGAGGAATTCAAAATCTGCCCCAACCACCTCCAGAATGCACTTAACTCATCTCATAATGATGGTAGGTGAGAACCCCAGTGAACCCAAAAGTGGCGAACTGTATTTTGCATTTTTAAGAATTTTTCTCACCCAATTAAAGATATCCAATCGTAGTTGGACAAATTACCTCGTAGGCTTTCCAAAAGTCGAACCTTGCATGAATACGAGCTCCCAGTCAAAAGTTATGGCCATCTAAATATTTGCACCAGGGTCTGCTTCCTGTGAGTGCTCAAAATGTTGCGCCTCCTGAAGATGCACCTTGGTGTATCCATGTGTGTGTCGACATCCTCTTACATGCACCAAGGTGAAACTTTTCTGTGTCGACACTCCATGTCATGCGCCATTTCTGTGCGCCAAGGCGTAACTTTTCTGTGTCGACACTCCGTGTCATGCGCCATTTCTGTGCGCCAAGGCACAACTTTTTGTGTCGACACTCCATGTCATGCGCCATTTCATGCACCGACTGTAACTTTTTCTGTGTCGACACTCTATGTCATGCACCATTTCTGTGCGCCAAGGCACAACTTTTTCTGTGTCGACACTCCGTGTCATGCGCCATTTCTGTGCGCCAAGGCGTAAATTTTTCTGTGTCGACACTCTCATGTCATGTGCCATTTCACGTGCGCCCAAGGCGCAAATTTTTTTGTGTTGACACTCCGTGTCATGCACCAAGGCGCAACTTTTTCTGTGTCGACACTCCGTGTCATGCGCCACTTCTGTGCGCCAAGGCACAACTTTTTCTGTGTCGACACTCTGATTTTCTTTGATTTCCAGATTCTTCCGCTTGTCTATATCTACCCGGGGGGAAAGATATATACAACAATACTTTTGATAAGAAAGCCAAATTCAGAATCTTCAATGAAGGAGATATTATGTTAAAGTGGGATGCTAATTGTGCAAAGCCAAGAAGACACAAAAAGTTTGATAAAATTTGGAGTGTCCCTTACATGATTTTGGCTTGCAAAGAACACAATGTTTTTCAGCTTTTGAAGTTGAATGGAGAGGAACTTACCATTCTGAATGAATGATATTTTCTCAATCACTCTTATTGAAAATATTACGGTGATTGTTAGAGTAGGATTTCCCTCAATAAGTGCGGTTTTACGCACATTGCATTGTTTTTCAATTCAATAAGTGCATTCATACACGTAATTTGGTTTACGGAATCCTTTCCTAGTTTTAGTTTCGTTTTGGAAGGGTTGGACCTTTCGGAAAGGAAAATTTTTGTTATATGTTTGGACTCCATGCCCAATGGACAAGAGAAAGGCACTTTGGTGTATAAGCTCACAGCAGCTTTCCCAGTAGGATCGCCAGAAATTTTGACAATTTTTGCACTTGTGCGAAAATTGGTAGCTCAAAACTTTGTTACGATGGAAGGCATTGGTGAAGTATACCTAAGATACGGAGATTTTTTTAGATTATGTTATTACTACTAGTTTATTTAAATGATTACATGAAATCAGTAGTTAGGTGTGTTGTTACAAAATGTAACAGATCACATAGTTTGCAATTTCACGACTATCTTCGAAAAAAGAACACAAGGCCCCAAAGGACAAGGTTGTGTTGTCTTGATGAAGACATTCAATCATAGAATAGGTGAAATGTTGAGTTTTGGGATAACAAAAATAATTACATATTACAGAAATCATAGTTCATTACTTTGGATTTTACAAGTTTTTTTAATTTTTCTTCCTTCATGATTAAGACATTCAATTCTATTACTGAGTTGTTTAGTTCATAATACAATCCATACATAAAGATGAAATGCAGAAATAAATACACAACTCATTTCCAGAATTCAATATTTTATTCATAAGGGATTTCAATGTTCCCACACAAGCCGTGGGATGTAACTGAAAAGTAAAGTACAACTACTAAACTAAGAGGTACACATGTATGAAAAATAAAGTAAAGGAGTATGAGTGAACCCATCATTACCTTGGGGGTTTCTTTGTTGTTCAAGTATCTCAATTCTAGCTTTTGTCCCTGCTTCATCTTCATTGTAGAATTCACTATACCCGAAAAGAAGAAAAGAGAAAACTATCAATTACGAGCTCAGAGATCAATTCATATTCCTATATTTTTCTAGTTCATGCATATGAATCTCTTTAAAATAGGAGATATAATTTACTTGAAGATCAAACTACATACATGCTTCACTCAAACAGAAATAAGAAACGTGGAAAAGAGAGGCCAAAAAGCCCAAGTATTTTTCTCTCGACTTTTTCCTAAGTGTGTAGGTACAAAGTTGCATGTGCCCGAAGAAGAAATAGACAAGTCATAAATACATGTTGGAAAGAAGAATTAATATAACTCAAATTCAATATTTTCGCAAATGGAATAAGTTATAGTACAAGAAGGTTCTAGAAAATTTTTGATGAGGGCTTCGCCATGTAAAATGGACATTTACGACTTTTATAATGCTACTTTCAACTTATTACATGCTTTAAAAGAAATATATAAATTAAGTAAATAATACAGAAAAGTAGAAAAGCATGCCATGATCAAGATAAACATTTATGATGTTTCAATCCAGAAAAGTGTTGCTTTCATATTCTCGAACTTAAAAATACAATTACTATAGTTGAAACAGAATGAAGAAATAATTTTGGAAAATTTTTGCCGGGCTTCACCATGAAAAATCAACATTTTAAATTTTCTAGCATGCCAAAAATACTACTTTCAAGGAAATAAAGCATCTAAGTAAAAGAAACAAGATTATAGTGTACCAACAAGTCATAGAATCATCATCAGAATCAAAGTATGTAACCATCATGGTTACCAAGGATCTTTACTGAAGGTGAACTAAAGAAATACAAAAGAATGCAAGTTTCATAATTTTCATTTTATAGTTTTATCAAACTCGGAGCTTTGTTTTTATCCAAAAAAGCAAGTATTTGAGATCACAGGGTAAGAAAAGTGAAACATATATTATTCATCTATCCTCGAGTAAAGAACTCCATCTCAAGTTACATAACTAAGTTCGAGTTCAAAGAATATGCAATTACAAGTTGCAAAATATCAACCAAAAGTGAACTTCTTTAGTTGAGGAAGAAGGAGAAAATAGAAAGGAAAGTGAAGGCAACTATCAAGTGTAGCCACTCTTCTAGTTCAAAAGGATAAGTAAAGGAAATTTTTACATTAGAGTAGAGCTCCAGAATAGAGGAATTACAAAATGACATTTGCCATTACTCAAAAAAAGAAAAACATGAGATTGTAGAACTACAAGAAGATAACATACAAACTAGAAATCCTATCTATGAACAAAATGGTGAAAATGAAATATGTAAAGTCCAGTTTAGCTTAAGAGGATGAATCTGGAAATGAGAAATTGCAGAAATAGAAAAACCAGAGATCCACATCTCCTCATTTCAGAACATTAGAAGTCAATTTAAGCATTTAAAATAAGCAGAGATCACAAATCTCGAACACAAGACTAAAACCTAGTGATTACATGGCCGAATAAAAGGAAGTACATAGCTCTAAAAGAAACTATGTGAAGTGGTTTTCAACCCAGGTTATCCAAGTTAATCTTTTGGAATTAAAATTTGAGATCATACAGGTACAGATGAAGGAAATCATTCAGTTCTTTCCACACATTATTAAGAATATTTGTTACAGGGTTTCCAAAAATTTGAAATGAGCACAAGGTTTGATCAAGAACTTCCAGTTGGAGTCAAAATTAGTGAACCCACCAGAATGGTTAGATTAGGACTAAAATGAAGGACCCATAATGGGTTTTGGCTCAGAGACCAAGGTTGCCTCAAAAATCACATGGAAAATGAAAGAAAATAAATGATCATCAGTGTTTTGAAGCCGAAATAGCAGTGATAAATCAATAGTGATGCTCATGAGGTCCAAATGTACCTTGTCTCATCAAACAAGTGATATCGATTGCACATTTATGAAATCAAAAGACTTCAATGATGGCGGCCAAATGGTGAAGAACTAACGGAATCTTGCTCGAAAGTTTAAATAGAGAAGAAACCACAAAGGTACAAACTCACTCGAACTCAGAGATGGTGGCCATGAAATTGGTACAGAGACTCAAGATGACAGAATCCTCTAAAAATCTCATGAAAAAAAGCTCGTAAAACATGAATATTTGAGCACTTCCAGAACTCTCAAGAAATAGCTACCAAAAATACAAACTCACAGAGACCAAATATGCAAGAGCCAAGCTTCACAGATCAAAATGGCAGTCTACACAAAATTTTCCATGGCTTCACCGCTCTCTGTGAGCAAGCCAAAAAATGACCAAAAATGATAGAGCTCGGGAATTTTAAAACTCACCCACCTCAGTCAGTTTAACCTAACTCATACTGAGTTAGCGATCAACATTCAGAGATTGATCCGTGCGGGAATCAAAGGCTAAGAAACATTCAACAAATTTCAAAGCAAACCACCAGATCATGATGTCACCGACCATATTCAATGCAAACCTGAAAACCCTAACCACAGGTTCAAAATCGATGGTTTGTGATTAGATAGGACAGAGATCGAATGGCCGAGGATAAATCACAAATTCTCAATTAATGCAAGGCATATTCCCGTAAAACCAATGGCTAAGATCACATTGTAACTCATTGCACTTAAAGCTCAAATTTATCGTCATTGATCACATTAAAATCCAAATCAAAACCCTAATCAAATATCAAGATCAACGGTTGGTACCAAATCTATTCGAGATCAACAACTAGCATCATTTTTCCAAATTGTCAATGCATACTCAAGGTTACAACTAACTTTACCCGAGTAAGATAACATTGACAATCATTTAAAGGGTCGACCATCGTGAAGGGGACAGCCCAATTATATTTTAAATCATTGTTTTGAACTTTTAAGGTTTGTGTATATATATGTGGTCAAACATGCAAAGGGGTCTAAATCATCAAACTATTGTCCAAGCTCCAAATGAATCAACATCCGACCAAATTATGTGGCACAATGATCACTGAAAAGGTGGGTCTTTTAAAACATACAATTTCCAATATGAAAAGGATGAAAAGTATATACATGCATGTATTAATCAAAATGTGGTTGAGACTATAGTGGCATGTGTCATGTAAAATGGTCGACCCTGTCATGTTTGCTAAATCCACAAAGGTGGCCAAACCATGGTGGAGTGCAAAGGTGGTCCCCACTATTGAAGGAGCTAGAGATTATTTGTAATATGTCACCCTTGTGACTATTAGAAGCCAAGAGATGTCAACATTAGAACATGTGCACATGGACAGGTGGTCCCCACAATGGATGTTTATTTTTGCAAGTATTGCAATTATTTTTATTCACAAATAGAGAGTTTATTTTTTGCATACTTCACAAGAGGATAGAACAAACAAGAAGACGCATTCACATACACAAGGAAAGAGACTCGCTAAGCAAGCAAACTTATTATTAGCAAATTATTCACCCTTGTTTTCTTAAAAATAGAATACATCAACTTCAGTTTGACAGTATTGTAATAAAGGCTATTAATGCCTATTTTTAATTGCATGTTCTATTATTATTCCTTTATTTATTAATAGATGAAGGATAAAAATAGGATGCATGGGTGAGTACAAGCCTTAGTCTATTTTAGGAAGGGTGGGAAAATTATTTTTCTATATATTATGTGCCTTGGCAAAGCACGAGAGGAGGAATTTTTATATAGAGTACTCAAGAAATTTTTGCCAATTTTTCCTTCCGAGTGTGAAGTATTCTCTACCTTTCCAATCATTTACAGCTTCTATATGTTTCTATTAGTCTTGTGAATGAAAATTCCTTGATTAATCATCTTACCCTCGCTTGCAAAATTCAATTGATTTATGCATGATATTAATGTGCATGTTTAGCTTAGCAAGATATCATTGTGATACTTTCCTCAATACCTCAAAGTGTTTTACCCTTAACATTATAAAGAAAATTGTTGTTTCATGCATCAAGAATCCTTTCACATATCAATTGTGCACATACTCACTCAAATCCCTCATACAAATTTGGTGTATCACCTTAGTTTTAATTATTTTACAGTCATTTTTTACCCTTAAACCCCAGAAATTAGTTTAGGATACATCAACAAGGAACCAACCTTGATACCAGAGACTCACCTCAAAATAGGTATACCCATAGACCTGAGGTGTTTCCATTGTATCTATGAAAGAGAGAGATCAAATTTTGCAAGCTTAGAAAACCTAAAGCCGTCTTTCTATAGGGTGCACTTTCGAGAGATAACAAATCCTTAGTGGTGACTCCATGTTATTTAAATTATTTATAAATACCAAAGTGTCTTAACTTATATCAATTGAGATTTGTCATTAATATCTGCAAAGCTAGAAGGAAGAAGATATTTCTTCACCAAGGACCCTAGTAGAAGGTTGTTTCAAGAGTTGGGAAAGTCTAATTCAGAAGGAAGAAGATTTTGGAAGGCTATTGGAGATCAAGCATCAAGAAAAGAGATCTCCATTGGTGAAACTGATTAGCCTGTGATTGAATATTGCAATATCTCCTCAAATTCTTCGAATTAGGTAGTCTCTTTGTTGAATTGAATTCTCCATCTGGTAAGGGTCCTTCATATGTATTTGAAACATTTGTTTCTCAATCTGCCCCTGTATTTTCAAAATCTAATAGAGTTTTCAAAGAGACAGAGCCTTTAGAGGGCATTCATTCTAAAAATTGTATCCTTGTACCACACAGACCCCTCACTCCTCGTCATTCTCGTTTCTTTTGTAAGATCGCCTCCTCAAAATAATATGGCTCAACATCCACCCATACCTCCATTTATTGTTAATACTTTTGGTCCCATCAATTTTAGAGGTATGGTTGGCTATCCAAATGTTGTGCCACAAGATGTAAGAAACATATTTCCTAAGTTTCAAGGAAATAATGCAATAACTAGTGATCAACACTTGAAACTCTTTGTCAATATGATGGAGGACTTCAAATATATTTTTAGGATGTATACATTAAATTATAAATTCATACTCTAGAAGAAGATGCAAGGGACTAGTATAAATCTTTTCCAAATAATTTCATTGACTCACAGGACAGAGATGAAGAATGCTTTTAGGATGCAAAGATACGGTGATAAAATGGATCCTAGGTTTCTTTTACGAGAGTTTGAAAATATGAAAAAGAATCCTAATGAATCGGTGCATGATTTCAACACTAGATTTAACAAAACATTAAGAATACTTCCTGTTAATTTGAGGCCACGTGATGAATCATGTCCGATAAAGTATTCAGTGCATTTAATAATAAATTTTCTAACTATTTGAGGGATAAGAACACGGGAACGTTGAGGCATGCCTTTACCATGGCTCTGCAAATTGAGAACAACAACAAAGTAGTTGGAAAACCTCCTAAGATGGAGGGTGTTAAATTGATCAACCCCGAGAAGCCTCAATCAAGTAAGGTTGTGGATCTTGAGGAAGTTGTAAGGAATTTGGTTGGGGCTATCAAATAAATCTCTACAAACTCGGCCAGGAAAAGAAAGGAATTAGAAAAGGGTCTTAGGGTCAGCATAGGCAACAAGGATAAGACAAACTTGCAAATCATCCTAGAAATAATCATAGGTCCGATGACGAGAGGTAAGGGACCCATGGGAGCTAGACAACCCCAAGCTAGGTAAAATAGAGTAGGGTCTGATCCTCTAAATGCCGAGTTGATGTTGTTGAAGAGACAAATCAAATGGATTCGTGTGACAAATTCTTCTTACCCCACCCGCCATGTGAAATAGATCAGAAATTTGAAGAAGTTGATGATGATGCATGCATGGTGGACTACTCTACAAGCTCACAACAAGGAGTAACTTCAACTCGAGGTAATAATTACAAGAACTACTGTAAGTTTTGGGACTGCATTCACTAGGTACCTCTTCTTCCTCCCTCTCATGCTTTAGAGATAGATATGGTGCAAGCATTTAATATTTCTAATAATGATTTTGAGTACCTAAGAGCTCTAATGATTAAGAGGTACAATGGAGGAATCCCATAAAAGAGGATTATCGATTGCTAATGAATGTTGTTGTGGCACAAGAAAAAGAGTATCACACAAGAAGTAAAGTTGTCATAGGGGCGGGGCCTCAAGCCAAACCAAAGACCCCAGCTTCTCACCAATGTCCCAAAGGAGACTCCAAATAAATATGCATCTAGAAAATTCCATGTTGTCTTAAGTAGAACTTGTGTGCCCACCCATGCCAAAAATATTAAAAACCTTGTGCCATATAATGAGCTTTTCAATCTTTCTCCAAATGCTACTTTTCCCAAATACATTCCCTATGACATTTCCCAAGTCTTGAGTCAGATCAAGATTTTTGTCCCAATTGTGGAACTACTTAGGATTCCTAAGCATAAGAAGAGGGATTTTGAGTATTTGGGATTGGAGGAAGATAGGAGTGCCCAAGGAAGAAATATAAATAATGTAAATACTCCTCCTCCAACCATTACAGACCTAGAAAAACCACCAACATTAGAGGAGATAGGTGAACCACCTAAAGTTTACTTGGGGACATATTTAGTTGAGTCTCAGTTAAATGTTGATCCATTTTTTACAACACTGATTATTAAAGACAGACTACTACACAATTGTATGTTTGACTCCGGAGCATCATGCAATGTTATGCCTCTGGAAGTCATGAATGAATTGAACATTAAAGTGATAGCAGCCTATGGCAAGTGTACTGTAATGGATTCTAGAGAGGTCCCAATTGTAGGGTTGTGAAAGGTTTTGTGGTACAACTTGCAGCTTATATGGGTAAGAACTTTGAAACTTGATGTTGTCATTGTTGATTTCCCTACAAAATGGGGCTTGTTGTTATCAAGAAAGTGGGCTACAAGTATTGGTGGAAGTTTTCGGATGGATATGTCTTTTTCTACCATTCCAATTGAAGGCATCCTTGTAAAGCTATATGGAGAAAAGAAAATGTTGCACCTCATTAAAGATCCAAATAATGCTTCTTATGAAGTGTTATATGCTGATGTAGATGCAAATAACTTTTTGGGGTTTTTTGATGGCAAGGAGCACAAGATTGATCAGTGCAAATGTCTTGAACAAGTGGGTTTACCTTGGACCTTGTTATTTGATGGAGCCTGTTCCAAGTTTGGAAATGGTGCTAGCATTGTTCTGATCTCCCCAAGCCAAGAAGAGTTTGTCTTTTCTTTCAAAATTAACTTTGAATGCACTAACAACATTGCTAAATATGAAGCATTGTTATTAGGCCTGAGAATTGCATGGAAATATGGTATAAAGGATGTCATTGTCAAAGGGGATTCAGAATTGATTGTCAAGCAAATTAGGAAATCAGTATGCTACTAAAAATTAGAGAATGAAACAATACAAGCATGTAGTTTGGGATTTGATTGAAATGTTTGAATATTTTAATATTGTGCACCATGATAGAAAGTTTAATGTTGTTGCAGACAATTTAGCATTGCTAGGATACAGATTTGGGAATTGTACAGTGTCTCCATTTTGTGAGTATGATGTTTAAATACTAACAAGGTCATATGTCCTGATAACATTAAAAGTTGGAAATTGTTTGTTGATGATGCCTAGGTGAAATGTTTTCTACATAACCAAGGTGATTTTTCTAACCAAAATATAGATTGGGAACCAATGGTGTGTGTTGTTGAAGGAAAGGAAACTTTATTTGGCAAAGACATCATGCAACTGAAGATAAAAAAATTCCAAGAGGTATGGTGGCTCTTGAGTCAAACTTTGATAATGTTGATTGCATTATTAAAAGAAATATGTCTATTTCAAGAGATGTGGAAGAGCACGACCTAGGTACAAAGGAAAATCCATGTAAAATCTGGTTAGGAAGCAATCTCAACAAGGAAGAGAAGCAGTCCTATATTCAATTGCTAAAGAAATATCAAGACTGCCTAGCTTGGTCTTACTTTGAGTTGAAGGCATACAGGAAGATTTGTTCTAACATGAGATTTCTCTTGAGTCTAATGCTAAGCCTTTCAGGAAAAAATAGAGGCCCATCAATCCACTTCTTTATTTGAAGATGCAAGAAAAACTGAATAAGTTGAGGGATGGAGGAATCATTCACCCATAAGGTACTCTTCTTGGGTTGCAAACCCGTGCTGTCATAAAACATAATGGTGTCATAAGGCTATGCGTAGAATTCAGAACTGAATAAAGAATCATTGAAAGACAATTACCCCTACCAAACATGGAGAATATGCTACAATTGGTAACTCGTTCCCATTGTTATCTACTTTGGAAGGGTTTTTGGCTATAATCAAGTCGTTGTGAAGGAGTCGAGAGAATAAAGACTACCTTTACTACTCTTTAGGGAACTTATGTCTATGTCAAGATGCCTTTTAGCTTAATGAATGCTTTGGAGAAACTTTCCAAAGAGCAATGGATGTAGCATTTTCTCGTTATATCAATGATTTCATTGTTGTTTATCGGATGATGTAATTGTGTTTTCTAAGAATAGAAATGATCACTTGCAACACTTGGATAGAATGTTGATAAGGTGTAGAGAGTATGGAATATCATTAAATCCCAAGAAGTGTCACTTTGGAGTGCAAAAGGAAAATCTTATTGGTCACATTGTATCAAAAGAAGGGGTCATGATAGATTCGAGAGAGAGTGGAAGCCATCAACAAGGTTCCAATTCCAAGGACTAAGAAGGGAATTCAATTCTTCTTTGGAAAATAAATTTTATCGAGAAGATATGTGTCTAACTTTACTTGAGCCGACCATCCTCATTACTAGCATGCTGAAGAAGGACCAAGTTATCAAATGGGAAGAAGTTTCCATTAAAGATTTCAATGGGATCAAAGAAGAACTAAAGCATGCCCCATTTTTGGCAGCTTCAAATTACAAGAATCCTTTTCAATTGTTTTCTTTTGTTTCAAAAACACCATTGCATCTGTTTTATTATAGAAGGATGATGAAGGGGCTAATAGACCAATTGCCTTTTTCAGAAGGTTTTACGAGCGAGTGTAAGTACACAATCATGGAGAAGAAAGCATTTTCCTTAGTGAAAGAAACAAAGTTTTTAGACCCTACATCTTAAGTTCTAAAGTTGTTTCTTATGTTCCCCACACCATGGAGAAAGACATCTTATCGAGATATTGAGGTCTCAAGAAAAAAATATGCGAGATGGGTGAACAAGTTGCATGAGTCCGACATGGATATCCAAACCACGAAATTGGTAAGAGGTATGGGCCTAGCTAAGCTTATGGCTAAGAGCAACCTGCAAAATATTGAGGTGAATGAAGTAGAAGGAGAAAGGGTGGATGTATTTGAAAATTTGGTAAGTTCTGAATGGTACAAAGATATAATATTTTATCTCGAGACATCTATGTTGCCTCGAATATTTGGGTAAAAATATAAAAAGAACTCTAAAGTTAGCCTCTCAAAAGTATGTTATTACTGATTTTGGGTTAGCTTGGAAGAACCACGAGGAGTGCTCTTGAGATGCATTATCAAGATGAGGCCCCAAAATAATTTCTGATCTCCATCGAGTAGTACGTGGGGAAATTTTGCTTGAAGAGTTACAACACAAAAATATTGAGGGCTGGTTATTAGTGCCCAAATCTCTTCAAGGATACAACTCTATTGGTTAGGAAATGTGAAAATTGCTAGTATTTCTCTGGAATAATGAAGGATTCAAGCTCCCTTCCATTACATCTTGTGTCGGTTGAGGCCTCATTTAGATAATGGGAAATGGACTTCATAGGGAAATTTTTATCCTTCCAGTGTTGGTCATAAATGGATTCTTGTAGCCACTAATTATTTCACTAAGTGGGTGGAATCACCCTACAAAGAAGGCAACACACTAAGTTATCATGGACTTCATGTTGAATCAAATCATATGGAGATTTGAAGTTCTAGCCAAAATTGTTGCTTGATAATGCCATGAGTTTGAGCCAAACCTTTGGTGGTAATGTGTAAAGAGTATGGGATCAATTTGACATATGCTTCTAACTACAATCCCCAAGGAAATGGACAGGATGAGTCTAGTAATAAAAATTGTTGAAGATCATCGAAGAACCTTGGAGCTGAACAAAAGGAAGTGGGGTGAATAACTAATGTTTTTGTTTGGGCTATGAGAATCACTATCAAAAGAGCTACTGGTAAAAGCTCGTTTGAATTGGTATATGGACCTCAAGATTTGCTTCCCTCAATTGCAATTGTCTTCATTTTAGTTTTTCAATGTTGAAGACCAAGAAGTTAGTCCATATGATGCTCGAATCAATCAGATTATTGAGTTGGATGAAGAAAGAAGGGCATCCCATCAGTGGCATGTGAAGTTTAGAGAAAAGTTGAAGAATTTATTTGACAAAAAGGTGACTCTAGAGCTTTCAACATTGGGGATCTTGTGCTTTTATGGGATAACAGGCATGAAGATAAGGGCAAACATGGTAAATTTGATGCATTGTGGATGGGCCCTTATTCCATTGATATTTGAATTGGTGAAAATACTTTCTTCCTAAAAGACTTAGATGAGGAACTGCTTGAATTGCCTGTTAATGGCAGGCATTTGAAACATTTCCTTGATTGATTTCTCAGAATCAAGGTATACTCCATTTGTACAGTGTATAGTTCTTTGTTCTCGTTCTACTTTTGTGTTTTTGTTCATTCTAGTCCTTGGTGACCTAGTTTTGCTGGTTTCTCGGTTCATTTTTGGAGGATGGTTATGGTTGTTCTGCTCTACAAGATTATTCTTTTACTCCATTGCCCAATGGTCTATTTTTGGCACTTGTTCTACTATTTGTTCTTGTGGCACTCACAGGCAGTGCCCATCCCCAAGTTGGATCCAATTTTGGTGCTCAAATTAGTCTTACCCCGTTTGCCATTGAGATTCCTTAGTTTGTGGCCTCTATCATGTTTTCTATCTCCCTGTATGGTACTTGAAGACTCTGTCCTTAATTTGGTTTCCATGATCAGTCCCTTTCCTTGGTTGAGGATCACTTAAAGGTCTAGAATTTTTTTTTCATTCCTCTATCCATCTCAAAGAGTTCAGAATTTGGTCGTAAAACTCGGGATTTTCCTTTCCCTCTATTTTCCATAGTTACGTTTTTTGTCCCTATATTTTGTGTCCCAAATATTTATGGAAACATGATTGGATGTGGCTTGGAGGATCAAATTTTTGCATTATATCATTTCCAAACTCTCTTGTATGTAAAGAAAGATTCATTTCCGGATAAAATGGTGGTTTTCCTACATTTTTACGTATTGACGGTGTGTTTTTCCCATCAAATTTACATCTATGCATCGTGGGAACATGGCCCTTTTTATTGGATGCGGCTTGCAGGAATTTTAAAAACTCTAAGGCTTGCCTCAACCCAAAATTTGTCCACATGGAGGAATGACACTCATTTAAAAATTTACCTTTTGGTTTGGCCTTGGAGTTATATCGTGGGACACATGGAGGTTTCCACTGCTTTTCCCAAACTTAGACAAATTTTCATGTAGCCGGTATAGTTTTGACGGGCCACGGACACGTGGAGGGTTGGTGCTCATTTGAGGATCCACCTTAGGGTCCCACTGCTTACAATTGTGATAGGGAGACATGTGGAGGCTTCCATCGGCTTCTCTTTGTATTTAAAATTTTAAAAGCAATTATCTAAGGCACCGAGACACATGGTGAGCCCACGTTTGTTCAGGCTCTCCACTCTTGGGCACCATCTCAAAGTTGCACCATGAAGACACGTAGAGGTTTTTTCTTGGTCTTCACATACTTAGAATTTTCAAGCATCTTTATAAAGGTCCGGGACACGTGGAGGGATCTGTGCTTGTTTGGGGACCGACCCCTAAGTTTTATTTAGAAGAAGCGCCAAGAGGACACTTGGAGGCTTCCGCTCACTCGCCATTTGCTTGGACTTTTCAATGGCCAAGGAAAACATCACAAACCCTAGACATATGGCACCTTCCGCTGAACCTTAAAATTTTTAAATGGACTCTGCCAGAGGCGAGACATGTGTTGAGCCCGCACTTTTTGGGGTCTTTGCTTTTGGGTACCATCTCAAAATACCCCATTGAGTGGCGTGGAGACTTCCGCCTGACTCCTTTTCGCCAAGACTTTTCAAAGGGCCAAAATCATTTTTCTTGGGTTTAGGTACGTGGAAGGCTCGTGCTTGTTTTGGAATTTCCGTGCTTCTCCTTTGTATTTGCGCCAACGAAACATGTGGATGGTTATGATATAAAGTGGAAAAGGGGAAGATCAATGGTTGTTGTAAATTTCACTTGTTTTTAGCCATTTTTCTCCAAAACTCCCAGACGTACATATGCACGTTTTTCATCATTCTTTGATGAAATTCTTTGTCATCTCTATCTATAAGGTTCCTTTGAATGGATTTTAAACTTAAATTGTGAGCCTAAGGATTTTTAAGGTTGATATTTTGAAGTTGGAGTTGTTCAGGCACTTGCAAAAATGGGAATTACCAAAGGAAACGGATGTGGGTAGAATTACGTGGGATAGAGAGGGAAAATGGATGAAATGATAAAAGTGCAGTGCAAAAGGTGAAAAAGGTGTTGCCTTGAGAGTAAAAAGGGATGACTGTCAAATCAAATATGCAGAGAGGCTCAAAAAATGATTAAAAAGGGGATTTCTCACATGACAGAATAAGAATGATTAAAAGGACTCCCTAAAATTTGTGGCATGGAATCCTAGTCATTAGTCGAGGGCCCAAGAAACATGATTATTTCACAATTGGTTCACTCGGTAGATTTCATATTTGAATTTGTTAAAAGTCATTGTCTTAAAAAATTGGTAACAAGAAAATGTCCCTCGAATATTCTTCCCTTTTGGGGAAAATTGATAGAGAAAATGTATAAATGTAATGAGAATACTCTTGCAAATGGTCAGAGTTTGAATCCCTAAGAGAAAATTTGAGAAATTCATCTTCGTGAGAGACCAAAGCCGAGATAACCTGTTATTTTCTTCTATGTTATATTTTATATCATGTCAAGTTGGTTGCATATGTATAGCCATTGATGAGCACTAAGATTTCTCTAGAAGCTTTCCACTGATGATGAATCTAAGCAATTTTGAAATTAATTTGTGTCCAATCTCTAGCAATTTGTGTCTGCTTTTGTTTTGGAATGTCTCAGTAAATAGTTCCTTTCATTTCTATTGCAATCTTACATTAATTTTTTTGTGAAATCACACAGATCTCATCCCTTTGTCGGTCTAATGGTATTTACAATTTCATTTAAAGAAGAGCCTTCATCTTGGATGAGATAAAAAATTTTAAATTCAATTCAAATTCATTTGTTGATAAAGATTATCTGTAAGTCTTTGGGTGTACCTTAGGCCCGATTAATCAGAAACTTTGGTGTATAATTCAGTCTTTCAATTTGATCCTCTATGTTGGAGTCTCAAAGATTATATGAAAACGTGCTGATCTCGGGCATCCATTAAATCACACTTTCGATTAAATGAACCTATTAATTGTTCTAAAGCTTTCTCGTTGTTGAATTTGCTCATTGTTGTGAAGTCCCTCTCAAGATATGGTATAATCAACTCTATCCTACTTCATCTCTGTTATCCTGCAAAATTGACAAGGGAAATTTACAGGTAACCATACAAAAATTCCATTTTGGTCCCCCTGAAGAAGTTTGATGATGTTCAAAATGGCCCCTTTCGAAAATCAAGTTATTTCTGAACTTAGCCATTTTTCAGCTTCTTCCCTATGTGCACTTCTTTACTTATCAACACTTCTCCAAAATGCACCTTTTGGAAATAAGGTGCAAGAATTCTCGTGTCAACATCAAGGAATCTGTGCCCACTCATAAAACCTAAGGTGCAGAAATTGTTATGTCGACATACCAAAATGTGTGCCACTTAAAAGCCCTTTGGCACTGGAAATGTTGTGTCAACATCTTAAAACATGCGCTAAGTATTTTTTAGGCGTTGGAAATGTTGTGTTGACATCCTCGAAATGTGCGCCAAGGCACTGGAGAACTCATGTCAACATCAATAAAATTGCGCTAAGGCGCATTTCACTCGTGTCAATGCTCTAAAAAGTGCGCCAAAAGAAGTTGGTGAAGTAATAAATGCCAGTTTTTCTATAAATAGGCACCCGACACTTGTCATTTTCATGAATTGAAAATTGAAAAAAGTGTTTTCTCTGCACCTGTCAGCCATCCTTTTCCACCCTGCATGCTATTTTTCGAGCTTGTGGATCCCACGTCATTCCTCGTCTTTTATAAATCTGGGTAAGTGGCTCCTCTCCTTGTTGTTTTTTTTTTTGTTCTCATTAGGTATTAGGGTTGTTATAAATATAAAATTTAGTGAAACATGCCTAAATGTAATATGCAAACCAGCTAAAGCCATTTTGTCTCTCCTTCCAGATCTGTAAATCTGGAAGACCCCTGCCTCCGAAGAAACCAAAAACTCATCTTTTCCTACCTATTTCCTTGCCAAACCAAACCTCTCTTTACCATCTAAGATATCCAAAAGAGAGAGAAAGAGAAATCAACAAAAATAAGTAAACTCATGGCACATTGTCCTTTCTTATAACATCTTCCAAAATGCACTTTTTCCCTTAGCATACTCTAAACCCATGCAACACAACTTTTTCAAAGGCCCAAACAAGAGACTCTTCATAAAGCATAGGCACAACACCCATAACATCAACATGCCATGTTGTGTGCTACAAAACCGCACCCTACGCCTTATCCTTGGTGCTGAAACTTTTCATGCAACACCTTGCAAAATTGCACCCTTATACTTGGCGCAACTTTTCCCAGGTCAACACCAAGTGCAATTTTCCTCATGTTGACACCTTCCTAAATGCGCTTTACCCTTTGCGCCCAAAATTGCATGTTAACATCCACAAAACCGTGCCCTTTCTGCTTGGCATAACTTTTCTCCTATCAACACTCTTGCGCAACTTTATTCATGTCAACATCTTCCAAAGTACACCCAACATTTTTAAACCTCTGCAAAGATGCTATGAACTCCGCGCCATGTACCCTAAGCCTTATAATTACTAGTTCTTCATTCTGAAAACTTTCATTATGAATAACATGATGGTTGACATGGGTCTTCTATGTTGGAACTCCTTGATTCTTCTTACAGAACAACACCATCCATCCTTAAGCTCACACATGTCTTCATCAAGTAAGAAACCAACTAAATCTAAAGCTAAAGCTAAGCAATTGGAACAAGAGATGAAGTATAAGTATCAAAAAGTTAGGATGCTTGACTCATATGCAGAGTGCAACCTTGACATCAGAGACTCCGAGCTAGGTCACATTGACATGGATGAATTTAGGTGAGCACCAACCAGAAAGCAAGGGCCTTTTGATGAACAAATTAGTGGGCAGTGGATTGCACTTTGTAGCTAGGCTGCTAGTAAGTGCCATAAATAACGAGTTCATCATGTTGGTTGCTCGGTGTTATAACAAGGACACTAGATGTGTCAAGAAAAAGAGCAAAATATGATCATCGACCTCACATCTCATCATTTTAAATCGACCCCGTACATTCCTCATCATAGACAATATGTAGAAATAAGTATAGAAGACTATAAGAAGGCCTGGGATGATAATGAGGATAAATGCATGTAGATGATGAACGAGCTTTATCTAAAGAACAAGAAGTCGGTGAGTAGATGGCCATAAACCATCCACCGTAGTGACTTCAATGAAGAGTTGAGTGATACAATCACCTTCTTAAACAAAGTATTTGGGCTCCTTGATGCCCATTATTTCCAAAAATGGATGTTGAGGTACCTAGAGACCATGAGCAAGAATGCTCTTGATCAGCGCTTCGACTAGGGTGAAATCATCAGTGACACCATCTCCCAGTAGCTTCAACAAGTTCTAACAATTGGGAAGTTCTACATGAATTCCTACGTTGTATACACTATTGCATCAAAAAGGGATTTCGCAGAATAGCTCGAAATGGGGTATGGCCCCAACTCAAAATATATGAGTTCTACCCAGAGCTAAAACTCGAGGCCAACATCTCCTAGTTCTCCACATCAATTATGCCTTCTTCTATGATGTGATATGCTTGCTAAGACCAAACATGAGACAAGGTCGATAAACCCGAGTGTGATTACCGCTACCAATAAATGGGGATTGTTGTTCACACAATTCCACACATTCACATACCTCAAAGATGTGAATTTCAAGGGTGAACCAATGAAGCTTTGCCAAGGTATGTAGGGCCAAATCTGATCCTCTTAGATTTGTCAAGGAAACTAATCACTTATCATGATAAGTACATGAAGAGAAAGAAAGGAGGAACTCCATTCCCCTTCAGCTTGGCCGCTACACCAGCACCACACTTGCCAAAGCACGGAGATGTATGCTAAGCTACAATTGCTAAATTTGAAGCACAACTTCCCAAAGGGCCGACCTTTGACTACTGCGAAGTCATGCGGACCAAAGGTAAAAATTTATCCCATCCATGTTCCCAAGATTCAGGACATTTGGATCGACCTGACACATGAAATAGACATCAAGAGAAAGGATCACTCCCGGCTAGCTCTGGAGGAGATCGTCCACTATGGCATTGCTATTGTCCCAAAGGAATTCCAAGAGATTGATCAAGAAATTGATCAGGTTTACCTTGACACAGATGGGGACGATTGGCCATTTACGGAGATCGACAGAGCCAAGGTGCCAAAAACCATTCAGGAAAGGGTTAAGCCCACATTTCAATGCACCAAACATTGGTGCAAACAGAATGGTCTCACCTACCTCGAGTATATTTCACTACTTCTCCTTCATAAAGAGCACCTCCAAGACCGGCCCATGTGCCAAAAGGAAAAGGAAAAGATAAGGAGGGAGAATCAAGCAAACAAGAAGAAGCTCCCAAGGCCTTCCTTCTACTTATGAGAAGCAAGTAGTTGGCTCCGGTGTCTCCAACTAAAGAAGAAGAAACAACAGAGGTTTAAACAGATACATCCACTCAGGATGTTATCACAACTACAACTGCCGAGGTACCTTACATTCCTTCTTCTATTTCTTCTCCTATGCCTATCATTTAAGCATCTATTCCTATGGATATGTCTTCTCCCCTTCCATCCTCCCTTTCATCTCCCACCTCTTCCATCTTCTCCTCTCTCGCGAATCTATTGCCCAAGATTCCCTCCATCCAATTGTAGATCCCTTCCATTTCCATGTCCTTTTCTTCTCCTATAGTAACTCCAGGCCCCACAAGCAGCGGAGTGCATTAGACTCCTTATCAATGCCACCACCGAGTGTTTTAACATACTTCCCTGAGGCCTCTATAGTTGCTTCCCCTTTCACTCCCGTTTCTTCTTCTATTTCCTCTACTCCCACTCCCATAAGTCCTAGTTAGATTTCTGACCATCTGGGCTAGCATAAGAGAAAGGTTCCCATCGCACCCATGGACTTCTCCGTCATTCCGAAGAAGGGACCCAAGAAGCAGAAAGCAATAACTCGCTTTTCAAAAGAATTTCGGGGAGAGAGTCATGGAGATTGCTTACCCAGACCCCACCAAGGAAAAGAAGGATCTGTCTCCCACAACACATGCCCCAATGATGATACTGAGATCTCCTTACAAGGTGTTCGAATCCAGAATGGTTCACCATGTATACGCTTGTATCCCGCATACCCCGCTCAACCTCCACATGCCTTGTTTTCCCATTTCCCCCCCTTCTTCTTGCATTTTTGTCTTCGGTGATGGAACCGCCACCCTGCCTAGACGGTGGTCCCATGACCACTGCCCGTGATAGGGTGGCGGTCCCAGTAACCACCGCCCGCAGGGTGGTGGTTTTGTTCGTATTTTCCAAATTCCTCCGACGATCACGTCAAACGTAAATCTTCAAGTTTACACTTTCTTCAACCACTTTGGCTTGCATTAATGTTTTTGGTCCCCTGTAATAGTGTTTTTCCTTTGTTTATAGTAAAAGAGATCAAATGGGAGTTACCCTCTAGTAAATGCATTGGTTATAAATAGCCAGCTTGTTTTTAAGAAAATGGCCCCTCATCTTCTCAATTCTCTTATTCAGTCTTTCAATTTATTTCTTAGAATTCTATTAGTTTCATGTTTTTCTTCCATTGTTGGTATTTTAGAGGTCATATAATCTTCTTGTTTTAGTCTTGTTCCATTGCTGCTTCATACAATCAATCTAGCATAGAATAGTTTCATTTCTAGACTAGAATCCATTAAAGTTACAGGTTTTGTTTTATCATAAGGATAGATTTTAGAACTCTCGGTACACTTGTGTTGTATTCCCAATAAATCCCACTAGGAATTACATAGTCAAGCTCTGTTCACTTGCACTATCCCTCTCCTACTCGCATTGTATTCGGTCTATATCCAAAGTTGCCATTGTTCGAATGCTATCTTCTGTTGATACTATCATATACACACTTTTGGATTCACGAGGACATGAAGGAACAAGGAGATCACACCGAGGGGAAAAAATAACACAAAACTAGATATACCACTGTTCCATAAATGCCGGTTTGAGCTATCAAAGTTCTAATTACAACATATCAAATAGAGTAGTGAATTATTTCATTTCAGTTAAAAGTTCACTCTTGATATCACCAGGGAAGCTATGGGGATTGATATTTTCTAAGAAATTGTGATTCATTCCTCACTTCTGAGGTAGGATCGAGAGCCTTTCAAATTAATATGTTTAGTTGCTTAGATATTTAGGATAAAATCACAACTACACAGAAAATAGCCATACCAAGCTACTTTGTTTGTTTTCATTCTATTTCTAGATTAGTTGTCCATTTTATAAATATACTAGAGTAGCTTCTCTTCAATTTCATTGAAATACATCATTGAAAAATACAAAAATAGAAGATGCTTGCATAGTGTAAATACCTCTTTTGTAATCAATTTATTAAATGTTAGTTAAAATTTGAATCATTTTATATGACAATCACAGGACCTAGAGAGCCTAGAGAATATATATTTGAACCCATAGTACCTCAACCAAATCTACCCATGACATTAGCTGATATAGATCAGGACCTTAGGATACAGGTCTTTCGAGCAACAACAAATTTACAAGCAATTAGTGAGCAACTAAGAGGATTAAACATCAAAGACGACAAAGCTTACACATTCTGGTCAAACCATCCAAACTATAGATTGCCTTGATAAAACACTGAATGACTGTGTAAGGATTCAAACGAGAAAAAAATTTGGTTGTGATCCTTTGGTTCCACAACCTAATGTAGGAGACCTCCTCATTGACATAGATGCTAGCTTACGTATTCAAGTTGCCAGAACACCTGTTAGGTACTCCAAGAAAATCATACAACTTCTAGTTCTAAATGTAGAGGTTGAAAAGGCATACAATTACTAGATAGTTGGGAGAAGGGATTGATTCTTCACATGACCATAATAGGTCCACAACAACCATGAACTCATGGTTGTGATCCCCAAGTCCCACAACCCAACGGGCCAACAAACCAGTCAAGTATTGACACCGGCTTGCGAATGTTGGTATTTAGATCTCACCACTCCCGCCAGATATTATAGTACAGTTCTCCGTATTAAACATAGAAGCCAATCAATCTAATATTTTCTAGGCTAGACTAGAAAACCACCCATAGTTCACTACAAATCCATTAAACCACCTACCACTACTTTTATGACCTTATTTGGAGATATATACGAAGCTCCCATAGGTCACTTCCCACGTATCCAACAACCAAGAAACAGGATCTCGGTAGAGCTCGACATTGATTGGAGCCTCCGAGCAACCATTATATCCAAATGAACCATTACACCAATTCAGGTTAGGAGGGCCTTCTTCACCTTAGATTCACAGATTCCATTATTGCGTATTGAGGATTTAAGATTACCTGATTAGCTTATCTATCTATCCGCATTCAACATTCACCGGTTGTCTCAACACGACCTCGAGAGGTTGGGTACGAGGAAGAGGTACTTGTAGATTCCCATGCTTGCATGTTACTTTTCCATCATACAAAATTGGTGAACCCGACGTGAAAAAAACTAATTCTTCCTTTTTTATTTTCATTTCTTCCATCCACCTTCACTCTTTCCCATTATTCTGCAGGTATTCATATACCCCCTGAATATGTCGGGATATGATGCATATGGAACCTCTCTCAGGTCTCGAAGTAAACTATAGTCAAAAAATAGAACCACCATGTCACCTCACTTTCTGCATGGGCTGATAACTATTCGAGTAATTACTTGTCATCTCAAACTCCCCCTCACAGAACTAGTTCTAGTTCTTCATTCCGAATTGAGGAATTTGATCAGTTTACACAAACACAACATCCAGAGCCATCAGGCTCTAACAATATGACATTTACTGGGAGAATCCACTTCATCTCCTCGGGTCTTGTTTAGACCACAAATCAGTAGATAATCAGACCCACTCCCCTTTTGGATGAGGAGTACTTAGCACGCTTCGCTAAAAGTGAACAATGCTTCCAAAATATGTATCCACCTATAGGGAGTTTACAAATACAATCTGATGCCCTATTCCAGGAGAACACCCCCATTCCTCCACCTATGGGAAATACCCTCGGTGAAGCTTGGTAGGGTAATAATCAATTCATAGCAGGGTATCATACCCCTTTACAACCTCAAGCTATACAACAAACACCCTTAAGGAAAAGCACTTGTCTTCACCAATGGAGGTCATTTCAGCCTTAGCTGAGAAGGTTAGAGGGCTGGAACTTGCTCAAGCAAACCAAAATTCATATTTTGGGCAAGCAGAATCCCCAACCCTCTACATCATCCTAGTCAAGTTGACCTCCTTATAGGAATAGGCACGTTAGGCATGCCTCCTCAAAATCCTTATAGTTACCCACAACAAACACCAACTAGGACCGTGTTTTCAAACGCCATTCCAGTTGAAAACATGACACCTCCTGGCTTGGCACCAAACAACCCATACCAGAACAATGCTCCTCCTTATTTAAACATTTATTCAAAATCACCACAAGGAGACATGTTCTCTTCTCCTGGGATGTTCGTTCAACCATAGGGATTCCCTTATGTCCCTACAAATGCATATGCTATGCCATATCAACAACCCATTCCACCTCCACCCCCTCAAAGCCCATCGATGGTTGAGGCCTACAGTGAGGGACTTATTCATAATATTTAAAGAACCCTAGACTTCACCATACGAAGCATTATGCTTCCAAGACCTCTTCCCAATTTTCCCAAATACAAAGGGGAAGGAGACCCAAACACACACATTAAGGCCTATGCCACAACCATATGGGAGTTACTCCCTTGGGATGGGGTTGTCGCTAAAATATTCCCTAAAACCTTAGAAGGTATTTCCCTTGATTGGTATTATAGAATACCTGAAGCCTCGATACACTCATTTAAACAACTCATGTCAGAATTCATCAAAGCTTTTGACATGAACAAATTGTTAAGAACAGGAATCAGGGAGTTCTTGCATATCAAACAAGAACATAATGAATCCACTGCTCATTTTATCAAAGATGGTGTATGGTTCTCTACTCATCAACGAGTGCTCCAAATATGGATCAAATGGAACTATGTGATTTATTCCTTAATTCACTCAATAGAGAGATAAAGGAAGAAGTCCAGAAGTTCCCACTAAGAACTTATGATGAAGTACTTGAGAGTGCTCTCCGAATCGACCAAGCAGCGATGATAGATAGTGGTCATAAGACATATGGGACAAACGGGAAATTAACCACTCCCAATCAAAACACCGTGGCCTATCCTAATGCCAGGAACGCTAATCAAGGACCTAAGATCCTTAACAAGAACCATGGGGTTACAACAGATGGAGTAACTGACCAAGTTAAAAGGAAAATGTTGTAAACATTTTGCCACCTATTAATAATCAGAAAATAATAATTTTACTCCAACAATCAACATGGTGGATTTTAATCATCCACCATGACAACAACAACAACAACATGAAAGTCCAAACACAAAGTCCAAATCGAAACCCAACTGGATATCAGAGTCAAAACCAAAGGCAACAACCTCAAAATTTTAACTCTAACAACCAACAACCTTATCAAAATTTTGGGCCACAACAGGTTTTAAATCAATAGCCTCAAATTATAATCCCAATCTATATTGTGGCTTCCACAAGATTCAAGGCCACAATACTAGGACTTGTCGTGAATACAATAAATTCATGCAGCATTTTCCAGAAGATCAAAAACAACTCTTTATAGATATGTTTTTAGCAAATTTTGTAGTACCCATGCCAAACACTTATGCAGGGGTAGTTTCCCCTCAAAATGCATCCCTCAAAATCTTTAATGATCCACTCCCAAACCATTCTAACAATAACAGGTTAGATCCTAATGGAACAAACAAGGGTGTCATGATAGGAAACAATGATCATGAAGCTTCAACTTCATTAAATCCACCAGTCGCACCCCAATTAGGAACTCGACCTCAAACTAAGATAGTTGGTTTAGTAGAGTTAGACACCAAACTACCCATAGAAACCATAACAAGAACATGGGATTATTCATCCCAACCTACTCCAAGTTATCCGTTGGAGCCAGAAAAAGTCAACAAACATTGGTAAAACCCATAGGCACCTATGATTTAATTAATGATTTGACTAAAACCTTCTCTCACATCTCCTTTTGGATTTGTTAAAGAACTCTCCCACCCATAGAGCTGCCCTCTTAGAAGCATTAGGCCTTGGCCATTTAATCAACATCACTCCTCCTCCAGAAATGCAAGTAAACCATGTGGATTTGACGTTTATCCTCTGGGGCAGCCGGATAGGGATACAAAATTTATATTCGATATAAGCAAAATGCCAACAGATGCTGAAATTACATGAAGAGGTGACCCAACTTTACATTTACAAGTTTGGGTCTACAATAATTATGTTAAATGTGTAATGGTTGATGATGGGGCAGCAGTTAACATAGTCCCCTTCACTTTTCCTTCAAAAGTTAGGATATGGAGAGACAAACTGTTCCACGACACGAAATACGCTAAGAGGTTATGATAGCCTCAAAGCCACTTCGATTGGAACCATAGTTTTACCAGTCACTTTAGGACCCAAGACGGTCCTCACCGAGTTTTATATTATAGATCGGAAACCAATTATAATATGATCCTTGGTCGGCCATGGATACACCGCATGAAGGCAATCCCTTCCATGTTATTCCAAGAAATAAGATTTCTACACTTAGGGAAAATATTCATGTGGCACAAGGTGACCCAAAACCCTTTGATATACACCTAGCTGATTTGAAGAAAAGACCGGGTGTTCACTCCGAGTTTGAACTCCCAACAAATCAACTTGTCAAACCAACTAATTCACAACCAAAAGAAAAGCTGATACCCACCACTGAGTTGGAAATTTCAAATCCAGCTGAGGACATTCCAGTACTCAAAAGTGAGACCAATGTTATAAAAGCAGTATCACTAGGGACTACCACAAAAAAATTTCGAGTTGTTGAGAAAGACTTACCTATTCTCCTACCATTTGATTCCATGGGTATGGGACACACCCTAGGAATTGCTTCTCTTCCATCAGATGAAGTTTTTATGGTAGAGGTAACCAAAGCAAAAGAAATAGATACGAAAATATCCCAACATCCATTTTTCCAAAAAGTATTGGACTCTCCACTTCGATGGAGCTAGATGTCACTTTGGAGCTGGGGCGGGAGTGATCTTTACTTCACCTAAGGGAAAGATCCTACCTTTCACCTTTAAATTAAACTTTGAATGTACAAACAACGGGGCTGAGTATGAAGCTCTCCTCCTTGGCCTCATTCTAGCTAAAAGAATGGGTGTCAATGACATTAGAGTGCTAGGAGACTCACAACTAGTTGCAAACCAAGTCTCTGAGGTATATGAAACTAGGGCTAAACATTTACAACTATACAAAACAACAGTGTTAGATCTAAGCAAGGGATTCAACTTCATATCAATTGAAGCAATCCCACGAGAGCAGAACCTTCTCAGACTCAATAGCAACCTCAGCTTCCTGTTTCACCCCAAACAACGAGTTGGAGGATACAAATTTCACGGTATCACTTCATACCAAACCATTAGTGCGTAAAATACCAACAAACTCACTCTTGACTCATGGAGAAGCTGAGGATGATTTTTCTATCATGGATCACTTTGATGATGATAGAGTCACTCTCGAATATCTAAATGCCTATGCGGAGCTACACCTTGCTCACCGTATAGTTGATCTTTCCCTAATACCACATTCCTCTTCCTACTTTGGAAATCCCATGGTAGAGTCTCCACAAAGGATCTCGATATCTATGAGATAGAAAATGGAGAAAGCTTGGAACTACCTCCAGCCCCACCTAAATTTGAAGAAGGTAACACTTCTTTAATAGAAGAAACCATTGACATAAACATTGGAATGGAGGAAGAACCAAGAATTTTGAAGTTGGGATCCTCGTTAACTCTGAGGAGATAGAAATACACACCCAAATCCTCAAAGAACATCAAAAGGCTTTTGCATTTAATTATAAAGAAATGATGGGCATTGCACCACAAGTCACGGTACATAATCTTGTCACTAAACCAAATGCGAAGCCAATTAAATAGAAGTCAAGACCAATGAAGCCAAAAGTGGCTCTCATGGTAAAAGAGGAAGTAATAAAACTTCTCCAAGTGGGATTCATCAAACCCATTGACTATTCACAATGGGTATCTAATATCGTTCCCATCCTAAAAAGAATGGGAAGATACGCATTTGCATAGATTTTTAGGATATTAACAAAGCTTGTCCCAAGGATGACTTCCCATTACCATCCATTGACGTTATCATTGATGCAACAACTGGATTTGAACTATTGTCCCTCATGGATGGGTTCTCAGGGTATAATCAGATTAAAATATCTAACAAGATCAAGCCAAAACCACATTCATAACTCCTTGGGGAACTTATTGCTACGTTGTCATGCCATTTGGTCTTAAGAATGCCAGCACTACATATCAGCGGGAAATGACTTATATATTCCATGATCTTATCCATAAAATTGTGGAATCCTATGTGGATGACTTGTTGGCCAAAGCCAAGAAACATTGTGATCATCCGGAAGTGCTCCGTATCATCCTCTCATGACTAATCGAATATGGTGTCACATTAAACCCAGAGAAGTGCGTGTTTGGTGTGACAGGAGGCAAACTTCTGGGCTACATTATATCTTCACGAGGGATTGATGTTGATCCAGCCAAAATACGGGCTGTTCTCAAAATGATCCCACCATCGGATGAGTCTGGAATCAGGTCATTTCTTGGGAAACTTGGTGCAATCCAAAGGTTCATCCCAGATCTAAGTTTTTCCATTCATCCAATCAACAATCTATTGAAGAAAGATTATAGTGTTGATTGGACTAAAGAATGCAACGAGGCCTTCAAAGTAGTTAAACGCTTCTTGTTGTCTCCACCCACGCTAATGCCTCCCAAACTAGACTGCCCTTTGATCCTATACTCACGAGCCACTCATGTCTCGCTAGCCTGCATGCTGGCTCAAGAAGATGATGATAAATGAGAACGTGTGGTCTATTTCATTAGCCAAACGTTGCTCGATTATGAAACATGCTACACACAGGTAGAGAGAGAATGCCTTGCCATAATTTTTGCAACAAAACATTTAAGACATTACATGTTAAACTAGGAAACAAGGGTCATTGTAAAGATAGACCATTTACGAACATTTCTCACACAAGGATCTTTATCTAAAAAGGTTGGCGTTTCATAACCTTAATGGGAGAATTTGAGTTAACATTCATGAACCAAAAATCCATTAAGGGACAAATCATTGTAGACTAGTTAGCTGACAATCCACTAGATGGAGGTGAGCTGGTAAATCTAGACTTTCCCGATGAGTGTGTATACTTCGTCAAAACCAGGCCCCCCATTTCTACATGTCCCTGGTATACTGATATCATCAATTTTATCATGGACCATACATACCTAAAGGTGCCACATCACAAAAAGAAGGTGGTTACATTTATTACCACTAAATATGTTGTTTTAGACCAAGTACTCTATCGTAAAGCCTTCGACGACATGCTTCTAAGATGCGTCGACATAGAAGAATCCAAGAAGATTCTTCATGAATCCCACAGTGGGATATGTGGAGGCCACTTCGGTGGTCACGCCACCACTCATAAAATACATCGGATGGGCTATTTTTGGCCCACTCTCAAGCATGATGTAGTGGAATTTGTACGTAAGTGCCACAAATGCCAAGAATTCTCTCACGAGATTCACATGCCAGCACAATCCTTGCAACCAATAATGACTCATGGCCCTTCTCCATGGGGTCTAGACTTGATAGGGAAATTCTCTCCCTCATCAACCGATGGCCATAATTTTATAATTACAGCCATGGAATATTTTACCAAATGGGTGGAGGCCATGCCTCTCACCACCGTACCAGGTTCGGTAATTGCCAAATTCATTCTGAACCAAATTATCTATAGGTATGGTGTCCCACAAGTCATTATCTCAGATAATGGCACGTCCTTTAAAAATGATGAAGTCCATGAGTTATGTAGCAAGTTCAAGATAAACCATCACACGGCCTCTCTTTACTACCCTCAAGCCAATGGGCAGGCCGAAGCGACAAACAAAATGTTAAAAGCTATTCTCCTCAAAATGGTCAAGGAGAACAAGCAAGATTGGCATTTAAAACTATATCCGGCCTTGTGGGCCCATCAACCTCAATAAGAACACCAACAGAGCAACTCCTTTCTCACTGGTATTCGGAGTAGAAGCAGTTCTCCCACTTGAGGTTGAAATACCTAGTCTCTCGCATCTCATTACAAGGGATTTTGGATGAAGAAGCTTATAGGGAGGCACACCTCTCTCAACTAGAAAGCCTTGATGAGGCCAGGTTAAATGCCGAACAATGGCACAGAGCCTATGTTGACTGGATGTGCCGGTAGTACAACAAAAAAGTCTATGAGCGAGAAATATATGAAGGAGATCTAGTTCTAAGACTAGATAGCCGATTGATAAGAAAACCGGTGAAGGAAGAAGTTCCGGCCCAAATGGTTGGGCCCATACCGAGTCATGAAGGACTACGGAAATGGTGCATATCTCTTGTGCACACTAGAAGGTGAGGAATTTGGTGAAACTGTCAATTCCTTGCATCTTAAGTGGTTTTACGCATAAAACATCAAAGTCATTACTTGTACATTATAGCTACCTACATTGCATTAGTCTTTTAGCTGCTTCATTCTATCCATTTCGTAAAAATGGTAGTCCAGGAGCTTACTCTTAAACAATCTATTACAAATTTCTGAAAATATTGGCAAAAGCATTCATATCACATCTCTTCAAACATCATCAACTATTTTCAAATCTTCTCATCAAGTTTGACAGACAAACATTGACGAAAACCATACCAAGGCCTGCATACTTGGCTTTGCTCTTTCTTTCTACTAGGTGAAGTTGTCCTTGCCTACGGTCTATTCTAGAAGCTTCTTGGTGTCACATCTATCCCTCTTAAATCTCTTTGAATGAAAGGATATCCCAAAGTCATAGATCAGAAATGTCAAAATCAAATGAAATCAAAAGCACCAAGCAAACAAAATATTTTATTTTACACACTTCTTTGCCCCATCAACCTTCGGTGATAAGCCCACATCTCTTACTGGTGGTGTGAGGTTGGGAAAGGAAAGAAGTGCCCTTACTCACCTATATCTTACCTTTGGTGACAAACCCATGCTTCTTACTAGTGGCATGAGGCAGGGTGTGGGGGTCCAGTCACACAAATTAACAAATCTTGGTATGCTAAAAACACAAATCACCTCTATTAAGAGAAAGCAAATATCCAAATATCCAAATTCCAAAGAGATCAAATCCTCAAAACCAGATTTTGTCAACCAAGTTGCCATTTATGAATCTAAGTCTAGATAAACTGAAAGTAAGTGGCCTTCTAAGCGTGGTAGTAGTTCTGAGTAGGGTAGGTGTGTAGGTCCAAATTTGTTTTTGTTACTGGTTTTTCTGTCTCTCATCATTCCATTCAATCAAACTCATACAACTTGTGCCCTTCCTAACTCTTGGTGTTGAGCCCTCACATCTTACTAGTTGTGTGGATTTGGGATTGGGGCAAGTTCATCTCTTTATCACTATGCATTCATCATGTTTTTCCAACATAAGAAGAAATTACAAACATTTCCCAAAGAGTTCAAAAGTTCAGTACTACCATATGTTAGTATCATCTCATATCAGCATTACAAAAACATACAAGTAAAACATTCTATCTACTATCATTTGTTATCCATTGCATACATTCTGAAAACATGAAAATAATATTCTAAAAACATCTAAGTACACATGTGGAAATGAGTCACAAAATTCTAGATGCCAAGAGTCTAGATCCAAAAGATATATATATATATATATATATATATATATATATAAATTAAGTTTCATATACAATGCCATCATGCACTAGGCATGGTCAAAATGCTCAATGAGCCCAAAGTACAAAAACACTCATATAGACATCTGAAAAAATGCTACAAAAATAGTCTCTCAATCCCTATGGGATCCCTCGAGGTGTGCACGACCACGCCTAGGACTCCGGCTACGCCGGCGCTCCAATGCACTGAGGGCTCACGGTCATGCCCGGTAGCTACCATCTCACTATGAGAATGGCTCCTCCTCATCAAGTGCTCTCGGCTATCCTATATCCAGCTACCTCCATGTGGAGAGAAGTCATGATCTTCACATGCCAGATAGAGGAAAAACATCAGTGTGCCTACCGGCTGAGGGCTCCCCCACGTCCATGGAAAGCTCAGCATGAGTCTTCTCCGAGGGGAGAAGCAAGGTATCAGTACACACTCGGTGAATCAAGTCTCACCACTCATCAGTAGTCACTACAAACAAAGGAGAAAACAAGTTAGAAAATGATCAATGATAAAACCAAGAGTAAACAAAACAAAAAGAAATAACAAACTAAGACAACTCTAACTAAAACAAATGTCAAGAGAAGAGTGACAACTCACTAGGATCTCCAGGCCTCCAAGAAGGATCTCTAGGATCCGCACCCGCCACTGATGCCACCACCGACTAGTGCCCCTCTCCCACATCTGGGGCAATGTGATGGCCTGACAATGACTCACCATCTCCACCTGGGTCCCGAGAGAGTAACTCCTCTTAAAACCAGAGTCACCCTCTCTGCTCCGCTCCACCCTCTCGGCCTATAGATCTCCTGGGTATCATGCCACTCAGGATCACTATCATCCCCCCCACCCATCTCACTAATCTCCATGTCCTCTGTCTCCTCCTCGGTCTCTCCCCCAGTGAACTCCTCAGACTCGGAGTCCACATCAATGGGCTCATCACTACTATGAGCGGGACCGGCGGCAATCCAAAGTAAGGGTGCCTGAGGAGCACCGGCTCTCCCTCATGCACGTACCACCCTCCTAGCCACAATAGGAGTACCAGGGAGTAACAATAGTCCAACCCGGCCTCTAGGACCTCCCCGAGCCTCACGGATAGATCTATACACTGGCATCACCGAGGGAGCATGTCACTATAGGGGAGGCCAAACTGCTGTGGAACTCTATCAAAGGGGTGTATCTCCAACTTCCCACCCTGTCTATCAACTGGCTGGTGGTCTGACAGGAAATCAAAGTGACGGTCTCCTCTCCCCATACCCCTGCCATGGCCTGATAAGGAGTGGCCTCCATGTCTGTAGTAGTCAGGAAGCCACTGGCTGGTGGGGTGCTCTAAGAACTATCATCCCCATCCACCTCGCTGCCCTGACGGCCCCGGGATCCTCCACCTCTACACCTCTCCCATATGGGATAATGTGCTCATACACCCAACTCATGACAAGAGTCGGGTGGCTCAGTGACTACCCTATAAATGGACTACCCTGTATAAGTCATGGTAGGTAGTCCCGAGGATATCTACTCCCCAAGCATAGACACATCCATGGCCCTCAATCTGTGCAATAATAGGGGCCCAACAATATAAGAGGGTGTCCCCTCCCTTGTCCCCAATCATATCTGGATGCAAGGATGCCCATGATGGCCTTGCGGAGCAAGGGAATGTCTGACTCAATAATAGAGTGGATCCTCACGCCCTTCTTTGATCCCATCGATACAACCACATCTCCCATGTAGGTGGCCCACTGAACCACCTGTGATCTAGATATTGTTGTCTTAAGAGACAGCCACCGCCCAAGGATCGAACCCCCAGTATACGGTAAACATCCTCCAGGGTGATGGACCACTCACCCCTAACTCCTAGCAAATCGGAAGGTGTTCGATCCATCCCAATATGAGAACAAGTCACACATATATGTGACTGGTAGGTGCAACATGAGGAACCTGTGCAATCCTCCATATACCAGCCCTCTGGAGAGTATCCCACTCTACCTGGGAGAGTGCCTCTAACACTACCGAGAGCCAATCACACTCCCTCTCCCGGCTCCATCTAATGTACTCCTCCTTCTTCTACATACACCCAAAAACACAAAAAGAAGTGAGTTAGTACTGAAATCCAGTTGAAAAACTAGTAAAAACACGTAAAAATTCTATACATGCAAAAACAAGTTAAACTTTGCATTATTTTTGTCCTCTGTCATGGACCACCCCTGTGTAGAGCGGTGGTTCCATAACCACCACCTTCTAAGGTGGTGGTCCCATAACCGCCACCCTGCACAGGGTGGCGGTCCTGTCCCGCAAAACCAAATGGGCTCATAAGCCCTAAAAAATGCTTAAAAACAAGCAAAAACACCTTTTTAACAAAAAAAGAAACCTACCCTATGGGCGCCCCCCCTAAAGACACATTTAAAACTAACATTTTCAAAAATGATCCCCCAAGAGAAAAGATTTCATCATTTCCACATTTTAGGTTTAAAAATAAATCAAGAAGAACTAACCTGAGACTTCATGGGTCGATGTTCCACTCTCGGAGGCATGATCGCTATCTCACCACGAACATTTTGACTATACTCTCATCGAAACCATCACCGTGGGTCCCAGAGCTCAAAAATATCAAATCAATCCACGCAAATGAATAGTAAAATGACTTCATTTTATATAAATAGCCCTCTTAATTTGATTTTGAATGTCTTTCATGCAGGGTCGGAGCGCCACGGAGGTAAGTTCTAAACCCCATAGATGGTAAGTCCTCTTTTCATGTCAATTCAGTCTTATTTCTCAATTTTTTTATCTATCTGCACTTGAGTCCCCTTTTTTATTTTTAGGTAGTGGGATCTTGGATGGTGACTTTCCAGCACACGGGCATGTCAGGTATAACTCCTAACTCCCCATTTCGGGACCGCCATACTCGGATCCACCATTTTACACCTCTTCATGGCTAAAATGCTTCTCCGAGGGGGAATATGTATGTACCCAAAATTGTAGGGTACTGCACCACCGAAACGATGTTACACATGCCCCAATGATGATACAGGTCTCCTTGCAAGGTGTTCGGAATCCAGAAAGGCTCACCATGTATACGCTTGTATCCCGCATGCCCCACTCAGCCTCCGTGCATGCCTTGTTTTCCCCTTTTCCCCCTTTTTCTTGCATTTTTGTCTTCAGTGATGGAACCACCTTGCCTGGCGGCGGTCCCGTGACCGCCACCCAGAGGGGCAGGCGGTCCCATGTAACCGCCACCGCCTACACATGGGGGGGTTTTGTTCACATTTTCCAGATTCCTCCGATGATCACGTCAAACGTAAATCTTCAAATTTACACACTTTCTTCAACCACTTTGGCTTGCATTAATGTTTTTGGTCCCTAGTAATAGTGTTTTTCCTTTGTTTATAGTAAAAGAGATCAAATGGGAGTTACCCTCTGGTAAATGCATTGGTTATAAATAGCCAACTTGTTTTCAAGCAAATGGCCCCTCATCTTCTCAATTCTCTTATTCAGTCTTTCAATTTCTTGCTTAGAATTCTATTAGTTTCATGTTTTGCTTCCATTGTTGGTATTTTAGAGGTCATATAATCTTCTTGTTTCAGTCTTGTTCCATTGTTGCTTCATACAATCAGTTTAGCATAGAATAGCTTCATTTCTAGACTAGAATCCATTAAAGTTACAGGTTTTGTTTTGTCACAAGGATAGTTTCTAAAACTCTCGGTACACTTGTGTTGTATTCCCACAATAAATCCCACTAGGAATTACATAGTCAAGCTCTGTTCACTTGCGCTATCCTCTCCTACTCGCATTGTATTTGGTCTATATCCAAAGCTTGCCATTGTTCGAATACTATCTTCTATTGATACTATCATATACACACTTTCTAGATTCACGAGGACACGAAGGAATGAGGAGATCACACTGAGGGGATGAAATCACACACAACTAGATTTACCACTATTCTGTAAATGCCAGGTTTGAGCTATCAAAGTTCTAGTTACAACATATCAAATAGAGTAGTGAATTATTTCATTTCAGTTAAAATTTCACTCTCGATATCACCAGGGAAGTTGTGGGGATTGATAGTTTCTGAGAAACTATGATTCATTCCTCACTTCTGAGGTAGGATCGAGAGCCTTTCAATTTAATATATTTAGTTGCTTAGATATTTAGGATAAAATCACAACTGCACAGCAAATAGCCATACCAAGCTACTTTGTTTGTTTTCATTATTTTCTAGATTAGTTGTCCATTTTATAAATATACTAGAGTAGTTGCTCTTCAATTTCATTGAAATACGTCATTGAAAAATACAAAAATAGAAGGATGCTTACATAGTGTAAATACCTCTTTTTGTAATCAGTTTATTAAATGTTAGTTAAAAGTTGAATCATTTTGTATGACAATCACAGGACCTAGAGAGCCTAGAGAATATATATTTGAACCCATAGTACCTCAACCAAATCTACCCATGACATTAGCTGATATAGATCAGGACCTTAGGATACAGGTCTTTCGAGCAACAACAAACTACAAGCAATTAGTGAGCAACTAAGAGGATTAAATATCGAAGACGAAAAAGCTTACACATTTTGGTCAAACCATCCAAACTATAGATTGCCTTGATAAAACACCTAAATGACTGTGCAAGGATTCAAATGAGAGAAAACATTTGGTTGTGATCCTTTGGTTCCATAGCCTAACATGGAGACCTCCTCATTGACATAGACACTAGCTTACGTATTCAAGTTGCCAGAACACCTGTTAGGTACTCCGAGAAAATCATACAACTTCTAGTTCTAAACGTAGAGGCTGAAAAGGCATACGATTACTAGATAGTTGGGAGAAGGGATTGATTCTTCACATGACCATAACAGGTCCACAACAACCATGAACTCATGGTTGTGATCCCCAAGTCCCACAACCCAACGGGCCTAACAAATCAGTCAAGTATTGACACCGGCTTACGAACGCTGGTATTTAGATCTCACCACTCCCACCAGATATTATAGTACAGTTCTCCATATTAAACATAGAAGCCAATCAATCTAATATTTTCTGGGCTAGACCAGAAAACCACCCATAGTTCACTACAAATCCATTAAACCACCTATCACTATTTTATGACCTTATTTGAGATATATACGAAGCTCCCACAGTCACTTCCCACGTATCCAACAACCAAGAAATAGGATCTCGGAGCTCGAGATCTCCGACATTGATTGGAGCCTCCTTTCCTTAGATTCAGCCATTATATCCCGAATGAACCATTACACCAATCAGGTTAGGAGGGCCTTCTTCACCTTAGATTCATCTAAATTCCATTATTGTGTATAAATAAGGAGTGACAAACAATACCAAAGTTCCTCTCTAAGGAGTTGGATAACACCAAGTTGCAACATGAAACATTCCAAGAAATGGCTAACTACTCAAATTTCGATGGCACCTATTGAAGTTCGCATCATTGATCACCAGTGGGCACATAATAAAGCTCTCGTTGCATTAGATTACCGGTTGATCAAATGGAATATATCCCAGAGATGATAGATAAAATCAAGGATGAAACCCGGAGACATGATACAACATGGAGTAGATAGTTACAAAGATGTCTCCATGGATGCTCAGTGAATCGTACACCTTGAGGGAAGCAGACGATACATTCCACCGCTTCAAGGATATCGTCACTCAAGGTTTGGAACCGATGTCACTTTTGACCAAGATTCAATCAATAACCTCTTGCCTTGTTATGATTTCATTGGCTTCTTGATCGATGCATGCGAGGAATTTGCTAGGTTGCTCCGACAAGCTCAAGAATGAGAAAGAAACTTGTGAAGACATTGTGACCATTTCAAAGGTCCAAATCATAATCAACTTCAAGCAATGATCGAAAGTTTATGGTGTATCGAGCTCGGTGTCACATCGCCTCTCCGATCAAAAGTAGGATACCAAGTTTGAACGGAGAGATGATGAAGAGTAGTTTCTTCTTCTGTGGATCCATTGATCATTTTTGTAAAATATTTAAAAATCTTGTTGGCATTTATGATGACATCATCCATGTTGCATCATGGGATGTGTCCATCCAAAATTTGCCCAAAGTCAACTTTTGACTTTTTAGATATTTTGTAAATATCTTGTAAGATATTTTCTAAGTAGTTGGTTTGCTTTTGTCTTCTTTCCTCTTCTCCTTCTATAAATACTTGAATACTTTTTGTATTCGGTGGACATTTTTGTATGAAAAGAGAAGTGAAGAGAGGAAAACTCTGTTTTTCTAAATGTAAGAAATATTAATACATATGCTCGACTTTGTGCTTGATATATGTGTTATTTACATCATATCTTTCTTAAGTTAGACCTATATTTTTCTTCTTGTAGATTCATTCCTATTATCCTCATATGTTCATCAAGATTGCTTTATTTTTTATCCAAGTAAGTTTGACTCTGTTTACTACCACCAAATCATAAAAATTATGACGTTTCTGTCTTGGAATTCATTTATTTTCTTCCTTCGCATCTACTCTCCTCCATTCCTTCCTCCTACTTTTATGTTCATTTTTGGAACTACCTCTACCGGGATGAGATCCCAAACCCCCGGTTAGAATAGTGTAGATTTGCAAAAATTCTCGCTTGATAGATTAGCAACAAACCAGCGCTTTATTGTCTCAAAGAGGGCTATGCCCCGCACACTGTTGGCTTGTTTCCCCATGACCCGCCTAACCGATAGTTTTTGGACGAATAACTTTTGGCGACTCTACGGGGATTGAACTAAGGAAATAACTTAAAAACTGTAAAAATCACTACCAGATTGCAAATATTACTCTTTATTAAAAATCAAAATTTTCATAAGTGATCGAAAATGAAAATTTTCTTATGCAAATCTGTAGATCTAGACCAGATAGAGACTTTTAGTTCACTAAGTTTTTACAAAAAAATGTATATTTCCATAGATCTGAAATTTTGACATTTTATGTTATCTTCAAAACCTTGTAAAATTCAGGTCAAAGATATGAAAATCAGCTTTCTAAATTAACCCACTTTTTATTGTTGTTAATCTTTGTCAGAAAACCGTAATCAGTTGTTATTAAAAAGGGTAAAATTAAATATTGAAAAAAGTACATGCTGCTGATTTTTGCCAGAAAAATCAGAAAATCAGCAAATACAAACAAAAATATTGTTGTAAATTTTCTCTTAATTGTTGTAGATCTGAATGGGTACACGGTGGATGAACCATTTACTCATAGCAGAAGAGCTCATGGGGAAGTTGATCCAATTTTTGATCTACTTCAAAGGCACAATTTCAGTATCACTCCAAAGATGATTCACATCACCGAACTCAATAGATCGATCAACAAGAAGTTCCTCTTCTCCACGAAAGAGCTAGGTTTCACAAGATGTTTCGACATCGACTTGCGAGTGCTCTTTTTGTTAAGTGAAACCACACTCCTACTCATGTTCTTTTTCCTACTTTTCAAATGGCAGTTAATCTACCTATACCATGGGGAAATGCCATGGGTCCTCTAAAACTGCCGCATCCATTTCACCCCTCCCCAGGGAAATGGAAAGAATTTCCTAAAATTTGATGGATCGGAAATCAAAGCACGAGATGCACATATGGCTGATTTATTATGTCATGTAGTATTCTAGACATGACTCATGAAGATGTATTAGTACGTCTCTTTCTTGAGACCTTGTGAGGGCCTACATCAGAATGGTTCCAGCATTTACCAGTCGGATCCATCACCAGTTGGGCCACATTACAGATTGCATTTGAAGATAGATACAAGCCTTCAGAGGATGCATTCATGTTATTATCACAAATCACTCACATGAAGAAGGAGGCCAATGAAACCATGCATGATTTTATCACCCATTTTAATTCACTAATCAACCATGTGCTACTTGCCATGATGTCAACATTAGAAAATCAAAAGTGTTTCTTCTTTAATGCCATGAGTTTGAAAGTAGGTTTCTTACTTTTACAGGAATAGATACCCACCTTGGTCCTTGCCTAGGCTATGGCCATTCGGATAGAAGATAACCTCCTTATATCTGGTGAGTTAAGATGAGAGCCATCAAAATCAAAGGCTTCAACTTCTTCTCAAGGCTACCTCATCGATCTAGCATTCCAGAAGATGGCAAATGACTTGCTCTTGTTAAAGAAACAATTGGCTCAAACATTGTCTTCATCGCTCCTGCACCGAGATATCCCATGGAGGAACTTCACTCCCAACAATGCCCCCCAAAGGCCGCATTTTCCTACTGCTTCTCCAAGGTTAGCAATTGAAGCCCCTCCGGTTAATGCTTTGGTTGAAATCAAAGAAGATGATCCAAATTACGAAGAACCTTCGTCGTAAGGTGAAGATGATCAAGATGTCGGTGAACCGACTAGTGACTCTACTATTGGGTATATGGAATTTGAAGATGAGGAATCTGATGAAGAAGAGGGTACCCAAGGGTATGCAAGCGGACAATCATATATAGTTTTCACTCACTCGTAAGGAAAAGAAGAAAAGATTGTTGCTGAAAAATAAAAGGAAAAGGCTATGGTAACTCCTCCTCCAACGATCGCTAAAAGAGGTAATCCCCTTCCTACTCAACCTCCTGTTAAACCTTTTGTAAAGAAATATTTTCCTCTCGTTTCTCCTCTAATCCAGCCTTCCTCCAATCCCATAAAGACCAATAATCCTCCTCCACAAATGTGAAATGAAGGAATCATTCCTTCGTTAGCTCAACCCTTGGTCGCATTTGATATAATTGATCACGCCAAAAAGACCAAGATCCAGATGTCTGAGGTTGAGTACCTTCAGTCCAACCTAGAGTAGCTTGTAAGATTAACTAAGTATATCCAAACACAAGCTACCATCCTTCCTCCTATTTCACCAAAATTAATTCTTCCTACTCCTCCTACGTCTCACGTAAATGTTGCCTTGACTTCACGTCAGGGAAAATTGAACCTTTTTACCTATCTCTCCTAATCAATGGTCATAAACTAAGCAACTGTATAATTGATTCTAGAGCTTCTGATAATGTCATGCTAGCAAAGGTCACCCATGCTTTGGGCCTCACACTTACTAAACCTTTTGGCAGATGCTACTCCATGGAAACCAAGCAGTACCATTGATTGGTCAGATCAAGGATGCACAATTTGCATTTGCAACATTTCCTAAGAAAAGGGTAAAAATGACTATTCTCGTAGCTGATATTCCAATAGCCTATGGGATATTGCTAGGGAGGAGCTTCTGTAAAGAATTTGGTGGGGAAATTCATATGGATTAGTCCAAAGCCAAGATTCCTGTCAAAGGGGTGATGTAGATGTTGGAACCAGAGTCACAAAAGAAATATCTAGTCACCAACTCTGATGACCCTAAAGCTCATATTCTCTTCGAATCGTCAGGGATGGGAAATTATTTCTTGTCCACCGACTCAGATAAAATGGACATTCTCATCCAAAAGGAGGATCTCAACAAAGTATGGACATTGCAGTTTGATGGCAGTTGTGCAACAAGTGGATGCGGTGTTGGAGCCATTCTAATATGTCTTGAAGAGGAGATTTTCCCTTTTTCTTTCAAGTTACAGTTCTTCAATATGAATAATATTGTCGAGTATGAATCCTTGTTACTTGGCATGCAAGTTTCAAAAGAGAAGGGAATCAAGAATCTAAAAGTACAAGGTGATGTTGAGTTGATTGTCAATCAGGTAAAAGTAATATATCAAGTAAAGAATGACCGGCTCAGACACTACCGCAATGCAGTATGGGATAGCATCAAAGAGTTTGACGCTTTCTCAATCAAAGCAGTTCCGTGAGCCCAAAATGACATGGTTGATTCATTGGCCATCTTAGCCTCTCTCATGCTCCCTTACGCAGAGTTAAAAATGGGTACATATACCATCAAGTGGTTTTTCACCCAAGTGTGCCGGATAATTCACAACACCGGAAGTGTTCAATGATGACAACCAACTTATTGCTTTTTTGGAGAAAGCTGACAATTTCAAAGAACTTCATTTCGATGGATCGACTTTTTAAGTGTCGTGAGTCTCTCACCGATCAAGCACATGAATCTGAAAAAGAAACAGTGATACAACTCAAAGGAAACAAGATTTCAAAAGGTTTGGTTTCCTTGGAATGATTATTTGATAATCACGACCATTTTGTTAAGAAAAAGTGACAGAATGATCCTTCCTCTTCTCTGGAAACTGAATCCATCAATCTGGGTACTATGGAATATCCTCATTCTGTGAATATCGGGAAGTGTTGTACGCCGAGGAAAAGTGAAAATTCGTTAAATTGCTGAAAAAGTATATGGATGTATTAGCATGGTCTTATGTTGTTCTGAAATATTTCAAGCCAAGAGGACATTTGGCACGACATCCCACTCAAGGATGATGTCAAGCCTTTCACTTCAAAAGAAGAGGCATTACAACCCAAAATCTCAGGTACCATCCAGGCTGAAATTCAAAAGATGCTGGATGCAAGAATTATTTTTCCAATTCATCACAGTACCTGGGTTACAAATATTGTGCCTGTGTGGAAGAAGAATGGTGAGATACGCATATGCGTGGACTTTCACAACTTGAACCAATCATCCTTAAAGGAGAACTACCCACTTCCAATAATGGATCAAGTGCTACAAGAAATAACCAGCTCGAAATGTTGTCTATACTTGATGGTTTTTCAAGTTACAATCAAATTCAAGTCACGCCTAAAGATCAATTCAAAATAGTGTTCACCACTCCTTGGGGTACTTTCACCTACAACAAAATGTCATTCGATTTGATCAACTCCGGTGCCACCTTCCAACGAGCAATGGACTTTACATTCAAAGGTATGATGGGAAAGGTCATTGTAGTTTACCTAGATGACTTGACCGTGTTCTCCAAAAATGAAGTGATCACTATGATCATTTGGAACAAGTCTTGATCAGATGCCGAGAGCACAAAATTTCACTAAATCCCAAGAAGCCGGTTTTTGGGGTCACTAAAGGAAATCTGCTAGGACATGTAGTCAGCAGAGAGGGAACTAAGATAGATTTTGAAAGAGTCAAGGCTATTTAGAGCCTTACTTTTCCTACAAGCAAGACTAGTGTTCACTCTTTCTTCGGAAAGGTAAAATTTCTTAGATGCTTTGTTCCTGATTTTGCTAAGAAGACTCATCATATATCTAATATGATGAAAGGATCCCAAACATTCTAATGGAGTGAGGAAGGTAGGACATCATTCAAAGACATAAAAACCTTCGTCGCTCATGCTCTTATTCTTGTGTGCCCCGAATTCAAAAGACTTCATTATGTACGATTCTTACGCGTCTACGCATATCTGTATCAGCTATCTTGATGCAAAATAAATCGATGATATTGAATTCCCATTGCTTTCATGAGCTCTCCACTTAAGCCTCATGAACTAAAGATTTCACGCTTGGAAAAGCATGACTTTTCCATGGTAAAAGCAAATCAAGAACTTCCGCTATTATATTCGAATTCTCATACGGTAGTGTTGGGTTCTGACACGATTGTTAAGTCTATCCCGACTCAACAGAGTTAGGGAGATTACGAGGGAATTGGATTACAAAGGTCCAAGAATATGACCTAAATATCGGACCAACCAAGTTGGTAAGAGGTAAGGGCCATGTCGGCCTAATGGCTGAAAATAAAGATTCAGAGATACCAAGAAAAGCTAATCACGTTGATGAAGAATGAAATGAATGGAGAAAATGAATTCTTTACCCATGGTTATATTTGTCGCTGACCAACGACAAATGGTATTCTGATATCATGTTCTTTCTCACCTATGGAGAGTTCCCAACTCACCTAACCACTAAGGAAAGGCAACCACGGTGAAGCTTAGAGCCGCAAGATATGTCATATGGGATGATGGATTATACAAATGTGGAATTGACATCTTTTTCTACGATGTGTTGACAAGCCACAAAAGGTAAAATTGTTGGAGAGTTTTCACGACTTAGCCTCGTGGTGGTCACTTATCCTCATCCATGACAGCACATAAAATCATTTGGGCCAGGTACTACTAGCCGATGCTATTTCAAGATACAACCACCTGGGTAGCGAAATGTGAACTTTGCCAACAGTTCGTTGGAAAACCAAAGCTAGCTACATTTCCCCTCAGGCCCGTCATCATTGATGAACCATTCAGAAATGGGGAATTGATTTCATTAGAGCACTCAATCCTTAATTGAGTGCTGGACATAGTTACATCCTAACAACAATGGATTACTTCACGAAATGGGTGGAGGCCATACCTGTCAAGCATGTCACTTCTGAAGTTGTTTGCAACTTCATCAAAGAGAATATTATTGTTAGATTTGGCATTCCACACAAAATTGTTGCTAATAACGCTCCAACTTCTCTTCACATGAAGTAATTGGTTTTTTTATGGATATGGAATAACCTTGGCTCATGCCTCTCATTATTATCCTCGAAAAATGGTTAGGCGTAATCCAAAGCAACAAGAACCTGTAGCCCTATCATCAAAGCTAGTTGATGAAAACCAGCGGTCCTAGCACAAGTCATTGTACGATGCTTTGTGGTCAGATCGTATCACTCCAAAGGTCTCTCGGCATGTCACCTTTCCAGGTGTTATATGGGATCAATGCTGAAATCCCTATCTCCAGAACTATCTACTCTACGCTTGGATCGAGCAATTGAAGATGAAAATTTTTAGAATTCTCTTGAAAAGAGGATTATGTACCTGATGGAACTTGAAGAAAAGTGAGTGAAAGTGATTGAAAAGATCACTGAACATCAGAGTCAAGTTAAGAGGTTGTTCAACAAGAAATCTAAGCAAAGAGATTTCCAAGTAGGAGATCTTGTTCTTCTATGGGACAAATGAAGAGAACCAAAAGGTATGCATGAGAAGTTTGAATCTCTTTGGAGAGGGCCATAAAAATCAAACAACTCAATGGAGAGAATAGTTTCTATCTCTCATATCTAGACGAAACCGAGCTCCTGCTTCCCTATAGCGGGCAACACCTGAAGATTTTTAGGAAGTAGAGCTTGCTCTCTTCTTTGTACAATTTGCTTTCGTTATGTGTTTGCTTTTGTTGTGTGTTTTATTTTTGTTGTTGTGTGTTCCCTTTCTTTCCCTTTTTGGTCACCCTTGTTTTTGACTCTCTATAACCCAATAAATAGGCACGTGAAAATGTGGGATTCTCTACCCTTAAGTTTCACTTAAAGATAGTCCCCAGAAAGAGCTAGTTGTTATCTGCAAAATTAACAAGGAAATTTGCATGTAACCATACAAAATTCCATTTTTGTCCCCTTGAAGAAGTCGATGACATTCAAAATGGCCCCTTTTGAAAATCAACTTATTTCTAAACTTAGCCATTTTTCAGTTCTTCCCTAGGCACACTTTTTACATCTCAACACTCTAATACGTCTTTTTGAAATAAGGTGCAAGAATTCTCGTGTCGACATCAAGGAATTTGCACCCACTCATAAAACCTAAGGCACAGAAATTGTTATGATGACATACCAAAATGTGTGCCACTTAAAAGCCCTTTGGCATTTGGAAATGTTGTGTCAACATCTTAAAACATGCACTAAGTATTTTTCTTAGGCGCTAGAAATGTTGTGTTGACATCTTGAAATGTGCGCTAAGGCACTGGAGAACTCATGTTAGCATCAATAAAATTGTGCTAAGGCACATTTTCACTCTTGTTGACACTCTAAAAAGTGCACCAAAAGAAGTTGGTGAGATAATAAATGCCAATTTTTCTATAAATAGGCACTCGACACCTATCATTTTCACGAATTGAAAATTGAAAAAAGTGTTTTCTCTGCACTGTCGACCATCCATGTCCCTCCTACGTGCTGTTTTTGAGCTTGTGGATCCCATGTCGTTCCTCGTCTTTTATAAATCTAGGTAAGTGGCTCCTCTCTTTGTTGTTGTTTTTTTTTTTGTATTAGGTATTAGGGTTGTTATAAAGATAAAATTTAATGAAACATGCCTAACGCAATCTGTAAACCAGCTGAAGCCATTTTCTCTCTCCTTCCAGATCTGCAAATCTGGGAGACCCTTGCCTCCAAAGAAACCAAAAACTCATCTTTTCCTACTGTTGCCTTGCCAAAACAAACCCTCTCTTTACCATCTGAGATATCCAAAAGAGAGAGAAAGAGAAATCAAGAAAAATAAGCCAAACTGTTAAATCCGAGTAAACTCATGGCGCATGCCTTGTCCTTTCTTACTGACATCTTCCAAAATGTTTTTTTCCTTGGTGCACTCTAAACCCATGCAACACAACACTTTTTGCACCCAGACAACGAGACTCTTCCTAAATCACAAGTGCAACCCCCATAACATCAACATGCCATGTTGTGTGCTAGAAAAGCATGCCCACACGCGCCTTATCCTTATCTTGGGCGCATATAAAACTTTTCATGCAACATCTTGAAAAATTATGCCCTTATACCTAGCGCAACTTTTCTCAGGTCAACACCAAGTGCAATTTTCCTCATGTTGACACCTTCCTAAATGCGCTTTACCCTTTGGCGCCCAAAATTGCATGTTAACATTTGTAAAATCATGCCCTTTCTGCTTGGCGCAACTTTTCTCCTGTCAACACTGGCGCAACATTTTTCATGTCGACATCTTCCAAAATGCACCAAACATTTTAAACCTCTCAGCATATTATGAACCCGCACCTTACCTAAGCCTTATAATTGCTAGTTCTTCATTCTGCAAGCTTTCATTATGAATAACATGATGGTTGACATGGATCTTTTGTGTTGGACCTCCTAATTCTTCTTGCAGAACAACACCATCCATCCTTGAGCTCACACATGTCTTCATCAAGCAAGAAACCAACTAAGTCTAAAGCTAAAGCTAAGCAGTCGGAACAAGAGATGAAGTATAAGTATCAGAAAGTCAGGATGCCTGACTCATATGTAGAGTGTAGCCTCGACATTAGAGACTCAAGCTAGGTCATATTGACATGGATGACTTCTGGGTGAGGACCAACTAGGCAAGCAATGGCCCATGGATGAACAAATTAGTGGGCAGTGGATTGCACTTTGTAGCTGGGCTGCTAGTAAGTGCCATAAATAACGAGTTCATCATGTTGGTTTCTCGGTGTTATAACAAGGACACTAGATGTGTTGAAGACAAAGAGAAAAATATGATCATCAACCTCACGGCTTGTCACTTTGAATCGACCTTGGACATTACTCATCACAGAAATATGTAGGAATAAGTCTAGAAGACTGCAAGAAGTCCTGGGATGATAATGAGGATAAATGCATGCAGATGATGAATGAGCTCTATCTAAATAACAAGAAGCCGGTGAGCAGATGGCCACAAACCATCCACCATAGTGACTTGATGAAGAGTTGAGTAATACAATCACCTTCTTAAACGAATATTTGGGCTCCTGATGCTCATTATTTCCACAAATGGATGCTAAGGTACCTTGAGACCATGAGCAAGAATGCTCCTAATCATCACTTTGGTGAGGTGAGATCATCGGTGACACCATCTCCCAGTAAGCTTCATAAGTTATAACAACTAGGAAGTTCTACATGAATTCCTACGTTGTATATGTTCTTTGCATCAACAAGGGATTTCGCAGATTAGCTTGAAATGGGGTATGGCCCCAACTCAAAATATATGAGTTCTACCCCGGAGCTAAAATGCGAGGCCAGCATCTCCCAAGTTCTCTAAAATCAATGATGCCTTCTTTTATGAGGTGATCTCGCTTGCTGAGACCAAACATGAGACACGGTCAGACCAGCTCGAGTGTGATTGCTGCTACGAAGAAATGGGGAGCATTGTTCACATAATTCCCCACATTCACATACCTCAGAGCTATGAATTTCGAGGGTGAACCAATAAAGCTGCCAAGGTATGCAGGGCCAAAGTTGATCCTCTTGGAGTTATCAAGGCAACTAATCACTTATCATGAGAAGTGCATGAAGAGAAAGAAAGGAGGAACTCCATTCCCCCTTACAGTTGGCCGATACACCTGCACCACACTTGCCAAAGCATGGGAGATGTATGCTGAGCTAGAATTGCTAAATTTGAAGCACAACTTCCCAGCAAGGCTCACCTTTGACTGCCAGAGTTACCTCCCAAAGGAAAAAATTGATCCCATCCATGTTCTTGAGATTGAGGACATTTGGATTGACTTGACACATGAAATAGACATCGGGCAAAGGATCACCCCGGTGGCTGCGGAAGAGATCATCCACTATGGCGTTCTATTGTCCCAAAGTATTCCAAGAGATGGACCAAGAAATTGATCAGGTTTACCTTGACATAGATGGTGACGATTGGCCATTCATAGAGATCAACAGAGCCAAGGCACTAAAAACCATTCAAGAAAGGGTTAAGCCCATGTTGCAATGCACCAAACATTGGTGCAAACAAAATGGTCTCACCTACCTCGGAGTAGATTTCACTACTTCTCCTTCAGGAAGAGCACCTCCAAGACCGGCCCATGTGCCGAAAGGAAAAGGAAAAGACAAGGAGGGAGAATCAAGAAAACAAGAAGAAGCTCCTGAAGGCCTTCCTTCTACTTCTAAGAAGAAAGTAGTTGACCTGGTGTCTCCAAGTAAAGAAGAAGAAACAATAGAGGTTTCAACGGATACATCCACTCAGGATGTTGTCACAACTACAATAGCTGAGTTACATTGCATTCCTTCTTATATTTCTTCTCCTCCTCGTCGTGTCATTCAAGCATCTATTCCTATGGATGTGTCTTCTCCCCTTCCTTCCTCCCTTCCATCTTATCCTCTCTCGCGATCTGTCACCTAGTATTCCCTTCATCAAATTACGTAGATCCCTTCCATTTCCACATCGTTCTCTTCTCCTATAGTAACTCCAAGCCCCACAAGCGTAGTGCATTGGAATCCTTGTCAATACCACCACCGAGTGTTTCAACATACTTCCTGAGGCCTCTACGCTTCTTCCCCTTTCACTCCCGTTGATTGTTCTATTTCCTCTACTCCCACTCCCATAAGTCCTTGTTTGATTTCGACCATCTAAGCTAGCATAAGAGAAAGGTTCCCATAGCACCCATGGACTTCTCCGTCATTCGAAGAATGGACCCAAAAGCAGAAAGCCATAACTCTCTTTTCAAAAATCACTTCGGGGGAGAGAGTCATGGAGATTTCTTACCCAGACCCCACTAAGGAAAAGAAGGATCTGTCTCCCATAGACTTCACAGTGACTCAATTCACAATGGGGACCTTGTCTCTAAAGCCTACAAGGGGAAGCCTTGTCTACATGGAGTAGATGCTCTTTGTAAGAAACTCTAGAAGCAAAAGAGGAGAAGAGAATACTCAAGGAACAAAATGAACATCTCCTCCAAGCATTGTAGAAAATGGGAAACACTCCTCCTATAACTGCTGAACCCATTGAAGTTCTTAGTCAAGATAAAATAAATGAATATGTTAAGATTGGTGAACAAGGCACAACAGTATCATCTTGGATTGAGTGAATCCTCAGAGATAGTGAGGAAATGATTAAGAAATTCACAGTGCTCTACCAGGATATAAATCAAGTAAATAAGGAGCTACAAGTAGTAGTAGGTTCCCTCTCTCGAGGAGTTGGATAACACCAGGTTGCAACATGAAACATTCTAAGAAATGGCTAATTGCTCAGCTAACGACCTATTGAAGGTCGGTGTCATCGATCACCCATGGGCACATAATAAATCTCTCATTACATTAGATTACTAGGTTGATCAGATGGAATATATCCTAGAGAGGATAGATAAAATCAAGGATGAAGCCCTGGATGCATGATACAACATGGAGCAGATAGTTACAAAGATGTCTCCAGGGATGCTTAGTGAATCATACACCTTGAGGGAAGCAGATGATACATTCCAGTACTTCAAGGCTATCATCACTCAAGGTTTGGCACCAGAGGTCACTTTCAACCAAGATTCAATCAATAACCTCTTGGCTTGTCATGATTTCATTGGCTTCTTGATCGATGCATGTGAGGAGTTCACCGGGTTACCTGACAAGCTCAAGAACGAGAAAGAAACTTGTGAATTCATTGGCAACCATTTCAAAGGTCCAGATCATGATCAACTTTAGGCAATGATCAACAAGTTTATGGAATATCGAGCACAGTGTCACATTGCCTCTCCTGATCAAAAGTAGGATACCAAGTTTGAACAAAGAGATGATGAAAAGTAGTTTCATCTTCTTGGGATCCATTGATCATTTTTGTAAAATATTTAAAAATATTGTTGGCATTTATGATGACATCATCCATGTTGCATCATGGGATGTTGCCATCCAAAAACTTGCCCAAAGTCAACTTTTGACTTTTTAGATATTTTGTAAATATCTTGTAAGATATTTTGTAAGTAGTTGGTTTGCTTTTGTCTTCTTTCCTCTTCTCCTTCTATAAATACTTGAATACTTTTTGTATTCTAGGTGGACATTTTTGTATGAAAAGAGAAGTGAAGAGAGAAAACTTTGTGTTTTCTTGTAACAGAAGAAATATTAATACATATGCTCAGACTTTGTGCTCAATATATGTGTTATTTGCATCAGATATTTCTTAAGTTAGATCTATGTTTTTATTCTGTTGGATTCATTCCTATTATCGTCATATGTTCATCAGTATTGCTTTATTTTTTTATGCAAGTAAGTTTGGCTCTATTTACTACTAGCCCAAAGCATAAACCTTCTGACCTTTCTATCTTGGAATTCATTTCTTTTCTTCCTTCAGATCTACCCTCCTCCGTTCCTTCCCTCCTACATTTCTATTCATTGTTAGAACTACCTCTACTGGGATGAGATCCCAAACCCCTGAAGTTAGAATAGTGTAGATTTGCAAAAATTCTTGCTTGATAGATTAGTAATAAACCAATTTTTCTTTGTTGTCTCAAAGAGGGGCTATGCCTCACACTGTGCTGGACTATTTCCCCATTATCCGCCTAGCAAGCCGGCGCTTTTCAGATCAACAATCTCCCACCAAAATCATTTAAAACCATTGGTCCACCCTGAACTACCCTTGTTTTCCCTGTGAATCAACAAAGGAACAAAATATACTTACTAAAATATGCAGAACAATCAGGATTTCCTAATGTCTTGATAACCTTAGCCTTGTGTTGAAACTATCTCCATCGTTTAGAAGTGAAAACTCTTAAGAGTTAAAGCATGGAGTATTGACCATATTTTCCCAAGTTTCTCTTCATAGAATTTGTGCCAAAGAAGGATATCTCCATCTCCTTCATCAAACAGAGGTTACACTAAGGGTACTCTCACCCCACTTTGATCGAAGAGGCATAGCCTAAAGTAGTTAGGGCAGATGGTAAAATCCTTTTAAAGGTGTTATCCATCTCTCCACAAATTTGAGTAACAAAGAGGTAGTTAGATCTCATCCTTGGCTACAAAATGACACATATCATGATCTATCTACCTCTAAGCTCTTTTACGATTATATTTTTTTGCTCGGCTTGAAAAGGAGAACAACTTTGGATACCAAATTCCCTCGCTAAAGTGTCTACTATTACGGACATGCCTCCTCCTAAAAACATTAAGCGGTTGTGCAACTTGCGGGAAAAAAATAGGCTATTTGTCGCTTCATCTCCCGATTTTCTGATAAGTGTCATTTGTTCACTCACCTACTTAAAAAGGATGTTTCCTTTATCTTGGGAGCGAGATAAACAAAAGACCTTTGTCTTGCTTAAACAATACTTGGCCAATCCACCTGTCCTCATGCCTCCAACTCCTGGTGATCCGCTCCTGCTTTATATCTCTACTACTCAATTTTCTATTGGTGTGTTGCTCACCCAATATGACCTTGGTCACAAAGAAAAAGTGGTATACTACCTCAGTCACACTCTCATCGCTTATGAGCTCAACTATCCCCAAATCGAAAAAGCTTGTTTGGTTGTAGTTTTTACCTTTCAAAAACTTCATCATTATCTGTTGAATACCAAAACCAAGCTTATATCAAAATTTGACCCGCTCAAATACTTGTTGTCTAAACCCGCCCTCACTAGTAGAATGGATAATTGGATCATTCTACTGAGTGAATTTGACATCAAGTTTGTGCATCAAAATTTAGTCAAGGGACATGTACTTGTTGATCAATTAGTAGAAGCACCTTTACAAGGAATCTGAACTATGAATCTGGATTTGCTAGATGCCTCATTACTATATATTGAAGAATCTATCATGTGGTAGATACACTTTGATGGGTCTTTTACTTTTCATGGTTCAGGGGCAGGTGTGGTCCTCATTACTCCTTCTGGTGACCCCATACCTTAGGCTTTTCACCTTGGTTTTCCTTGCATGAACAATATCATAGAGTATGAGGCACTCATCACTGGGATGAAGCTCACCATCAAATGGGACATTCATCATGTTAAGATTGTTGGTGACTCTCAATTAATCATCAAGCAAGTCAATGATGAGTATAAAGTTAAGGATGAGAAACTCATCCCTTAAGAAGCTAGTAGAAACTCTAAAAGAGTATTTTGTGCGCATCACATTTGAACAAATTCCAAGAGCACAAAATAGATTTGTAGATGCTATGAAAACCATGGGTTCTATGCTCTACATTCCACCAGAAAGTAATGACATGCCATTATTTGTGGAAAATCTCGCCACCTTCATACAACATGCCGAATCTTGTCGGCTTGTGATGTTGTTAGTCCCAATTCCCCATTGTATGAGCCCATCTTCATCTACCTCAAATACAACACATTCCTTCCCAACATCTCGCATTCTGAGAAATAAATCCTAATTCGCCAGATAGCCCGCTATACCCTTTTAGGAGGTACGCTTTATCACCGTAGCTAAGATGGGAATATGTTACGTTGTCTCGATATGATAAGTCGATCCAAGCGATTAAAGAGGTGTATGAAGGGGTATGTGGAGCCCATACTAACAGAGAATGGTTCTAGAAAAACATTATTGATAGTGGGATACTACCGGCCTACCATGGAAATTGACTATTGCAACTATGTAAGGAAGTGTGTACTTTTCCGTAGTATGGAAATTTCATCCATGCTCCATTACTGACTATTGTAGCCCATCACCATCCCCCGGCCGTTTTCTAAATGGTGACTTAATTTAATAGGGAATCTTACCCTAACTTCATCGATGGTCACACCCACATCATTACAACTCTGAAGTCTTTACCAAGTGGGTGGAAGCTATCCCTTTGACCTATGTAACGGTGATCGATTTCCAAGTTCATCATGAATCATCTTATTTGCACAAGATGGAATTCCTGCAACCATTATTCTCGATAATGAGAAAATCATTCAAGAATAAAACCGTAAAGGATCTCTATCATCGGTTTCAAATAAGGTTAAAATGGTCTACACCATATTATCCCCAAGGAAATGGACAGGCCGAGGCCACTAATAAGACTTTGGTGTGAATAATGGAGAAGATGGTAAGTAAGACAGGTCATAATTGGCATTTGTAAATCCACCCAGCTCTTTGGGCTTACAGGACCTCTATTCACACTCCTATGGGTGTGACACCATATTCCCTGGTATTTGGAACAAAATCTATCATCTCGTTAGAAATTGAGCTTCCTTCCCTAAGAATCTCTCTTAGGGATTATCTAGATAAGGATGAAGATTACCGAGTGGCTAGAATAGAAAAGTTAGAACTCCTAGATGAGAAGTGCATCTATGCCCTTAACCATCTCAAAGTGTATCAGAACAAAGTCTCCAAAAATTACAACAAAAGAATCATACCTCATCATTTTGAGGTTGGTGATTTGGTCATGAAGGAAAATCAGTTCAACACAAGGGCAGAACGAGAGAAGAAAGGAAATTTCAAACCGCATTGGTTAGGACCTTATGTTATCATGGCCAAGTATGGCATGGGAGCATACAAACTTACCCACCCCAATGGTGATGAGCTCCGTAATCCCATGAATTCTATGCACCTTAAGCGGTTCTATGCTTAAACATCATGTGAAAATCATAAAAGCAAATCAAAAATAGGGTAAAAATAATCAAAATACAAAAAAATTAAAATAAGAGAAAAAGAAAAAAAGAAAACAGGTCATTCATAAGTGAAAACCACGTAATTGTGGCACTTTGGATAGGTCCTTAGGTGAAAACCAATTTCCGGCGCCTTGGGAGGATTCGTTGTTCACAAGCATCTTGCATCTAGAGGGTACTTTTACTTAGCCTAGGGCTAGTTCCGCATCTACCTCTGAGATTCCCTATGAGCCTAATCTTGTCAAGCCTTGATCGGCTTTGTCTCCTCTTATTCGTCTATGAAGGCATGCTCTTTTTCTATTCCCCATCTCACACTGGGGCACTTCTATGACTTCACCTTCTTGTTTATAAGCGCATGGCATTTTCCCTTGTATATTCCCCATCTAACGTTGGGGGCATCCACACTTTCTTGGTTACCTGTGCATAGCTCTAGAAAACTATTAGAAAAACACAAAAACATTCAAAAATGTTAGAAAATCAAAACAATAGAAAATTGTTTCACAAAACTCTAAACAATAGAAAATTGTTTCGCAAAACTCAAAACAATAGAAAATTGTTTCACAAAACCCAAAACAATAGAAAATTGTTTCACAAAACTCTAAACAATAGAAAATTGTTTCACAAAACAATCTTACAAAAACATTCACTTTAGTTTACTTACGTTATCTTGTTTCTTTCTTTTCTTGATTGCTTGTATAGTTGCTTCATGTTTGTACATTTGTATTGTTTGTTACTTAGACATACTTTGTTAGGATTCATATTTTCTTGTTTAGATCAGATTTATTCTTGCTTGTGCATATTGAAGTGTGTTTTTACATGCTTTGGTGAATCATGGTACATTGTTGTATTGATTCATTATGTTCTTTGTTAACATTTGATTGTGTTTTCTGTTGCATGTGCATCATTTTGTTATCACATCATCATATTTCCATCAATATCATCACATCTAACATCATCTATACATCATATATCAAGAAAAAACTAATTATACAGCATACATGAATGCTAAGCTAATCATCACATATCATATCATCAAATGGGGGCAAGAGGGATTGAAAATTTCAAAATATATCCCCCACACCCATATCATCATATCAACCTTTCCACTAAATCTAGAACATCACATGAGCAAATAAATTTGATATATTCTACGATCTATCATCTAAAAATCAAAGCGGATACATAAAGATCGGATACATATACATGTGAAATAAAATCAGCTAACATCATAAACACATCCATATATCCATGTACTCAATCAAAAATAACAAACAATATCCATCATCTCATAACACATGTGTCATGTCAAAAATGTCCATATATACATATACATGTGTGTGGTATATTTGTATCAAAAATAGATATACATCGCTACTATACATCAAAAATTCCTTCATCTAAGGTGTACAAAAAGGATGATATACATTGATAAAAGAATACAAATTCCTTCATCAAAGGCATATGTCAAAACTGCTATATATAAAGAATGTTGTACATTGAGCACAAGATGCTCATAGCCTTCATCAAGAGGCACATGTATCAATACAATAATCAGGGGTGACTCGAGCCCTTAGATATGTTGGTTGTTCTATCCCGTGGTGGTGGCATAACATGAGCGTCACTCGGTCTCATAGATGCCCGGTGGTTGATCCACTGAGGCTTAAGGCCTCTCTGACCTCATCTCTCTACTCGATTGTTGGCTATAAGAAGATGCTCGCCGTTCGAGACAAAACTACCTCATAATATAATGATATGTAGTAAGATTATCTGCCCTCTTCTGTAGCTAGATCTATGTGAGTCCAAGTTGTCACCATTGTGCCATCCGTCAGCACATCGGAAGGATGTTATCTATGTTGATACTCAGCCAAGCTCGCTTGACCCGTGACTCACTCGGCTCTCATCCTATCTCTCTCCAATATCACAAGCTATAGTTGAGCCTCTATCTACTTGATATAGGCTCGTCACCTGAGCCATCTGTGCTACCATCTGCCATATCTGCTGAAAATGGATGGCACCATCACCTCCCTAGCCGACCCTAGGCCCGATCCTAATCTCACTCTACTATCATTGCTAAAGTCTAAACTCGGACACGGTCTCTCTATTATGGGCTACTCTAGTTGTTTATGTAAGGTGGCTATATGTGCCACTGGCTACACCATAGGGGCTTGTCCATGTGTCTATCCTATATCACTCTAAAGGCGTGTCCCTACTCTCGTAATCTAATCCACAGGAACCTATGTAGGTGCATGTTTTGGTCCCTACACCTATGTTGCACCCTACTCGTCATGTGGCAGCCCATCAAATGGATCATCTAGGTTGTCGGTGCCGTTTCATCCTCCCACTTGTCACCGCTATAATGAAGCTCTCGCGGTGGTGAGTTCCTACTTCCCATGCCTCGTCTGGAATAGTCAAACGTCATGGTAAAATAGTGGCGTACCAATCCATGTAATTGATAGTGGTACCTGGATCTCTAGATCTATCGAGCTGGGTCCCATGCCTGTGGTACCACCTATAAAAATTTGGCCCTGGCTCAAGTCACCTATATACATGGCCCCATGTGCGCCTCTTAGAGTCTCGGTGGGCATACCACAAATCATTTGTGGAAGCCCTTACACCATGCCCGATTGTCACGACATTGGTCTACTCTGTATACCTTAATAATGTAAGCCGCAACTACCTGAAGAAGGATGTTCTCCCCTGCATAAACACCGATCTCGGGATCCATCCTCAGCCACCGTTGTATCTACCTGTAAGGCCTCCATATAATGTCCCTATCTAACGACTCGTCAAAATCTCGTTGATAACAATATAATCAGGCTAAGTTCCCTCGTATGTCGTCACCTATAGAAACCCAAGCCATGTATGATGGCTCCTCTAGGACTCAGACATGTAATGTGCCTACAGGGCACCCGATAGCTATGTGATCCCAAGAAAAATCTGCAGTAAAGAGGCAGGCCCCACCATCTTCTGACGGTGGTATGTAATCAGATGTAAGTCCCAGTATAGATGTGTCAGTATGCACTAGCCCCAATAATAATGCTCACCACTTAAAATCATGTGAATTAATGTCATTAGACACCTAGGGAAGGATGTCCTAGTCTTATCAGTGATCAAAACCCACTAATAAGTGACATCACATATAATGGCCCCGTGCAATGTCGGATCAGCTATGCACTCATGTAATGAAATTGTCATGCCATCATGCGGTATATCATCACGGTCAAAAGGTCATCGATCGCGCACTAATCCACCAAGGTCACTCGTATACTTGATCAGTGAGCCTAGGATAGATGTACATAGAGAATATGCCATACGTCCTTGATTAACTTGTCATCTCTCTAGTAGGGATCTGAGGCATTGTCTCTCATTGTGCCACTTTGCTTAGCCAATGTGGTTAGTAGACCATGATCCAATGTAATGGAAGGCATTCGGGATATGGGGCCTAGGCCCACCGCCTCTAAATGTATCACCACCATGTGTCGGTCTCGTCTACGCATGCTCCCCTCTAGCTCTACTATGTGTGAATATTGCTCATGCGTGCATAGTATAGGAAACTGTCTCTATAAAATCATTCCATTTTTCAGCTACTAACATTTCTTTTAAGTTCTACCTATCTTTTTTAGGGTTAACCCAAAAATCGTAAATGTCATCATTTTTGGCATTTTTCTATCTCTCCTCCATCAACTTAGTGTTCCTACACACCTTGTTGGGCGTGTGATCACCCCATGGCATGTACACCCCCTTTTGGCACATGCGTGTGTGTGCATCCACCTATGGATGCTTGTGCCATCTTCCGTACCTGCACATGCGCGCGTACGTGTGTCATGTGTGTGTGCGCTACCATATGGTGCATGCACGTGAGCGCACATGTGTTGTGTGTGTGCTCTTGTGTGGGTGTATACACATGTGCATATATGTCTTTTTGGTACTTGTACATGCACCGATACACTCCAAGGGCACTGCGCCCCGTGCATATGTGCCGACGTGACTTTTCCCTAATTTCCTACTTCTACGAGCATTAATTAAAAAATTGACAAAAAGGGTTAGGTTACTCACAAATACGCCATCGTCCATGTGTCGGTCATACCCCCAAACTGTGTCTGCTCATCTCAAACGGTCTCATGCTCTCACCATCATCCTCATCGCTATTAGAGCCTCGCGGTAAAAATTCGATAGCGGTTGGTAACAAATGAATTGGTCGCGGTGATTTACCCCCTATGTGGGGTATATCAAGCTATTTTTCACCGGCCGTGATGCCTGAGGCTTGTTTTGACTGCCATTTTCTCCTTTGTTCATAATCAAATAATTATTTTATTTAAATAATTATTTTTCTTTCATTTTTCATCGTCTTGGGAATTTTTTTTTCCGTCTAGTACCCCTTTCTTCTCACTAGGACAATTTTTATTGCTCCTAGGTGATTTTTCTTCTTATCCACACTCTCTCAAATAATTATTTTTTTAATAATTATTTTATTAATTTTTCCACTATACAGGGACATTATTTGTCACATGTTTCTTCTTTCTTCCCCAGGGCATTTTCTTTTGCATCTAGGCACTTCATTCTATTTCTTCTATTTTCTTCTATTGTCCACCGCATTTTAGACACCACAAAACTAGAAATATATATATCCAAACACAAGGCAAAATTCTCCACAAAATCCTAAAAATTAGAAAACCTACAAAAATAGGTAACCTGCTTATTACGGCTGAAACTTGTGTCTTGCGCACATATTCTTCCGTATCCTACTTTAGTTTGTTTCACATCTTCACCGATCAACATGACTCGTGGATCACCGGATTCACAACTATTCAAAAATCTAGATGCTTGCTTCAAATGCGTACTCTGGGGCACATCTTGTTTCCTAGTGTTGTTTCGTTGTGCATATAGTTTTCTCCTTGGACCTAGTGTGCATCATCATTTCCCCTTGCATGTATCCTTTCTTGGGGCATCATTTTTAACCTTGGTTGTCAATCACGAACATGTGGACCTCTTGACTTGATAACAAAACATTTTTATAACTTCCTTGACCATTTTTGGGTTGGATATGTGCGTTTGTACTTGTTTTCCATGTTAAATGAGCTTTTTTCCTTCTCATATTACAATACATTTTGTATTTTGCATTGGGTTAGTGTTTTCAGCAATTGACAATTGTTCATAGTATGGCTTTTCATGTCATTCTAATTTTCTCGTATGCTTATATTTTTCATAAGGACCGATGATGTAAATCTTTTGGCAATATGATGACAATAAAGTTATTTCAATACACTGGATGAAATCTGGCTCTTTTCTTCCCATCTTCATTTCTTCTACATCAATTTCCTATCGACAATATTCTTCTACTTCACCAGGGAATCTTTCTCCTCTCCGTTTCTCACCTTTTTTTATCATCAATCATCTTCCTTCATCACCCCATCAACACTCGAGGGGGATCTCTCACTTCTACTCGGTTTTCTTCTACCCCTTCAAAGTTTTATCCATCTACTATCTTTGAAGTGGTGTCATTTACGCCACCCCAAAGAGGGGAAAATGTAGACACCTATAATTTAGTTTGAACAATTTTAAACACTTAAATTGTGCTAATTATCCTTTTCCCCTCAAATTGAAGACATATCGTCAAAAATGCTCATCTTCTCTTCTATCATCGTTAATTAATTATATTAAGTAATTAATTGAGTCTTATATTCAACAAATACCTAATTAATGACCTTTCATTAATTAATCCTTCCTTCTATCTAAAATAATTAATTATTATTAATTAATTAGCTTCCCACATTAAACCAATATATAATTATTTAATTGATTAATCCCCTTCTATAGTCTAAATCATGATAATATTCCTCTAAAAGATTTTATAAGCTTTCACATCTATTAATTAATCATCTTGATCAATTAATAAACCCCCTTTTCCACATGAGTCACTAAAGGACAAGCTAAACTCTCCTAAAGTTAACTCAACCTTATCTAAACCCCCTTATCCACAACTAACTCAAAATCTTGATTATCTCACATGCACGAAAGGGATGTAGAGATCCCTTTATCTATTGGGCTATATAAAGAGCCCTCCTCCTACCTTTACACTAACACATATTCCTTGAGAAACAAAAATGAAGCATATAAGTAAATACACTTTAGCCATTTTTTCATTTTGGAGCATTCTTCATTAGAGAGGCTAGCTACTTTCATTTCTTGTATCCATCCATCCAAGTTTTGAATTCATATGGAGATATGTCAAATGGTCTTGTAGTCATGGATTGACAAGACTCCATTCTTGAAAACATTTGGATTCAAACATACAATCAAATCTTTGATTGCTAAGGATCTAAGTAGGTTCATTTAATTTTTAACATTCAATAGAGATAGAAATTAATCGATTAACATGTTAGTTTGAATATTTATTCATGATCTAATGCAAGGATGTTAGTAGATTAGTTTTCTTTAAGCTCTAAGCATGATGGTCCATGGAATTTGATTTATCTTTGTTTTAGGACTACTAGGTGTTAGTTATAACTTTTTTTGCATTGCTAACAAATACTTGTACGTAAAGAATGTAATTAAAAAAATTTAGTCATGTAACTACTAAAAGTACTTATTTTTCAAGAAATGTGTACCTTGTTTAAGTAATCGTGCAAGCTTTGTCCTAAGAAAGCAATTGGCTGCTCAACATTTTCATCATTAACTTGAGTTAATATGGCTGAGATTTTTCAGCCTTTCGAGTGCATACATTGTAAAGCTTTATCGAAATTTGGATTTGCAAGAGTAGGATCGTGAGAGATGGCTGTCGTAATTGCTTCAAACCCTTCTCTCGCTTCATGGTCCAAGAGAAAGTCTTCTCATTATTTAACATAGCTATCAATGGTTTAACCGATGTTGCAAAATCTTGAACAAATATTCTAACAAAGTTGATTTTTCCAAGAAAACTCTGTAATGCCTTCTTATGATGAGGCAATGGTAGCTATGATATGGCTTCGATTAAGAAAGGATCAATTGCCAAACGTTGTTTAGAAACAATATGACCAAGAAATTTACCTTGATGCACTAATAATATAAACTTTAAGCAGATTCAAAGATATTCCAAACTATCTCATAGCTGAAAAGTCTACCTTAGGTGTATTAGATGTTCTTCTAAATTTTTTGAGAATAAAGTAACATCATCCAAATATAAAAGGATGCATTTATTTAACAATCTGTGAAAATCCATGTCCATTACACATTGAAATGTTGCACCAACATTTGAATGGCGAAAGGCATTATTTTGTAAGCATAAGTACCCCACTTAGTGGAGAAAGTTGTTTTGTACCTATCCTCTTCTCAGACTAAAATCTGATTGTATCCACTATAGTTGTTTAGAAGAGATAATCTATCTGAACCAGAAACTGTTCTCAAAATTTGATCCATATTTAGAAGTGGGTAGTGATATTTTAATGAAGCTTTATTAAGATCTCTGAAATCCACACATAATCTTATTTCTCCATTCTTTTTTTGAACTGGAACAAGATTGGCTACCCAACTTGAATGTTTAACTAGAAATATAATACCTGATTCGATCAACTTAGATAACTCTTTCCTCATTAGAGGTTCTATTTTGGGATTTACATGCCTCTATTTTTTCCTAAGCGGCTGGAATTTGGCTGTAATTCAATAGTGTGTTGTCTTAAATCGGGGATCAAACCCTTTCAGTCTTTGTATTTCCAAGTGAAAACATCTTTAAATTCCTTACAACGATTAATCAAATAATGTTTTTCAGCTAAAGAACATACCTTTCTCGGGAAAGAAATGTATTCCTTCATCAACCGAGATCTCTTCATAGCTATCAACATGTGTTAACATCTTAGTTTTGACCTTCCTCAACTGATCGTCGATGCTAAAGTTGTCTTCTTATTTGACCATACCTTGAGGCGGTTTATTTTTCTTTAATTGAACAATCCAGGTCACCATATAAGTGTTGTAATTTATCTTGATTTACTCGCAAAAATTTGGCTTCTTACTTTGCTGCAAAAACTGCAGATTTGATCATCACTTTCAAAAACTTGCCAATTTAAGTCATTATCGGTATCAAAGGCCTAACAATTAGCTTTATATGAGGCTAAATTTTTCTATTTTCAATCGACTCCACACTTCAAAACTAGCAACAATTGTGGCAAGTCTATCTCGCATGCTTATTTTCATTGCTCTCGGGATGGATTGGATGTTAATAGCCTCGAAATATTCCATTAAGTATGAAACTCTATGTCTATAAGAATTCATTAATGGATTCTTACAAACATTAAAATTTCTTACTTGATTGATAACCAACTCAGAATCACCAAAGATCTGTAACATGCTAATACCTCTCTTTCTAGCCCAAAGTAAGCCATGAATTAATGCTTCGTATTCAACTATGTTACAAGTACATGAAAATTGGAGACTCAAAGTTGAGAAATACCTTTCATTTGTTGGGGAAGTGAGCATAAAACCTAATCCTTGTCCTTTCTTGTTTTTAAATCCATCGAAATGAAGCCTCCAAATCCCTTCACCGCATTTTCTATTTTGGACAACAAGGGAGTTGGTGTATTTTCTTCATGCAAACAATACACACTAAATATATGCTCTTCAACTTCTTTGAAAGGATCATGAGCATGTCCTTCATGTGCACCTTTTCATCCATAAACAAAGTTAGAAACACCATCCAATGCTGAAATATGAGTTGTATTATCAAAATCAGATTGTTCTAAGGTTGCATAATTAGCTACTACATTAGAAACATGAGGCTCAATGTGAAATATGACCAACAGTTCTAAATTGATAGTAACCTTGGTCCCATAACGAGTAGTGAAAAACAAGAAAGACCAATCTAAAGAGTAATAACCTCCTATTTTTGATGTGAAATCTCTTGATAAACATATAGCAAAGTAAGGAGGTAAATCTACAACAGTAATATCTTGCAGAATGGAAACATTTGGGAAAGCATGTAATGTTACCTCTAGATTTTTGATGACACCAACCGTATTAGTTGCAATTCCATCCAACTGTAGGAAACTCTTTTCTGTAGGTTCATACTGCAGACCTAATTTTTCTACAATTGCTTTTGGTATAACTATTTACTTGCACCACTGTCTACCATATAGTTATGAACAAGATGTTATCCAATAATCAGTGATAGATAAAATGGTGGTGGCTTCTTGATGTCATGAGCATTTAAGACTTTCTAAACCATCCATTTAACTTCTTTGATGCGGTCTTGTTCCATTGTTCCAAGGACCATGTCTGCTTTCTAGACTTCCTTTTCTGTTGTTTTAGAAGAAATCTGCAACTTAGCTAGTTCATGAGAAAGTAAATATTGCTTTCTGAATACTCTAGAGCATCCCACATTGAGATGTTAACATTATGCTTTTTCATTACATCAAAAATTTAAAAGAAGCAACAGCTTTTAGAAAGAGATTCTATGGTTTTAGCATAGGCTTTGGTGAAAATTGATTATGCTTCAACCGCTTTTGATATCGAGGTATAAATAACCTTCTTGGATCAAGTGTAGCATTTTTGTTGTTCTTTACTAGATGTAAAACCTGTTGTATTTTTAGGAGAAGATGCACTTGTTAGCTAGTTTTGGGCTTATAGTTGTTGTTTTTTTCAATGACAGTGAGGTAGAATGCCTATTCCTTTGTTTTTTACTCTCTCTGACCTTTTCTTGAGCCCTAGTAATAATCTAATGAAACAATCCTCACTAAAATTGACTAAGTTCTCATTGAGGTGCCTTCTAAACCTGAGTATCTTGCTGCCCACCCTCCATTTGAGGCATGAAAATGTCTTAGATTGAGGTTATGCAACAAGACTTATGTTCAGAAAAGTATTTTGGAAACTAGCAGTTGAATGAGGTTGATTACAAGGTTGACACCACTCCTCCATAGCCATCTTAACTGGAACTAAAGAATTAGATGAACGAGGAGCCTTTGGGTCAAACTACCTTTGTTGATAAGGTTTCCTATAATTTTGATTCTCGTTGGTAACGCTTGCCTATTTTATTGGTTTTACTGATAAGCGACCTAATAAGGTCTGCTAGGTAATGCAAGCCTATTCTCGATTGAAGTCAGCTTGTTCCCCATAGTCTCAAAGATTTAAATACATCATCTAATGGGGCTGCAACAAAGAGGGTTCTAAAATTGTGATACGGTTGAGGAATAGGTGCTAAATCTTCCAAAAAAGGCATTGAAGGTTTGAGTGCTAATTTTCTGGCTTGAATAAGACTATTTTCAGCTTGAATGGCAATATCATAGGCTACTGGGAGAGTCTCTCCTCCCATAGACTGAATCATAGTTGAAATATCACTATTTAATGCTCTAAGATAATAAAGAAAAACATGATCAGCTTGAGGCTTGACACTTGCTGGAATTATTTCCCAAGTTCCGTGAAATGGATGTTGAAACTAGACATAAATTCATTGGGAGATATTTTAATGGTAGAAAATTGTTCTATGAGAGATAAATGATTAGAATTATCTTGAAATTGTTTCAGAAATTTATCACCTAAATCATCCCAAGTTCTTATGCATCCAATCTCTATATTTCTATACCATTGCAAGGCTTGTCCTTTAAGAGATGCAACTAAAAGTCTCAAAGCTACATCCTCATGAGTGATATTATGAACTCGCACATAGGGCCGCAACATCTTTAATGTGCTCTATAGGTGTAACCTGATTTTCACCAATGAATGATGTCAAAATTTTCATGGTAGCATTAGGGATGTCATGATAAACTTGGATTACTAATGGGCTATCATTAATAAAGGTCATAAAATTCATAGGTGGTTGAATAGACATTTGAAAAATGGGATCTAGAAAGAGAAATTGATACGTGGTGAAGGAATATTAGGAGTAGGGTTATCAAAACCAAGCTTATTATAAGATAAAGTATTACCAACTCTTCTCCTTCTTTCAGAATTCAAAGGTAAAGAAATAAACTCGAAGGAATTCCTCTTACCAATGATCTTGTAGTCACTTTAGGCATGGAAAATGCTGCAATACTGGTCTGAAATAAGTTTTACGAAGTTGCCAAATAGATCTTTAAATCTTTAGAATAAATTACTGCAGCTTGTTGTCCCGAAAGTAACTTTTATCTGTTGTAAATGTATCATAGATCTACTGTGAATATTTGTAACTTGCATGTAGATCTGATTCGTAGTCCCACCGGGCATGCCAAAAATAGTTATCTCTCAAAATTGCACCCTATAGAGAGATGACTTCAAGTGTTCTAACCTTGTAAATTTTATGTCTTTCTTTCGTAGATACAATGGAAACACCTCAAGTCTATGGGTATACCTATTTTGAGGTGAGTCCCGGTATCAAGGTCATTTCCTTATTGATGTATCCTAAACTGATTTTCTGGGATCTAAGGGTAAAAGATGACTATAAAATGAAATTAAAACTAAGGTGATACACCAAACTTGTATGAGGTCTTTGAATGAGTACATGCACAATTGATATGGAATGAATTTCGATGCACATGCCAACAATTTTCTAAAGATAATTAAGGGTAAACATTTTGATGTATTGAGGGATAAAATCAAAACAATACTTGCTAAGTTACACATACACATTAATATCATACAGAAATACTTTGAACTTGCAATAGGTTAAGATGATTAATTAGGGAATTCAACATTTACAATATTAATGGAAACATACACAAGACTGCAAATAATTGGAAAGGCAGAAAATACTTCACATTCAAAGGGAAAACTGGTAGAAAATTGCTTCAACACTCCTGTATCTAAAAAGTCCTCCTTTTTGTGCTTTGTTAAGGCACACAATATATAGCAAAATTTGATTCACCCACCCTTCCTAAAAATATACTAGGTTGTACTCGCCCATGCATCCTATTTTTATCCTTTATTTATTAATAAAGGAATAAAATAAAGCAAACTAATACAAAGAGGCATTAATAGCCTTTGATTACATCATAGTCAAACTATAGTTGACTGTCCTATTTTTAAGAAAAAGCATGGGTGAATAATGCTAAAAATAAACCTTGCTTGATGAGCAAGTCTCCTTTTAGGTGCATGCAAATTTGTATTCTTCCTTTGTTGATGTGACATCTGAAAATTCTGATCCACTTGTCCCCTTGGATGCACATGCAAAAGTTGATCTCTGTGTGTGAGTAAAGATAATCCATTATTTACAATATTTTGCAAAAATAACTCACTCAAGTATACATCTTGATGGGGACCACCTTTAAGATCAGGCTCTGATATTGACATTCCCTTTGTCCTCTAGTGTGGTAACATGATTTTTTTGTTATCTTTTAAATATATCATTTGCAAAATACAATACCTTTGTTCTGTGCTAACTCCATGTGGGGACCACTCTTAATAGGTGCACTTGTCTTTGTTGAGTTTGGCCTTCTTGTAGACTTGGGACATTGCCATGGTTTTAAACATATATATGGGGGCACTTTGTAAAGGCCACCATGCCATACTCGGCCACCTTTGATTAACACATGACCATGCAATTACTTGTCGGCTTTTGCATTTTGAAGGGAATAAGGTCTAGAATTTAACCTTTTCAATGATCATTGTTTGGCATGTATGGTTGTCAGCCCCCTTTAATCATTTGGGACATGGACTATGGTCAATAATTTCAAAATTCAATATGAAATGATTTTTGTTTTAAACGTGGGGCTGACCCCCTCTCCATGATGACTCACCCCTTTAATCAATTTTCGGTGGCATTATGAACCTAATCCTGGTTAGGGTTTTGTGACGCTTGCCATGTTGGTACTTGTTCTAATTGCGGTTGTATAGTTGTTTGCATTGATAGTCCACAATCCAACACTAGTCATTGATCTTCTGACATGATTTATCTATGTTCGTCCATCTTAATCTTTAATTAGGGTTTCTAATCCGAATTAAATGAGACGATGGGTATCGTGACCATGATAGTTCACTTCAATTACTAGAGATAGATCCTTGAGTGTTGATCTTCGTACTTGTTGAATGTTGATCGTTGATCACTGACCCTTGGTTAGGGTTAGGTTAAGCCAAGCTCATGTGGGTGAGTTAAAACAACTCGAACTTCATTCATTTTCATTTCACATCTAGTTTGTGGCGAAGCCCTGGAAAAATTTTATTGACGCCATTTTCATCCTATGAAGCTCGACTTCTTTACCAGATTGATTCTCTCAGCTGGTTGCATCTATATTTTCTGTGATTGTTTCTTATCAAGCTCGGCTCTTGGACTCTCTGCAAGGTTTTAATGGCCACCATTATTGATTATTTTGAGTTCTAGGTTGGCTTTTCTTGCAAGATTTTGGTCAATTTTACTAGTTGCATTGCTTTGAGTTCGACTTTTAATGCAGAGGAGGTCTCTATCTTCTTTCTTAGCCACCATTGTTGAAGTCTATGAGCTTGGTCCTTCTGCACAAATGATCACTTGTTGCTCTATGGCATTTGTATCATCGTTATTTTAAGAAAGGTGTTCATGGCTTTGTGTTTCGTGATCTCCTAATTTGTATATTGATCGTCCCAGAGCTTTGAAAGTTTTTTTTTTTTTGAGATCTCTACCTGGTGTTGTCTTTTTCCACCATTATTGTTTTCTACTAAGTTTGGTTCATTTTTTTGAGTAAGATTTGAGCTTGGCTTTATAGTTTTTTGGATTCTGTGGAGCTATGTGAGGCTTTCTTAGTAGACACCGTTGTTGGCAATCGAGCTTGGGATTTGGCTTTAGAAACCCTTAGTTGGAGTTCAATGCTTTGATTTGTATTTGCTATGTTGAAGGCCTTCAAGCTCAAGACTATGTAACTGTCATACTGCTTGTCAACAAATGGTAATCTTTGATCTCCTAAGCACCATTGTTACTTTTTATTTTCCATTTCAGCTTCGAAACACTAATACTCATTTTTCCTTTGCATTTTAATTTGATTTCTAGGACAACATTGATTTCTGAGTTGAAACTCATTCTGGGTTCTCCTTTCGGCTTTAAATTTGATGATAATTCGAGGATTTTCTCATCTTTTCGATTAAATCAGTAAGTTTTGCTTCCTTCCCGATTCTTGGATACCCATTTAGTGGGTTTTTCGACTAAAGTCAGAAACTGCATTTTCTTCCTTGAATCTATAACTTGAAACTGATTTATAATAGGAATCATGAACTTTTGAAATGTTCAAATCTTCTTCATCTTTAGAAATGTATGAGTACCTATATAATTTCAAAAAAATTGAATGCTAAAATGGTTGTTTTCTAGTTACCTGTATTCATTCCTTTGAATTGTATTGCAATAAATCTGTATCTAGACTTTTAACTGTCCTATATGAATGAATTATTTCCCTAAACCTGTATCTACACATGTATTTTTCAATTTGTGGCTTGAAATATTGCAACCCAGATTTGGGTATCCCTCCTTTAATATGGGTATTCGGACTTCTTTACTCCTTGATTTTGCAATCTGTTTTGAGGATTAGAATGGCTTCAGGAAAAGTTGAGATCCACTTTTGTTACCTTAAACTCTGCATTCCCTGATTTGATCAGACTTTGCACTTATTTCGTGCTTCATCCTTGTGTAGAATCCTTCACTTCGATGTTTAATACCTTGGGGTTTGCTCTTCATTTGATTCTGGGACTTATAGTTTCTGATTCTTTGTTTGGAAATATATGCGTTTGACCCTTCTAGTTGGAACTTTACTGAAGACTTGTATTCTTTCTGTGTAATACTATTTGCAATCTGAGATATTAAAGGGTTGAAGCACATTTCAAAACTTGTATATATTGAGTTGTACAACTCTAGCTTCCATTGGCATGGTTGTGCTTTTGAAATCCTGGATCTGCATAAGTACCTCATGATATCTAGTGCTGGTTCACTTCAACTTTTGTAGCTCCATTAAATTTGATTATGTTTCATTCTTTCACTTGTGCACTAATTTGGTTAATCATGGCTCGAGGATGACATTCTTCCCACTTACTGTAACATTTGTTCACCATTTTCATTTTGTGCCTTGTCATTTGTGCATTCCTTAGTGACTTTCTGTTCATACCTTGGTCCTTTGTCGTTCGGATGAGTGTATCAGAGTCCTCTGAAACTTCTATCTCTTGTTTGATCCTATTGGTAAAACATGATTGTTTAATAAATTGAGCTCTATTCTTAGTTTACTGTGATGAATCCAGGGTTCATTTTAAGACACCCCTATAAAATTGAAGGTGGAAAATACCTGGCGAATATCCCCGTAACCAGTTTCAGTGAAAGGTGAATTTGACAGTATTCAAAAACAAAATTTTCGCCTGGTTTTTCAAGGCTCCATCAGTGACGTGTGACAACACTAGTCCGTAATGATGCACGTCACTGGTGCCAAAATAGCTCGTAATGACGCGTCACACTCTAGCGACATTAGGTCATAATGACGTGCGACACTGGCGCAACACTAGCTCGTAATGATGCACGACACTGGCTCGTAATAACACACGACATTGTCTCCTACACCGCACGCCATCGTCCGGCGATGATGCGTGTCATTTGCTCCTACTAACGCGCGTCACTTGATCCTATTGACACGCGACATAGTCATCAAATGACGCGCGACATTGTCATCTATTGACGTGCGACATCGTAAACAAATGACGCGTGACATCGCTTTTTTATATTGACGCCGCGACAATCGCCTTGTATTGACGCGTGACATCGTAATCAAATGACGTGCGACACTCTAAACACATGACATGCGACCATGCCTTTCTATTGACGCGTGACATCGCTTCTTATTGACGTGCGTCATTAGAAGCAAATGATGCACGTCCAATAGGGACAGTGACGCCCTATTTAGGTTATAAATACCCTTGTGCCGCTCATTTTCTCATTTTTGTTTTCCCGTTCTTGAATTTTTACAGTCTAAATCTTAGAAAAGATGCAATTACAGCTATAATGTCGATTTCACATGCTTCCCAATTGCAAGTTCAGCAAGAAAATGAAGAGAATCCAACTCAATCAATTTCCAAGATAACCTACAGGAATCCCTTATGCCCTCACATCCATACGGCTTTAAAGATGTCTTCAGAATATCAAGCTATAATGGAAGAGTGTGAATTTACAGGGCTCGTTAATATGCCCCATTTCGAAACAGATCCGGATCTTTTGAATTACCTTCTGTCATCCTACAATTCCGAGGACGGTATATTTTATGTTACTCTGAACGATGGCCAAATGTTCCAATTCACTATTGAAGCAAATGACATACATCGGTTTACGGGCCTTCCTATCAGAGATGTACCAACTGTGACAACCAAGGCAACACTCGTGGAAGATGACAAGAAATTTCTCGAATCAACGTACGGTTTCCATGTTGATTGTAAGTATAATTCATTTTAATTCATATTTTTTAATCTGTTTTTTATTCTGATACAATTTTCTGTTATAAATTTATAGTAATTTTCACTGTTTCGCATTTGCAGCCCATGTCAATAAATCCAGGCATGGTGTAGATACACAATCAATTGCACACCACTTTCTTGCTGCACTTATTGTGTTTTTCAAGCCAGAATTGTTTTGCAGGGTCGCCAAACAGATATACCAAATTGGGCCATTGCATACATTTGTGCCACTATCTCAAAATGAAAATTCGATTGGTGCACATTTCTATCCAAAAAATAAGAACTCACATATCAAATTAAAAATCTCGATAAACCTTTCATTTATTCAACAAACTATCTCCTCGGCTTCTACTTATGAGGCACTTTTAAATTTAAAACATAAACAAATTCCTACTTGCTCTGATGAGGCTTTGAAGAAATTCTCAATTCCATTTGCAGAACAATAGGTATAAACTATTTAGTTTGTAATTGTATTACAATTTTCTTCATTACAGTGCACAGTTATTAAAACTTAAATTTTAATGTTTTGCAGAGAAGATATCTTGAAGCCATTCCCAACAAAAAAAAGATGTCGAGAGGAAGAGGCCAACTACATGCGGAGGCTTTGGGGGACTCCTAATCTGAAATGGAAGCTCACTCCTCTCCAAACCCTCAACAGTTTGAACTCGTTAAACGCCAGAGAAGTAATACATTCTCATATATTATTTACAAATTCCAAAGTTGCAGATTTATTTTTCAATTTAAATTTTAACCAAATGAATTGACAACATTTAATATTGATGAATTGCAGGGACTATGGAACCTTCTTCCCCAACTCACTCCATACAGTCGCATGCATTGATATCTTCTGAACAGCCACTGAGTACAACTCCTACAAGGCCACCCGTAGCACCGAAAAAAACAACCCCTCGACAACAAGGTACAACTTTTCTATAGAACGTTTAATTTCGTAGTTTTGACTTTATGAATTGTTTTAATATTTTTCATTTTTTCTTGTACTTTTCAGCACATGTCAGTCATGGTCAAACCACGGCACCGACACCCACTCAACCATTAATTTTTAAAATGCCAACCAGAGGAACAGTGAAAAAGACCATTGGTAAACGCATGAGTTTTGCTCCGGCCCCTAGTGGGACACTAAACCTTGACTCCTCGTTTCGAATTCCAACTCTATCACTTGGTGGCTTGCCCAAATAGCGGGCATATCTGTTTTGAACAATATAAATTTAGATGAAGATTATTTGGGCATTGATAGCAATGACCCAACCGGGTTTTTTTTCGATACCCACGAGATGATTCAAGGCCAAGCAGTATACTTCAAATTTCAATTTTAATATGCTTTACAATTTTTAATTACATTCGATTTAAATTTATTTATCTAAATCTTGATTTATTTTTTCAAAAACAGGATCAGCCCACCCAAAGACAGAAACAAGGAGCAGTTGATCTTGGTGAAAGCCCCACACTTCTCCAGCAAGATCATCTGCATCAGATTCAGATAGTGAAGAGTTTCCACCTTTTCCTTTGGAGAACTTAATTGGTAATGATTGTCAATCCCATGTCAGTGAGTTTATTATTCCTCAAATCCAACAGCTTATAGAATGGGAGAGAAGGGCTAAAGTTCTTATCAATGAGATTATTAGTCGTTATGAAAATTATTGGCAACGGGATAGTTTATACGCTGACTTGCAGTCGTAAATCAACTGCGAAGATGGATTCCTTACTTACCCAAGTAAGATGTGGGACTGTCACGTTTAACAATGACTATAAAGATGGCATTTTAGATAAGGCACTAAACAAATTGGAAAATATTAGTGCCGAGGCCCAGGCATATTTTAACAAATGGTCAAAGGACAAGGATTTGGTATCAATCGCAAATGCCGAAAGAGATAGAGCGGTTGTAAGTACTATTACATTCAAACAATCATTTTTGTTAATTTGAAATTTTGAATTTACATTAATATTTTGAATTGACGTTACTCTTTTGTGCAGTTGAAATATGAAAATTTGAAGAGTCAGGCGAAGGTTTTGCAAGTTCACTTGGAAACAACAAAGAACAACTTATCCGCATGAAAAAAATTTGAAGCAAAATATTGTTTTGGTTATAAACAAAACAATACACTAAAGCGGATAATTAAAGAGCATGGTCTCGACCACGACATCTTGTTCAAAGCCAAAGCAATTTGATCCAAATTTCTGTCGCATGGAGATGCAACAAATCAAGAAGAAAGAATTACAAAAATCGGACAAAGTCTTTGCAGAAGATCTTATAAGTTCGGGGTTATTTCGGTGTTGGGGAAAGAGGTACACGGCCAGAGTGGAAGAAGCCGTTGGGGAAGAGAGCGAGCAGAATTTTCTAAAGAAAAAGGGTTTTCAAAATTAGAAACTTTTATTATTGACTAAACTTTAAATATTGAATTTGAAAACTTCTACTATTGAGTACGTACTTTATGCTATTTGAATTTAATTATATGGTGATTAGATGGTGACTATCATGAATTATATGTATGTTTCTTGTTTACTTGCATTGTCATGAATTGTATGTGGACGTAGATGATCAATGATGACAATTGATAATCAATGATAGATGATGATGAAAGACGATGATCAATTTAATGTGTATAATGTAAAATTTAGTGCCTAAATATCTTGTGGGACTTTAATTATCTTGAAAATTATGTCTTTGGGAAAAAATAGCAACTAAGATTTGAAATAGATCTTTACTATTTAGGATTTCTCCTTAATAGACTTATGGTGTAGGAAAATTCTATTTTAAAGAGATTCACCTCTATATTAGTGCATAATCTTTCACTAGAGAGGTTGTTTGACATCCAAAATAGTCAAGACCATTTGTCAGAAAATAACGTTTTGCTGGAAACAATCATTGATGTAGAGGCTAGATTAGCCAATTATGAAATAGTTAAATTCCAGGCCATAAGAATTAGAGCTTGGGAAATTGGTTTAAAAGATATGGTTTTGTTATCATGGATATTGTTTTGTGTAGAGTAGATTATGGAGGCTATGGAGGCTAGATTAACCAAAGTTGGAATAACCATGTGATTAAAAGATAGGTCAAGCTCGATATAGAACTTTGAAGTTTAATGTAAAACATATAAGGTTTTTATCATGAAGATTAGTCTATATAGATCAAGTTCCTAGGTTGATGAAGCTGGATCATTTTTTAATATTTGATAAGGGTGAAGAATAATAAAGACTCTGTCAAGTTAATTTAAATAGTTGTGATTAGTGTAGATTTGGGTGGGTGACTATATAGGATCTCGGAAGATAGCATTAGAATTGAGTTTTAATAACTTCATGGAGAAATCCAAGAAGTGATGGATCTATGACAAAGCAGGAATTTTAGGAAGAGTGTCGGGACTTATATTTATAATAGTATAATGTATTGTTTAATAGTTAATATATAATAAATTAAATATAATTCTAAGAAATTAAACATAATTGAAAATATGATAGGGTTTAGCTTACCTCTTGTGTATAAGATTACTTTGTGAAATCATCAAGGGTAACGTGCTAGATCTTTGTTTTACCTAACATTGTAGACAGAGGGGTGAGTTTCCTGACATTGTCAGTCCTGAGAAGTCCCAGCAACATCTTTAAATATATAGACCAACAATATCTTTAAATAAATGATAACAAGAGCTGAAAAAATGTAAAGTAACAAACAATAAGATGATGTTGAAGAAGATACCTATTTAAAATTGAAATCATCACCAATAATGTGCTAGATCTTTGTCTTAATAAAATTCAACACAAAAAATGGATTAGTAGATAGATGGGTGAGTTGCCTAACATTGTCAGTCCCGAGAAGTAACAGCTTCCTCGGACGGATGTCAACCCATGTTTTCAAAAATAAAAATTTTGTATTTAACTAAATGTAAATACATACACTTGTAACATCTTTAATTATAACCGAGCTGAAAAAATGAATAGTAACAAACAATAAGATTAAGGGGAAAAAGATACCGCTAAAGTTGAAATCATAAGCGCCATTTGACAGTAATGAGATAGATCTTTGTTTTAAAAAATCCAACACGAGAAATGGATTAGTAGATAGATCGGTGAATTGCCTAACATTTTTAGTATATAGACTGTAACATATTTAATGATAAAGATAAAAGATAGATAAAGAAGATACCTACTTAAAGTTGAAACAATCCATTATCAATAGCTTCATCAAAGTTGATGTTGTCTTCGTAGAATGTGATGAAGAGCCAATTACACTCTCAAGGTTGGGAATATTTGTACTTGTAGCTGTATTATTTACACCTCTTTTTTCGCAAAGGGAATTCCAGTGAGCAATTGCTCTGTCAAAAAATGAATAGTAACAAACAATAAGATTAAGGGGAAAAAGATACCTGCTTAAAGTTGAAATCATCACTGCCCCTTTGGTAATGAGCTAGATCTGTGTTTTAAAAAAATCCAACACGAGAAATGGATTAGTAGATAGATGGGTGAATTGCCTGACATTTTTAGTATATAGACCTGTAACATCTTTAATGATAAAGATAAAAGATAGATAAAGAAGATACCTACTTAAAGTTGAAACAATCCATTATCAATAGCTTCATCAAAGTCGATGTTGTCTTCTGTAGAATGTGACGAAGAGCCAATTACACTCTCAAGGTTGGGAATATTTGTACTTGTAGCTGTATTATTTACACCTCTTCTTTCGCAAAGGGAATTCCAGTGCGCAATTGCTCTGTCAAACGGAAAGGTTTCGAGGGAGTATCGTGAAACGTAACACCTCATGCAACTTTCCAGATTTTTATCCAACCTGTTTCTCAGTTTTGATTTTATAAATGACAATGCACTGAAAACTCTTTCATCCTCCACAGACCCCAAAATCATTGTCTGGCATAACTCATATAGTCTGAAATACTCACTGATATCTTCTTGTAAGATAGAAATTTGATAGATTCCTCGCCACAGCCTTGTAATAGCACCACTTTCAGAAGGTTGATCTAAATTCTTATATTGGTTCCTCATTTTTGTTGCAAAATTTGTTGATCGAAACTTTAATAAATCGGCATTCAATATACCTTTGATTTTCGTACCCTTGAGCTCGACGTCTTTGTAAATTGTTCCATTATTGTACCCATTGATTTATGGAAATGCTTCTCGACAAAGTCTACACGGCCACCTTCTATATTCCAAAATTCAATTCATCACACCCATGGCTTCTAGAATTTTATCTTTACTGAAACGTTCCTAATTTCATGACAAGGTTTCGAATTTTTTTAAGCTTTATTCTTGTTTCAACTATCACACACTCAAACCAATTACGTGTCACAGGAACATCTTCTCGTTCCGATCTGTAATATCTTGACGTCTTTGCAAAATGTGCATTGGTATTTCCCTCCCATTAACTTGAGATGCATAGGTGATCGTGGATATTAAATCTCAAAAAGGTGTTAGGATTTTTAAGATCTAATAAATCTCTCCAATTTTCAAAAACAGGTGCATCAAAACTATCACGGGAACAATCTGATATATCAAGACTTTGACATACCATTTTCCTCATCCGTATAAAATCCACAATATAGATCAATCTGCCTCATGCATGCTTCATCGAGTGTATTGATCTCCTTTAACATTGGAAGAATACCAACTAATGTAAGCAATGTCTCTAAATCGGTTAAAGCGGAACAACGGGTCCCTTGCCCTATCAACTTCATGATGGTATTTGTGCATGAAACCAACCAATGAAGGATACTCCTCATGAACTCGCATGCTGGTTCATATAAAGAGATCCATCTAGTCTCCACATCCTTGAAGTTTTTTGCTGTCTCTGTAATTCCAATTGCAAATTTTGGAACTCGATAAAACGCTTTGGGCTGCTTGACATATAGGCATGAAGTTCTCTTATGAGGTCTTCTAATTTAGCAACATTTTCGTGGTTGCTTACCATTTTATACGCTAAATTCATTACCTGAGCCATAAAGTGAATTGGTAGCATATATGGGGCCACTTGTTGTTTGTAATCTAACACACACCCTGTTCGGTGACCTCGCATGTGATGATGCACCATCTGCTCCAACGCATACCAACTTCATAGCAATTTCATAATCAGTCATACCAAAGCAACATCTTTCAAATGAGAAACAACTATTTTATATAGGTTTTCAGCATTACTGATTGTTAACCATTTTCATAACACCCAATAGATGAGGAGTCCTTATATGATTTTCTAAAGTATATATGTGGATACATACCCATGCGGTGTTGTCATTGTTGTCACTTCATCATTGAAAGAGAGATAAAGTTTGCTTTTTTACATTCTCTTTCAAATCTTCCTTCTCTATCATCGAGAGGCATTTTGCCATTTCCCATCCACTACTCTCAGACCAATGAGACTGAGGTACATTCAGCATTCCGTTAAATTGATACAAAACTTTGAAATCAAGGAAATCTGACATCGCCCTTCCTTTTTTAAGTATTTGAAAAAGAGTAGAGAATTGTATGAATTTTGCATGTAGATTTGTTTCTTTCATCTTACCAATATGTGATGTGATTGTTCCTCCCTTTTCCAACAGATGTCTGTGTTTTTTCTGCTCTGCCTCATATTCCGCTGCATATCTGACATGCATGCACTCCTTTTCAGTTTTCCACCTATGTGTTTTGATTTTCTGGCCATCCGCCCCTGTTACAGTTAAATATTGTTTTCCACAATGTTTTTCTATTGTGTCCAGCTTCAGTTGCATTTTTTGTTGCTTTCCCAATTTCCACGTACATATTGTACATGTACATTCACATGGGATTTCTTCATAATTAGATGATTGTACAGGTTCAATAAATGGAAATTTAGCTGCCCAATCAAACTTGTATGTCCTGCCAATGGTCCACATATTCTTGTTCGTTTTCAATGCTTTACTTTTTTGAGTAGAATTTTGAGCAATATCGCAATCACCTGGTTTCCTCTTTCTTGGACCAGAGTTTGATATTGATTTCTGTCTTCCATTTTGCTGAGTGTTTGTATCTGTGATATCTAGCTGCACTTCTGGTTGCACCCCAACAGGAACAATATCTTCAAGATCTGGCATATTATCGTAGGTTTCATTTGTTTGATCATGATGATCTTGTGCAAAATGCATGTCCACCTCAATAATGCCTTCCACACAGTCAGTATTTTGATTCTTTTTGGTGGCATCTATATGATTGGTATTTACATTATCTGTATCCGCAGAGTTTCCAAAATACTTGAAGAGTGATTTCTGAGATTTCTTACTTACTTTTAGGTTATTCGTATTCTTTGAGGTGGCACCTTCCATTATTCTGAAAAGAGTCTCGCGTCAAGAAAAGAACCAAGAAGAGACTCTGTCCAGGTCTCGAGGAGGTCTTGTTGCACGTGAATGTCGAGGTCGCGCGTCAACTCGCCCAAGTCACACGCGTCAACCTTCCTCTCGCCATGCACGTCAACCCTTCCTCTCGTCACGCGTCACCCTTCCTCATGTCACACGTCACTTTTTAGCCCAAGTTACGTAATACGGTATAGCTCTTGTCGCGGCGTCAATACAGATCTTGTCGCGCATCGATCATGACTCTTTTTCGTGCGCCAATACAGCTCTTGTCGCGCATTAGTACAGCTCTGTCGCGCGTTAATATTGCCCTTGTCATGCGTCAACACTTTGCATTTGTCGCGCGTCAACAATCACAAGATAACATGATAATATGAATCTCACGGTGCTCAAGGTTATGCGAGTTCAAATTTCTGAGTATTGGTAATCACGGTAAGCTACTTGAGGTATACTACCCAAATAATCACATAGGTTTTATAGGAGATGTTTTCAAATGAAGGCGGTTACCGACCCCAAAAAAAAAATATACTTTATATTTTAGGCGAACAGGACACTGACCCACTCCAAATAATTCACCTTTTCAAATTTTCCTAAAATGAAATTTTCGCCATATTACGAATATTCACCGCTAAAATTATCCCTAGATGAATCGATCTTAATTTTTCTTGATCGATTCATTTCTTAAATAGTTGTACTTATTTGATATGGTAGCATTCTTGTGCACTCCAATCTACTTCATTTAAGAACTGCAATTTTAAAATGGCTGAACTTTGTAGGATTATCTTAAAACTTCATGTTATTTAGCTGTTAAGCTATAATGAATACTTCAATTGATGAATGATAGTGAGGTCCATTTCTCTTCTGCTTAAATACTTTGCATTTCCCTTTTATTACAGCTTTTATATGCATGCTGGAAAATTTAAAATGTCCATTTTTCATGGCGAAGCCCTGTCAAATTTTCCCATATTTCCTTCTTTTATTTTTGTTTCAGTTGTAATAGATGTACTTTCTAATTTAGAATACAGAATGTATCACTTTTTATGTTGAAGCTGATTTGTTGTTGGAAATCAAACATAATAACTAGTATCTTGATCATGGCATGCTTTTCTACTTTTCGTATCACTTATTTGATTTACATACAACTTTTAAAGCATGTATTAGTTAAAAAAACATGATGGAAAGATGTAAATGTCCATTTTACATGGCGAAGCCTCATCAAATTTTCTCATACTTCTTTCTCATTCTATTTCTAGTGTAATCTTCTCTCTCTAGTTAACTTCAGCTTTAAATTATGACTCTTCTTCCTTAGTTTTAATTTAGAACATGTACTTTTTAATTGCAGGTGTCTCCTCTATTATGTAATGTAACTTCTTCTATTTCTAGAATAGTTGTTGAACTTTGAGTTGCATTCTTCCTTCATTCCATCATGTACTTATGAATCATCTGCTTCATGTACCATAGGATAGAAGTTATTGAACTCTGCAATATTTATCCATAGTGAGGACTTTGTAAGACATGATTTATTTATTCTTGGCTACAACTTGTACCTACACACTTGAGAAAACAGTTAGAAAATATTTAGGCTTTTTGGCCTCTCTTATGTCCATGTTTTTCTTTTATTTTCTTTCCTTCTTTCTGAGTGAGTAAATCATGTATATTGTTTGATCTTCAAGTAATCTATATCTCCTATTATTAAGAGATCCATGTGCACGAATTAGGACAATATAGGAATATGGATTAACCCTGGGCTTGTACCTGATGATTTTCCTCTTTTCTTCTTTTCGGTGTACACTACTTTGGAAGTGAAGATGGAGAGAACAAAGCTAAAGATGAGGATGCATCAACAAAATGAGGAACCTCCAAGGCAATGATGGGTTCACTCATACTCCTTTATTTTCTCTTTCATGCATGTGTACCTCTTATTTCAATAGTTGTACTTTACTTTCTAGTTACATCCCACGGCTTGTGTGGGAATATTTGAAATTCCTTATGAATAAAACATTGAATTGTGAAATTGAGTTGTGTATTTATTTTTGCATTTCTACTTTCTAATATGGATTGTATGATGAACTAAACAACCCAATAATATAATTGAATGTCTTAATCATGAAGGAAAGATCATTAAATAATACCTATAACATCCAATAATGAACTCTGATTTATGTAATCTGTAGTCATGATTGCTGCTTCAAAACCTAACACTTCATTTATTCTACAATTTGGTGTCTTCATCAAGGCAACACAGCTATCCTTCGGGATTTGTGTTCTTTTTCTAAAGATAGCATGAAATTACAGGCTATGTGATCTGTTATGTTTTGCAACAGCACACATAGCTATAGATTTCATGTAATCATTAATTAATTCAATAGTAACAATATTTTCTGAAAGAACCTCTTGTAGCTTAGGTATACTTCACCAATGCTATCCATCGTAATGAAGTTTTGAGTTTCCCATTTTTACACAAGTGTAAAAATTATCAACGAAGGTGTAGAAAATAATTTAGTAGAAATGATAGATGCCCCTCTAGTGTCGATGGGGTGATGACAAGAAGGAAATCGACGATCGAAAAGGTGAGAGAAAGGAAATAGCATAATGGGTAGGATAAGGATGACCCTAGAGAAAGAAGAATAGTGTAGATATGAGAATGATGTAGAGGAGGAGTGAAGATGAAAAGGAAAGAGAAAGCTTTCATCCAATGTATTGAAACAACTTTATTGTCATCATATTCCCAAAGATCTACGTCATCGGTCCTTACTAAAAATATAAGCATATGAAAAAGTAGGATGACATGAAAAGCCATACTATGAACAGTTATCCATTTCTAAAAACACCCACTCAATGAAACATAAAAAAGGCAATGCATATGAGAAGGAAATAAGCTCATTTAACGAGAGAAAACACTTATAAACACAAATATTCCAACCAACAATGGTCAAGACGTTTGTACAAATGTTTTGTTATCAAGTTGAAAATCCCCAAATGTTTTCATTGATGAAAAGGGTTAAAAACAATGCCCCAAGAAAAGATATATGCGAAGGAAGATGATGAAGGACATCGGGTCCAATGAGAAAGTGTAGTGCTCTATGAAACAGATGCCGAAACTAGATGTGCCCATAGTGCGCCAAGTAAGAAGGATAACCTTGTAAATGGTTACAAATCTGATGATCTGTGAGTCATTTGATTTGCGAAGATGTGAAGTTTCCAAAAGATAAGGAAATAATACCATGCGCAAGACACGAGTTTCAGTTACTTTCGAGCTGGTTTACCTAGTCTTCGAGTTTTACAATTTTTAGGAATATTTGGAGAATTTTGAAAAAAATTGTTTGGATTTTGAATTCATTTTTACCTTTTTTTTAATATTTTGATGGTTTGGATGTGTAGAAGAAATTACAAGAGTTAGTAAGAATCTCCCAAATGTAAAATAATTCCTAAGGGATAAGAAAGAAGCATTAATTGGCAAATAATGCCCCAACACAATGGAAAAATTAACAAAATAATTATTTAATAAAAAATAATTATTCGATGGAGTGTGTAGAAGAAGGGATATCACCTAGGAGCAATAAAATTTTCCTAGTGAGAAGAAATGAGTACGAGGCGGTAAATAATTCCCCAACCACGACAAAAAATGAAAGAAAAATAATTATTTTGATAAAAAAATTAATTCACGGTAAGTATTAGAAGAGTTAGAGCAACAACGATTCTCAAAATAGTCTTCCAGGAATTATGGCTAGCGAGAATGGTTTAATATACCCCACCGGTAGGGGGGTAAATCATCACGACTAATTCATTTGTTACTGACCGCTACCAAAATTTTTTGTGACACTCCCGATAGTAACGAGGATGATGGTGAGATGACGAGCTTGCAAGAGACACGCCCGACCGAGTTCAGAGTGCGCGATACGTAGATGATGGATTCTTTGTGAGTATCTCAACCTACTTTGTCAATTACACATTTAATATTGTAATTAATGATTGTATTAGTAGTGTATACGTAGGGGGTATAGCGTAGGTGTGCATGCGCGGGGTCACAGAGTGCCCCTATGGTGGTGGAGGTACCCACAAGGCGTATACGCACACATGTAGGCACTAGAAAACACGTGTGCGCACGTGCATGTGCTAGAAAATATGTGCATGCATGTGAATACACTCCAAAAATTATATGCATACCCACACACATGTATATAGTACATGCGTACATGTGCATGCACCAAAACCTTGCACACATACACCACGAGACACTGCATGCATGCACGTGTAGCACAAACATGGTGCAAGCACCTTTAGGTGGATGCGCTCACACGCTCACACCAAAGGGGTTGCACATGCTATAAGGTGCGCACATGCCTGAGAAGGGCACACATGCACCTAAAAGAGATGAATAAGAGGGGAAAATGCCAAAAAAATGACACTTAGAAGAAAAATAAAATTTAGCAGAGGATAGAAGAATAATAGAAGAACTTAGAAGAATTGTTAGTGTCTAATACATGCAATGTTTTGCAGAGACGGTTACTAGCTATAGAAATGAGAGGCGACACACTCGTATAGATGAAATGGAGGAGATCATGTGCCGAGACAGACCATCGTGAGATGATGATATTATTAAAGGTGGTCGGTTTAGGCCATGTAGCCCTGGATGTCATCAATTACCTAGACCATGGCCTATTGACCACTTTGATTGAGTGGTGGCACAGTGAGAGCTAGTGCTTCGGGCTCCCCACGGAAGAGAGCGACCGTCACATTAGATAATGTGTGGAGGATTCTCGTGTTCCCATTGTAGGCTTGATGATTGAGTACATGAGTGATTTTGGTCAGATCAACTGCGGTGGTGAGTGACATATTGGTTGTGATGAGATAAACCACAAGGGTATGAAAATGTCTTTACATGATTTTATATCTGATCTGACCCTTTACATGGGACCACTTTACTTGATGGCTCTTATCAATGGGTTCTTACTCATTGATAAGATAGGACGTCATTTTCGATGGGATTGATCACACTAGTTCACGGATTGTTCAGTGGTGAGCAATATTGTTGGGGCCAGTGCATATTGGCACATTTATATTGGGATTTGCACTTGATTACCTACCACAATCGAATATGGTGGGGCCAACGTCTTTGTTATAGATCTATTCATGGAACCATATAGTAATCGGGCACTCCGTAGTCACATTACACACCGAGCTCCAGATGAGTTGACATATATGGCATGGGTCTCTATAGGAGACGATGTACTAGGGAACTTACGAAGCATCTACTATTATCACTATGAGTTTGATGAGCTAATAGAGAGAGACATCATTTGGAGGCCCTATAGGCACAACAATGGCCCAAGGATGGAGTAGAGCTTAGTGTCTATACAATAGAGCACTTTCTTCTTAGCAGGTATGCAACTATATTACGCAGAGATATATAGGGTAGAATGGTGTTAGTGATAGTTAGGCGGGGTTCGGGGTGTACCTCGGCCTAATATGTGGTATGCTCGCCCTCATGTAGAGAGGGTGGACCATGGGGCCGTGCATACAAGTGACTCGATATAGGGCTATATTTTTATAGGTGGTACCACAGGTTTGGGACCCTACCCGATAGGTTAGAGACCCAGGCACCACACCAAATTACATGGCTTCGTATGTGGCTTTCTTTGACGATGAGTCGGGGAGCGAGAATCGAGCACCACCAAAGATCCCATACAGTAGTGATGGTGATGATGTAGGTGTAGGTCATGTTGATGATCCTTTTGATGGTCGGTGACATGGCGGGTAGGGTCAGTGAGGATCCTAGACGGAGGCGGCAGGATCTCGGATAGGGACATGCACGGGGGCCATGCACAAGCAAAAGGTAATGCATAGGGTCCTAGGCCCGGATTACGGGAGGAGCGAGGGACAAGTTCATAGATAGGCACAGGCCGAGGTTCGGGGACAAGCTCCTGTGTAGTGTTTTTAGGTTTCCCAAGCTCAAGGTAGAGATTCGAGGATAGCTAGTTGAATTATGGTAGCAGATCGATAGATGACTATAGAGAGAGGTTAGGCCCAAGCTCACATTCGGGTTGTGATAGTAGAGTGGGACTAGGCCAAAGCCCGAGAGATGGCTAGGGAGAAGATGGATCTTTATATTTTTAGTAGATACGTCGATGACATCCCGGATGGCGGGTGACAAGCTTACATGGCACACAGCAGACCGAGACTCAAATACAACCATTGATATATCTGGAGAGATCGGCTTTGTGTAGAGTGAGCGGTGGGTCGGGCCGAGGTTGCGTATGGCGATTAAAAGAGGTAGCATCTTTCTAACACACAGATGGGACAACAAAGTGACAGTTCACACCCACCAATATTTGGCTACGGCGGAGGTCAAAACCTCCTATTATCGGTCATTATATTATGAGGTAGTTCCATCTAGTCGATTAGCTCCCACCTATAGCTAGCGATCAAGTGGATCGACAAGATCATAGAGGCCTCGGGAAACAATGAAACAACCACAAGGGAAGCCTACAAAACTATGCGACATAGGTCATGGTCCTCCTCCATTACGTAGGCCAACCAGATTCTACTCGGTAATGACCCTCATTGTATCGATTGATTGTACTTGTATCATTATATGCATACCTCTTATGAAGGAGTTATCATTCTTAATTGCTTGTATACAATGTACCTGTTTTTTATGCACACCTCTAAAGAAGGATTTATTTGATCGATGTATAGAATTTTTAATGTATGCCTCTCGATGAAGGCATTTATGAGTTATTCCCTTTGATGGCCATTTTGTTTCAATGGTGTATATCCTCTTTGAGAAAGACATTTTATGCTTGTATAAATGAACATTTTGATGTGGTACAATTGCTATGGGATGCTGATTTTTTTTTTTGAGATTTATTACATGGATTATAATTGTGTCATGATGTTATATGGTGTTTTTTCACACTTTTTATGTATCATGATGATATTTGAGATGTTTGTACCACATGTGTTTGATTTTAATATGATAGATCTATAGATGACATCAATTGTATTGCACATGTGATGCTTTAGATTAGTGGATGGGATAACATGATGATATTGGTGTGGGGGGATAGATTTTGATATTTACAATCAATATTTGCCCTATTCGATGATACGATATGCGATGATTAGCTTAGCATTCATGTATGATGTATACTTAGCTTTTTATTTATATGATGTATAGATGATGTTATATGTGACAAACATGATGATGGAAATGTGATGATGTAATAAAAAAACTATGTACAGTGACAAACAAACACAATCAAATGTTAACAAACCAAATCACCCATACAATTTTTACCAACATGAATTTACACAACTATGTAGAATTATTTGCAAAGCATGCAAAAACACACTTCATAAATCTAAGCTAAGCAAGAAAATTTGAATCTTATCAAAGTATGTCTAAGCAATAAACTATATAAAGGTACAAATAAGCAATGACTATATGAGAAAACAATGCACACAAACAAAGAAAGAAACAACATAAAGTAAGTAAACTAAAGTTAAGTTTTTGAAGATTGTTTTGTTAAACACTTTTCTACTATTTTTGAGATTTTGTGAAACAATTTTCTCTGTTTTTGAGGTTTTGTGAAACAATTTTCTATTGTTTTGTGCTTTTCAAACATTTTGGAATGTTTGGCCATTTTCTAACATTTTTGAATGTTTTTGTGATTTTCTAAGATTTTTGAATGTTTTTGTGATTTTCTAAGATTTTTGAATGTTTTTGTGATTTTCTAAGATTTTTGAAGCTATGCACAGTGCAGAAACATGGGTACCCTTAGCATTAGAAAAAGAATATACAAGGGCAAGCACCATGTGTTTAGAAATAAGAAGGTGAAGTCGTAGAAGTGCCCCCAACATTAGATGGGGAATAAACAAAGACCATCCCTTCACCAATTTATAAGAGGAGAAAAATTTGGATCAAGGCTAGACAGGATAGCTTCACAGGGAATTTCAGATATAGGTGTGGAACTAGCCCTAGGTTAAGTAAAAGTACCCTCCAGATACAAGATGCTTGTGAACAACGAATCCTCCCAAGGTGTTAGAAACCGGTTTTCACCAAGGACCTATCCAAAGTGCCACAATTGCGTGGTTTTCACATATGGATGACTTGCTTTGCTGTTTTCTTTTTCTCTTATTTTATTTTATTTTTTATTTTGATCATTTTTACTTTTTTTTTTTTTTTAATTTTTGTGCCATGTTTAAGCATAAAACCGCTTAAGGTGCATGGCATTCATAGGTTCACAGAGCTCATCACCATTGGTATGGGAAAGTTTGTATGCTCCCGTACCATATTTGGCCACAATGACGTACGGTCTGACAAATACGGTTCGAACTTTCCTTTCATCTCTCTTTCCGTCCTTGTGTTGAACTGATTTTCTTTCATGACCAAATATCGACCTAAAAATGACGAGGTATGATCCATTTTTGTAATTTCTAGAGACTACATTACGATACACTTTGAGATGGTTAAGGGAGCGGATGCACTTTTCATCCAAGAGTTCTAATTCTACTAGCTTTGACCACTCTGTAATCCTCATCCTTGTCTAGGTAATATCTAAGAGATATTCTCGGGGAAGGAAGATTGATTTCCCGAATGGGATGATGAATTCAGTTCCAAATACTAGGGAATAAGGTGTCGCATTAGTAGGAGTATGAATGGAGGTCCTATAATCCCAAAGGACTGGGTGAATTTAAAAATGCCAATTATGACATGTCTTACTCACCATATTTTCCATGATTTGAACCACTCTTTTGTTAGTGGCTTCAGCCATCCCATTACCTTGTGGATAATATGGTGTAGACCACTTCAATTTTATTTGAAATCGATGACAAAGATCTTTCACTATCTTATTTTTGAAATATTTTCCATTGTCAGTAACTATGGCCGTAGGAATGCCATACCGGCAAATAAGGTGATTCATGATAAACTTTGAAATCTGAGCACTCGTAACATAAGTCAAAGGAACAACCTCCACCCACTTAGTGAAATATTCTGTAGTTGTGATGATGTGGGTATGGCCATCAGATGAGGTAGGGGTGAGCTTCCCTATTAAATCAAGTCCCCATTTGGAAAATGGCCATGGGGTTGTGATCGGTTGCAATGGCTATGATGGTGCATGGATGAAATTTCCATACTTTTGATAGAGCACGCACTTCCTCACATAATTGCAGCAGTTTGTTTCCATAGTAGGCCAATAGTATCCTACTCTCAAAAATTTCTTAGCTAGAACCATTTTGTTTGTATGGGCGCCACACACCCCTTCATGTACTTATTTGATTGCTTGGAATGAATTTGCTACATCTAGACAACAAAACAGATTCCCATCATAGCCATGACGATAGGCGTATCTCTAAGAGGGTGTACCGTGGCTATCCGGCGGATAAGGCTTTGTTTTTAGAACATGAGATGTCAGGAGGGAAGGTGTTGTGTTTAAGATAGGTATAGATGTGTGCATACCATGGGGAATAGGGACCAACAACTTCACAAGCCAAACATGATTTTGGCATGTCATACGCAGGCTGGTGTAGATTCTCAACAAAGAATGACATATCATTTCTCTCTAGTGGAATTTTTAGCATAGAACCTATGGTTTCCATATCATTTACAGATCTATTTTGTGCTCTTGGAATCTGCTTGAATGTGATACACACAAAATACTCTTTCAAATTTTCCACTAGTTTTTGTAGGGGATGAGTTTCTCATCCTTGAATTTATATTCATCATTAACTTGCTTTATGATCAATTGTGAACCACCAATGATCATAACATGATGGATATCCCATTTGATTTCTAGCTTCATCCCAGTGATGAGCACCTCATATTCTGTAATATTATTTGTACAATAAAAACCAAGGCAAAATGCTTGAGGTATTAGTTTTCTTAAAGGAATAATTAATATCACACATTCCCCAAACCATGAAAGGTAAAAGATCTATCAAAGTGCACTTGCGAATGACAAATTCCTCAATATACAATAATGAAGCATCTGGTAGATCCGGATATACAGGTGTGTTGTTCCTGGTAATGGTGCTTCTACTAATTGATCAGTGAGTACTTATCCTTTTACTGAATTTTGATGTACATACTCAATGTCAAATTCACTTAGTAGAATGATCCAATTAGCCATTCTACTGTAAGGGCGGGTTTTGACAACAAGTACTTAAGCGGGTAAACTTTGGATATAAGCTTGGTTTTAGTATTTAACAGGTAATGGCGAAGTTTTTGGAAGGTAAAAATACATAAGACAAGATTTTTCAATTTGAGGGTAGTTGAGCTCATAAGAAATGAGAATCGGCGAGATAGTACACAAATTTTCTTTATGGCCAAGGTCATATTGGGAGAGCAATGCACCAACATCAAATTAAGTAGCAGAAATGTACGCAAGCAGGAGTGGCTCACCGGGAGTTAGAGGCATGAGGACTCATTGATTGGCTAAGTATTACTTAAGCAAGGTGAAGGCCTTATGTTTCTCTGGGTACCCAAATAAAGGCAACATCCTTTTGAAGTAGATGGGTGAATGAATGACACATGTCACCAAGTTGGGAAATGAAGTAGAGGATGGCTTGTATCTTTCCTTGTAAGATTCACGGTTGTTTGATGTTTTGGGAGGAGAAATTTCATTAATGGCATAACTTTAGGTTGGGTCTACCTCAATCCATCTTCATGATACAATGAGTCCAAGAAACTTTCCTTATAGTACGCCAAACACACAATTATTTGGATTCAATCTCACTTTATATTCCCGTAGGCGTTGGCAAATAGTGTAAGTAAAATTTTAGGGTGATCTTCTCTTATATTGGATTTCTGAGGATATCATCCACATATTCTTCCATGATGTCATGAATCATATCATGGAAAATCATGGTCATTTCCCTTTGATAGGTTGCACCTACATTTTTAAGGCCAAAGGGCATTACGATAACAAAATTCCCTAGGGGTTGTGAATGTCGTCTTGTGTTGATCTTCATCGTGATTTTGATCTGATTGTAGCCTTAAAATCCATCCATAAGAGATAATATTTAATATCCATAGTTAAATTGATAATCATATCAATATTGAACAATGGGAAATCATCTTTTGGACATGCCTTATTAATGTCTCTAAAGTCCATACTGATTATGATTACGACGGAGTTTATTTTGTATGGGGACTATGTTTGATATCCATTTTGTGTAATCAACATGTATAATGAAGCTGCCACTAGTAATATTTCTAGCTCTTCTTTAACTAAAAGAGCCACACGTGGATGCATTTTTCTAATCTTTTGTTTCATGGTCTTGGTGTCTACGTGCACCACTAGGTTATGCACTACCAAATTTGGATCCAAGCCCTACATATCCTTATATGACCATACGAATACATATAAAAATTCCCACGAATCATGGTGAATGTTTTATGTTCTGTCTTGAGAGTGAAGCTCCCGGTTTGACTATCTTTGGATCGTCTTACTTCCGAATATTCACATCAATGGTTTCTTCCACTAGCATTTTTGAAAAATTATCCATATGCGTAGGATCGGGAGGAAGGTTAAGGTCTTTTCTAAGTGTGTCTCTACGATATTTTCACCCTTGACATGCTCACTTTCCTTATCTGTTGATTTTTCTCTTGTTTGTCAACTAGCGCCTCAAAGTGTTTTTCACGGTGTGACTGGACTTTAGTTTTTACCAAGGCTTTTCATTGGAACTTTTCGCTCACTTTTTCTTAAGTTTTTATGACCATGAAGCTCAACTTCCTCATCAAAGTACGCATAGGTATCTAATTCAATGTAGAAACCTTTCTTATGGTCTCAATCGAATTTTATTTCGAATGCCCATGATTTCGTAATGGCTTCGTCATATTCAAAGAGATCTAATGTTATGTGAAGTTGTTGGTCCCATTCGACAAGGAAAGGGTAAACAAGGTAAATTTTAGGTTCAATAGGGGTTATGGTAAGGACAATGGTATCCATGAATAGGTTCATAGAGGTAAGATCCTTGTATTAGCTACGGTGGGAAT